>BSBN01000748.1:4950000-5500000 GCA_027924645.1 Cunninghamia lanceolata | reverse complement strand
GTTGCACCATCCAAATATAGTCAAGATACATCACAGTGGGAGTCAAATTTTTCATATGATGATGATTTTTCAAGTGATAATGATGTTAATCAATCATATCATCTTGATAGTTTGTTAAAAAATAAAGATGAAATGGATCCAAAAGTTGATCAAAGTCAAGGAATCAAGTTCCCAGGTGACTTAACTACAAAAATCAGTCATGAGACACCAAAAAAGGATGGAAAACTCAAAGAAAATTAAACACCTACAACATTGTCCCAGGACTACTATCATGAGGAATCATCAAACAAGGAGTTTTCCTCATCTTCACAAGGTACTTTTGATGACTCTTTTGGGCATGATCAAAGTTCACATAATGAAGGTACATCTACTCCTAACTTATTTGAGATGGATATTCCACTTATACAAGATAAATTGAACAAGATATTGCAAGAGTTAGGTGTTCCAATGTCATAATCAGATTTTACACAATTAAATGGATGTAGAATACACCTCACAAATTAGCACCTTGAGAGGGATTGCAATATTTTTATCTTAAGGTTTTATGCCTACCTAAAGAGTATCATTCCAATTTAAGATGTATTCATTCCTAAAGTAGATCATTGGTCTATTCAATCAAACAAGGAAGAGGATGGCCATGATCAACTTCACCAAGACATGGTGCAAGAGGTTTTGCAATCATCTAATAAAGTGGATGAAGTGACTAGCATACAAGAAGGTGGTGATGGGCATATTTCAAATAAGGGGAGTATTCATGAGGTAGCATTTAGTCCATCATCATTCCATGACAATCTTACACATAGTATTAAAGGGGATTCATTGACAAGCAAAGAGTGTCAAACTTGTTTGGATCCACTAGATGAAAAAATTAAGTTTATAGATGCATTCATAGAAGCCTTCATGACATGTGGTAATGATAAAGTCCCTTCTAATAGACTTATGAGTAATGGCATCCATGTTTTTTTTAGTGCTAATCACGATGGCATGTTTTTGATTATATAAGGCGGCTAAACAAGGGGCCGAACCCTTAACAAAAGCAGAAAGGCCCGAAGACAAAACAGGGCCTTAAACTAGAAACAACATATACCACCAGTACATAATGCTAGCAAAACCAACAAAACTAGCCACTAAAACTAAAGCCAAAAAATAGAGTAACAGAGTATCAGCAGTAAAATAACAAAAACAGAGGAGACCACAGCTCTCCTTACTAGACCATAGAGTTAATAATAGCATCCACTTTTTCAGCCAAATCATCACTATCAGTATTGACAGTAACCCCCAAATTCTTCAGCACAGAGAGGTTGAGGAGAATAGAGGTCCTGAGCACAATGGAGAGAAACTGTTCCAACTTCGTAATGCGGACCCGCAGACCTGCAAGATCAGCCCCTAGACCATCATCAGTCTCCATAGCATCCTCAGCTTCTTCCACAAACATATCGCCCACTTTGTTAGCATGTCCAGCAGAGTCAGCAGTTTCCTCCCTTGTATCATGTGTTTCCTGCTTGTCTTCATCATCACCTGAAATATCCTGAATCTCCACATCCCTGTCGTCCTCCCCCCAGGTGGATTCATCCGAGCCGCTCTCAAAATAGTCAATGAACTTGGCAGAGGGAGCCGGCTTGCCAGCAATACACCCAGACCACCGAACTGTAGAAGAAAACCCCTCCCCACAAGCCTTCACAGAGGAATCCCTTCGCTGTCCCACCGGGGTCCTACCAAGGGTTTTAGGGGTCCCAACCACTGTCTTCCCAGTACCCATTTCACCAGTAACCTTCCGCTTTTTACCCTTCTTAGAAGCAGTCGGGCCCGAGGAATCGACAGGATTTGCCACAGGAGTACAAACTTCAGTAGTTTTGATAGGAACAGGGGAGGGCCCGAGTTCATCAACATTAGGAATATCCTTAGGGTTAGAGGAGGGCTCGCCGTCCCCACTAGTGGCTGGAATGGATTTAGAGGGCTCGAGGGCAAGATGATGATTATACAAACAGAGAATAAGGCCCTGGTGGAGAGGGATAGGCTTCAGAGCAGGGTTTTTAGCCAGTTTCGCCTGAACCCTAAGGACAGAAAACTCCAGGGAAGAAAGCAAATAAAACGGAAAACTAATTTTAGCATTGCAATGGAAATGATTTAACAGGGGGAGATGGTAGTTATAAAACCTGGTAAAGTGCCCCTCCAGGGTAAAATATTTCATGAGGATAAAACAAATAGCGTCCCATGGCTCCGGCAACTTGGCTTTGTCAAAATCGCCCTGGTAAGGGACCGATTCTTCACCATCTCTGAGGAAAAGCTGCTGGCTGGAGAGGTCCATAATTTTAGTTTTGCATTGCAGCTTCAAGCCCTGGGTAGACATACAGGTGGCCATAGCTATTACGCGTTCAAAAACTTCAAATCTGATGCCACGCACCGAAACCCATCGATTCTGCCAAGATCGTGCAAACTGTTCAGAAAGAGCTTCATTGTAACCATTAAGCCTCTCCAAATAGGGGCTAATCCCACCCTCCTTGCAGTAATGCCAAGCAACCAAATTGTCCCTAAATTCACAGCATGAGACGGGTTCAGTTCTAATTCTGTCACCCCCCATAGCGATATGACAGCGCATTCCACAGAGACCCCCAGACTCTTCAGTTGTCTTAACAGGAGAATTACGATCATTAACAAGGCAGATAATGTGGGTAATAACATCACACACAATCTCATAATAATGGGAGGCCTTACAGACACCAATCCCATGCTTAACCATAATTACGCAGCACAAGCCATGATGATCCGGCCATCCGCTCACCTTATGAGAAAGAGGAGCAGATTTGACAATAGAAAAAGTACAAAAGGATGCGTACTTCAAGGGACACGTCAGCTCCTTCCCAAGGAACTGACAGTATGAGCTATCTTTCGATGGCATGTTTCTAGATGAGATAGTAAGTGATTCTTTTAATGGGACAACGAATAGATCTTTTTCTATGAATCAAGAAAATGACCCACAAGTTGATTCATGGGAGATTAAAAAATGTATTCATGGCTGGCAAAGCCTAGTGGCTCAAGAAAATCAATTGTATTAGACCTATAGTAGCCATGGAGATGAATTGAACAAGTTGAGATGTCCATCAGACCTTGGAACATAAGATAGGTCTTGTTGTGTAAGCCAAGAGTATGAAGTAGGAACTAGTTTTTTAGAAAAAAATGGTCCAGTAAGTGTTCACATCAATCACATACCCTTTGGTAATCAGTCATATTAGACTTATATTAGTCAATAAGGTAGAGGTGCAGCTGAGTTAAGTGCTAATGTATATGCATGTGTTGATGAAAGTGAGACTAACTTTTTGTTGCAGCTATAAGTGCATGATGTAACTTAGCTTGAGGAGATAACAGAAGATAGAGAAGACCATGTATAGATTTTCCTAGAGCTTAAATCACTTCAACATGATCATCCAAGTGAAATAAGGGAACTTATCTTTATGATTTTATTATTGCTGATCCAGTGCATTTGAATGAAATGTTTAGGGCAAATTCTTGTTTATCATGTATTGATGGTTCTAACCTTATTGAGGATGATTTTCAACTAGATCGATGTGTCTTTAATGATGATATACAATGGTTTGATGAATGAAACAACTTATCTCATGGGGTAAGAGACTTTCAAGCCATACCAAATAGAAAACAAGATGAATTGCAACCTCCTTCATTAGATAAGACCAACAAGGTGCTTGATCTAGTGTCCAAATTGAGTGAAGAGATGTCAACTAATGGGTATTCTATGCATATATCAGACTTTGCATCTCATGATTTGTGTAGAATTCATCCATTTGGTTCACATCCAGAAGTAAGTTGTCCTAATTTCTTGCTAGCTTGGGAGATTACCATAGTTGGTAAGGATGATCTTGAGCATGTTTCTTTGGGAGATAAGAAAAAGGATGATTTGATTGATGATATTCATTCTCCATATATGTTTATGACTAAATTTGTTAGTCCTAATGAGGTTACACATGCTAATTTCTTATATAGGACTAATGTTGATTGTAACAAGGTTGGGATACATGGTGTTTTACTTCTTAAATCATGTGGTAATGTTGTTAATAGTTGTACTACATCACTACCAAATTTTGTTTCTCATAATATGCATGTACTTGAGGAAAACAAAGTGGTATATCATGAGTTAAGACCTCTAGAAGGGGAATTCATATTGTAAGAGCATACAACTTCAACTGGAAGTTTACTAAGTTAGGTTGTATCTCTCCATTATCCCTTGCATTTTGATAGATTTTTGTTTAAATATGATGACAGGGTTAGTAAAACATGTCTTTTGATTAATAATGACCATGGGGAAGACCTACAACTGATAATTTTGCATAACTTGAACCCAGAATTCCATCCAAGCTTCCCTAGTTTTTATTTTTCTGAGTACAAGGACAAGTTTTCTTTCCTTAGGACAATATGGGGTGGGTTATTACTATTGTACATAAAGAAAAATTAGTTAAGAGGTAGTCCATATGCTTATTGTTCTAAGTTTTTTGTGCATAGTCTGAGTTAGGTTCTGAGAGGTGCCTAGTTAGCTTTTCCTTATTTTGAGAGGTGGTAGGTGGTTTTGTTTAATTTATCTTATGTTGCTTTTTTCTTGTTTTGGGGGGTATTTGTTGTGATATATGCAACACACTCCACTTTACGTCTGGCCAAGTGGGGACCCCTCTTATTATTGCTTATCTTTCCTTAATTTTTTGGCCTTGGTTTCTATTTTAAGTTGAGTGTTGTTCCTTTCGGTTCTCTTGCGTTTGTTGTCTATCAGAGTATTAGGGTTTGTCATTTTAGCATGACAGTTGGACCTTCCCCAACACTCTGACATTTTCCTTGGTTTGTTTCTTGGTAAGGTTTCGACATGTCAAGTTTCTCCATTTTGGCATGACAATATAAGAAACCCCAGCATCTTGATCCCGAGGTTCATAGTGTAGGCTTATGTGTATCCTTTATTAGAATTTTAGTGTTCATCATTTGGCATGGAGGGGAAAGCGGTCCTGATGGCATGAGGGTTGACCTAATCCCTACCTAGCCTTGACTGCACATTTATTGCCGATGTCTTTCCTATGCACAAATGAAGATTGGGGGTTTTATTGTTGTGTGTTCATTTTCTTTTTTACCTTTATGTTTTGCATTTTCACCTCAAAGCTCTAGCAATTTAGTCTTGCTACATACTTTGTGGCATGAAATTGAGGTTGCGAGTGTTTTCGAGGTGATTGTTCATGATTCCTTACTCATTCAGCTGGCCCGTGAACCTTTTGCCATCTTCCAGGTAGGGTTACGTGTTTCCCTCTATTTTTAATGGTGTTTTGGCCCACTGTGCATCTTTGTTTTGGTTTGTTCTCTAATTCTTCATTTTTTCTTTGTAATGTACCAAGGATTTGTTTATTCTCACTATCATTATATCTTTCCCTAGTTCTTTTCTTTTCCCTTCACGTTTTCACCTAATCGAATCCTTTTTTCCTTGGCACATAGTTTGAGGTTATTTTTGGGTTATCATTTTACATTTTTGAGTTTTTGGACTCTTTTATTTTCTCTTTTTTCAGACTCTTTTTTTTTTCTTTTTCTCAATCTTCTTTGCCTTTTGACCTTGGTCTAGCTATCTCCCTAATCCCCAATCTCCAGTTACTCCTTTCATAATCAATGTATCAACTTTCTTTATCTCCCTTTGCCATTTTGGGTGTGCATTGAGGTTGTCTCCAACTTCTGATTCCTGACACTTTAGTGTATTAACTTTATCAGAGTCATGAATCCAGACTTGTTTATTTCTCTTTTTCATTTTGGAATATAGTAAGGGTTATCTCCAATCCCTAATCTCTAGTACTTTAAAGTGTTCAACTCCTTGGGATCACAGAATTGAACTTTCTTATTTTCGGGTGCTCTTTGGGCATGAGTTTTGAGATTGCCCCAATCCCAGATTCCCGATGCTTGGCATAGTATTACCCTTTAGGCAGGTATTGGACTCCAAGGATCTCTGATGATTCGTAGAGGAAAACTTAATTTTCTTTGTCTTGGTGACTTCCAAGTGAAATTCTTTTGTAAAATATGTTCTAATCGTGTATATATATATATATATATGTATGTATGTAACGATCAAGGGTTGCTCTAAAAGGTGTTTTGGAGTTGTTTGCAAAGATGCAAGGAGAACTGTCGGCTAAGGAAATGGAATATGGGTTCAAAAGATACCATCCACCTTTCAAGTTGATCCCTACATATTCAAGGATTGGAGATATAGATCTAGGACATGTTCGGAAGTTTCTACAGAAGGTCTGCAAGGAAAGAAGCAACTCTTTTCAAGATTAATGCATGGTTAGTTCAGAATTGGTTCAAGCTGTTTCTTTCTCTAGGTGTGCTCAAAGATATAACCAGGTGTCATCTCAGAAGTTGGGGAACCACTTACAATTGTGGTGCATGAAGAGAAAGAATAGCTATTGGGTGTTGGGAATTAAGGTGTCTCAACCTTGGTAATTCATTGTATTTATTTATTTATTGCCTATTGTGTAATTAGGATGCAAACCCTATGTTGTCATCTTATGGGAGTTGGCACGGTGATGTGTCATCCTACATGGAAGATGACAAGTTGTAAATTTGTCCTCACATGAGGAGATAGGCATCCCACTTAGTGGTAGGAATATTTTTCCATGTGTCAGCATCTTGTATAGTGTGTAAGGGAATATTGACTGAAACGGTTATGACATATTCCTATGACAAATCTATGACATGTAAGAGTCAGAAATGGAAGATTCTATGACAGGTGAAGACATGTGTCGAGAAGTATCTTTGAAAAAGGCACCTTTGGGTGCTCCAAGGAGGGTTATGACATGTAAGAGAATATGCTATTTATAGCCTGTTTATGACAAATTCTCTTACAGCTGTAAGATATGCCAGTATGATGGATTCTATGATGGTTGTAAGAGTCGTAACAGCATCTGTCATTACCCAAATTGGGTATAGGCGACCTCTTTGGGATGGGGTGACTTGACAAGTGTCCATAGGTATGGGTTTTGGGCCATGAGGCCATGTTGGATGCCCATCTCAAGATAGAGCCATTTTTGCCTTGTATTTGCTATATAAACAGGTGCTTTGGAGAGGAGATGTATTATGTGATTGACAGGTACTATTATGCTACCGGATTATCTCCAGATATGAGTGTTGAAGACTCCTACAAGAGCATTGGCTTTGTGACTGTATTGTAACCTTCATTGTTTACAAAATATATTTGAGCTGTGTTTTGGAGTGTGGGGTTTTTCACCTGTAAGGGTTTTCCCCATGTATATCTTGTCTCTCTCTTCTTCTATCTTACATTCTGGTGTATGTGTTTGCTGCAATATCTCTGTTAGTGGGTTAACATTATTGTAACTGTAAAGATTAAAACAAATTTGCACTCATCTCTCCTCATTAGATTAGTGTAGGAAGCGATTTACGTACACCTAGCTTCCTTTCAGTTGGTATCAGAGCTTGATCACCTTTGGTCCTAGTTGTTGGGTAGGGGTTTTTTGAGCTAATCTTAGGTTGAGTGGGAGCTTTGTGCAGAACATTTTGAAATCTTGTTGCAGGAAAGAGATGGCAGGCACATCCGGAAGATTAGAGGTGGAGAAATTCAATGGCACTAATTTTGAGTTATGGAAACTTAAGATGGAGGACATGCTTGTTGATCATGACCTATGAAAAACCGTATTGAGTGTAAAACCAATCGTAATGGCACAAGTAGATTGGGATTTCAAAGATCGGAAGGCTAAGGGTCTCATAAGACTCGGTCTAGCTGATTTTGTCCTATTAAATGTCCATGAGGAGAAGAGCATAAAAGACCTTTGGAAGAAGTTGGGTGATGTTTATTAGGCCAAATCCTTGGTGAACAAACTTTTTCTGAGAAAGAAGTTGTATTCTCTAAGGATGGAGGATGGAGGATTCGTTGCAGATCACCTAAATGCTTTCAACATGTTAGTTGTACAATTGACATCTGTTGGTGTGAAGATGGAGGAGGAGGATCATTGTATGACCTTGCTTTGTTCTTTGTTAGACTCATGGGATCATCTTGTGATGGCTATTGGGAGCACCACATCCACATTCAAAATGGATGATGTGATATCTTCGCTGTTATCTGAAGAGATGCAGAGAAAGTCTTATGAGGCAGCCAAAGAGTCTCTTGTGGTTCGTGGAAGACCTAAGGAGAAAGGGAAAAAGAAGGACAAGAAAGCTGAGAAGGGCAGATCCAAATCCTGTGGAAGATCCAAGTCTCCTGGAAAGTCCAAGGCTCTCTATTGGAACTATGGCAAAACTGGACATTTCTGAAAGGAGTGCAAGGAAGAAAAGAAAAAGAAGAAGAAGAATGTCCCAGATTCAGATTCTGACAAATCTCAAGATGATGGTGATGCCTTCATCACAGCCTTGGCCACCTATGCATTTGATTGTGTGTGGTTGATAGATTTTGGTGCATCATTCCACATGACCTCGCATCAAAGCTAGTTCATAAAGTATGAAGAGTTCAATGGTGGAAGAGTGTACTTGGGTGATGATTCTCATCTAAAGATTGTTGATCATGGAAGAGTCTCAATCTGATTCCCTGATGGATGAGTGAAGAGGATCACTAGGGTTATGCACATCCTAGGCCTAGCATGAAACTTTCTTTCTCTAAGTATGTTGAATGATGCAGTGTCTTTTCGAAGGATGGATGTAAGATGACTAGAGGATCTATGGTGCTTAAGAAGGGTACTCGAAGAGGTACTCTATTTCAGCTGGAGGCATGCACTTCATAGTGCAATAGTTCTTCTGACTCGAATAAAAGAGTTGCAGTCACTCCATCCCCACCATCTGAACAAGTAGTGAAGAAATCTGTTGTAACTCTTTCTGATGGTAGTGCACATGCTTTGGAAGTTAAACTTCCTGCTGAAAAGACTATGTTATGGCATTTGAGATATGGCCACATTGGTGAGAAGGGTCTGTGAACCCTAAAAAATAAAAACCTCGTTGAGGGGTTAAATGATTGTAATCTTGAGTTTGACTTTTGTGAACATTGTGTATATGGAAAGAAAAACCGTGTTCAGTTTTACTCTAGTTCTCACAAGTCTTTTGGTGTATTGGATCTTATTCATTCTGATGTGTTTGGTCCTATTAATGTTCCTTCGATTTCTAAATATGTATACTTTGTATCTTTCATAGATGATTACAGTAGAAGGACATGGGTTTATTTTATTAGAAAGCAAGATTGAAGTCTTTATTCGTTTAAAAGAGTTTAAAGATTTTGCTAAAAATTAGACTAGTAAAAAGATTAAGTGTTTGAGAATTGATAATGGTGGTGAGTTTTGTTCGACAGAGTTCAATAAGTTATGTAAAGAGCAAGGGGTTGAAATACATAAGACAACTCCATACACCCCACAACAAAATGGAGTTGTAGAGAGGATGAACAAGACACTGATGGAGAAGGCTAGGAGTATGCTTAGTGGAGCAAGCCTCGAACAAAAGTTTTGGACTGAAGTTGTAGCCATTGCTTGCTATCTGGTAAATAGATCTCCAACATCAGCTCTTGTTGGTAAGACACCTATGGAGGTGTGGTCTGGTAAGAAGCCTTTAGTTAGACATCTTCATGTTTTTGGTTGTGAGGCATATGCACATGTGCCTAGGGAGAAACGGTCCAAGTTGGAGAACAAGGCTGTTAAGTGTATCTTCATTGGCTATGGTGTCGGTGTGAAAGGATACAAGCTTTGGGATCTTGTGGCTAAAAAAGTGTTATATAGTAGAAGTGTTATCTTCAGAGAGCTAACACCTTTTTCCATTGTTTTACAGCCAGAACAGACAGAAAAGAAAGAGGATGTGGTTTAGTTTCCTTCTACCCCTGAGAAGATTGAACTGACAGACCCTGTGAGACCTGATGATGAGGAGAGCTCTAGTAGCTCTGAAAGTTCAGATGAAGAAGCAGAACCTCAACCTCTTCCATTGAGGAGGTCTACATGAACAAGGAAGCAACCTAATAGGTTTGGTTATTCATTACTTGATTCTAGTTGTGCTTTTGCCTTGCTTACTAACACCGATGAGCCTAGAACTGTGACAGATGCTATGGGCATGAAAGATGCAGGTTCCTGGAAGGAGGCCATGGAAGATGAGATGGCTTCTTTGGAAAAGAATAAAACATGGGACTTGGTGCCTTTGCCTAAAGGACGGAACCCTGTTGGATGCAAATGGGTGTTCAAGAAGAAGTTCGATGCAGATGGCAGTGTTGAAAAGTACAAGGCCAGACTAGTTGCGAAGGGGTATTCACAAGTGGAGGGAATTGATTATGGTGAAATTTTCTCTCCCATTGTAAAGCTGACATCTATTTGGTTCCTATTATCTCTTACAGCAGCTTATGACTTAGAGGTGGAGCAGATGGATGTGAAGACAACATTCCTTCATGGTGATTTGGAGGAAGAGATTTGCATGTCACAGCCAGAGCATTACATAGAGAAAGGTAAAGAAAATTTTGTTTGCAAGTTGAAAAAGTCTTTGTATGGTTTGAAGCAGTCTCTTAGGATGTGGTACTTGAAGTTTGATGTCTTTATGGTGTCGATTGAATATCTGAGATCGAAATTAGATCATTATGTGTATTACAAGTTTGACAATGATCGCATTCTCATCATTGCATTGTATGTTGATATATTGTTAATTGGGAATGGTAAGAATATGATTTATGATTTGAAGTCTCAGTTGTTAGCATAGTTTGAGATGAAAAATCTAGGGGCGGCTAGGTACATTCTGGGAATGAAAATCAAAAGAGACAGAGCTAATAGAAAACTTTGGTTAAGCCAGAGTAAGTACGTGAAGACCGTGTTGGATAGGTTGAGCATGGCAGATTGTAGACCATTGTGTGTTCCTGTTTCATTGGGGACAAAGTTGTCTGTTAATCATTGTCCAAAATCTCCTAGTGAGGTGGAGGACATGAGCAGAGTACCTTATGCTAGTTTTGTTGGTAGTTTGATATATGCTATGGTCTGCACAAGACCAAACATTGCCCAAGCAGTGGGAGTCCTTAGTCGACTTATGGCTAATCCTGGACGGGTACATTGGGATGCAGTTAAGAGATTGTTCAGATATTTGAGGGGTACTTCTGAGTATTCCATATGCTATCATGGTAATGTTACAGGACCTCTACATTCTGTTTGTATTCGTGGATTTGTGGATTTTGATTGGGTAGGTGACATTGACAGCAAGAGATCCACCTGTGCATATGTGTTCACCATGTTTGGGGGTGCAATTAGTTGGATGAGTAAGCGACAACCTATGGTTGCTTTGTCCACGACAGAAGCTGAGTATATGGAAGCAACTCATGCTTGTAAGGAAGCCATTTGTCTTAAGAGATTGTGTTTAGATATTGGTGTTGATGCAAGATAGATTATGATTTGTTGTGACAGTCAGAGTGTGATTTTCCTAGTAAAGAATCTGACTTTCCATGCCAGAACAAAGCATATTGATGTACAGTTTCACTTCATGTGAAGACATGGCAGAGGATGGGAAGGTGAATTTGGAGAAGGTAGACACTTTGAAGAATGTTGTGGATGCATTGATGAACCAGTAGGCACAGAGAAGTTCAGATGGTGTTCGGAGTTTATGGGCCTCTCGGCCTATAGTAGTTAAATCTTGTTAATTCCATTGGCTCTTACAAGGTGTTCGATAAGTGGGAGAATGTTGGGAATTAAGATGTCTCAACCTTGGTAATTCATTGTATTATTTCATTGTATTTATTTCTTTATTGCCTATTGTATAATTAGGATGCAAATCCTATGTTGTCATCTTGTGGGAGTTGGCACAGTGATGTGTCATCCTACATGGAAGATGACAAGTTGTAAATTTGTCCTCACATGAGGAGATAGGCATCCCACTTAGTGGTAGGAATATTTTGCCATGTGTCAACATCTTGTATAGTGTGTAAGGGAATATTGACCAAAACAATTATGACATATTCCTATGACAATTCTATGACATGTAAGAGTCGAAATGGAAGATTCTATGATATGTGAAGACATGTGTCAAGAAGCATCTTTGAAAAAGGCATCTTTGGGCGCCCCAAGGAGGGTTATGACATGTTGTAAGAGAATATGCTATTTATAGCCTATTTATGATAGATTCTCTTATAGCTGTAAGATATGTCAGTATGACGAATTTTATGACGGTTGTAAGAATTGTAAGAGCATCTGTCATTACCCAAATTGGGAATAGGCGACCTCTTTGGGATGGGGTGACTTGACAAGTGTTAGGAACATCTTACAATGTTGGACAAGTGTCCATAGGCATGGGTTTTGGGCTATGAGGCCATGTTGGACGCCCATCCCAATATAGAGCCATTTTTGCCTTGTATTTGCTATATAAACATGTACTTTGGAGAGGAGATGTATTATGTGATTGACAGGTACTGTTACGCTGGTGGATTATCTCTAGATATGAGTGTCAAAGACTCTTGCAAGAGCATTGGCTCTGTGACTGTATTGTAACCTTCATTGTTTACGGAATACATTTGAGCTGTGTTTTGGAGTGTGGGGTTTTTCACCTGTAAGGGTTTCCCCCACGTATATCTTGTCTCTCTCTTCTTCTATCTTACATTCTTGTGTATGTGTTTGTTGTAATATCTCTGTTAGTGGGTTAACATTGTTTTAACTATAAATATTAAAATAAATTTGCACTCATCTCTCCTCATTAGATTAGTGTAGGAAGCGATTTTTGCACACCTAGCTTCCTTTCATTAGGGATGGATTTTCAAATTTAGACTCAAAGGGATTTCAATACAATAGCAGATGTATTGTCCCCTTGTAACAAAAGCCTTTCCCCAATATTTTCAAACAAGATCATCAGAGAAGTAGTGAGAGCCTATTACACCTTCAGTAATGAGGGACTACTAATACACATGAAGTGCCTCTTTTAATGATTGCACATACTCTAATAGTTTGTAAAGTTGTAATGTTGGCAATCGTAACATGAATTTAGGGTTGACCTAACTTTGAATTTTTAAACAAGTGTACAAATTGTAAATGAGTCTTGCCCTATTGGGTCAACCTAGTTATGAATCTAATGAAACATCACCTCTATAAAAAGGGGGAGTTCCACTTGGTTTTTTTGGGGTTGGGGGGAATCTAGAGATTTTGCAAGAAGGCAATTTTATAAATTTGACAAGGCAGGTAAGTGGCAAATTGTGACACATCTACAGTGTGGGAATCCTACCGTCACATGTAATCTACCAATTTTGGTGCCCATTAATAGTAAATATGAAATCTTCTCTATTTTTCTATCATCTAGTGGTAATGTATTTGCAATTATTTCCTATTTGTGTTTGATGCTTCTTGGTGAGATCAGTGTTTCATTGTTATATCTTTACATGGGATTAAGGAATAAAGTTTGAATACTACACATGTAATCTGGTGTTTTCATGCTTTCATTCCAATTTCTTAGAAATTCCTTAGACTCTTGCATCTGACATGTGTATGATTGTGTGAAATACTAGTCATTACATTTCAGGTTATCTTAGATCTAATTGGATTCATTAAATACAATGGGTTAGATACAAAAGTTGTTCAATCTTATTTTATTTTATTTTCTTCTAACCCTAATCTCCCATTCCATTTTATTTATCAGTAAATTAGTCTAGGATAAGATCTATGAATTCTACATTCAAAGAGTACATTTGTCTGCATAGATACTTCCTCATATATATATATATATATATATATATTGGCCTACTAAGATGAAGCGTGTAGTAAATCAACATGTAGCTTGTTGGCCAAATTCATTCACAAAAATTCTTTATGAACCCAATTAATATTTGAAATACATTCTCATATGTCGGCTCCAACTGTAGAACCACTTAGTATAAGGTTCCAATCAATAGAACTTATCGTATACAAATCAAACTAACATGTTGGCCTCAAACACAGACTGCCACTGGTTTAGTCCATCTGTCAGACTACAAATTTCACTGCGGACCACAAGACACTTTAAAAATCATATCAAGGACTCTTCACACATCCCCAAGCTTACCTTAGAACTACATAGCATGATATCAACTTGCAGCAAAATGCAGACCATCAGAACACATGCCTTGTCATAGTCAAACTCTATCAAACCAAGTAGCAATACTCAGTAGCTCAAAACTATCATTCTAGTGGACTTTAGACCCTGTAACTCTAGATTTAGAGACATCATACAAGTGTTTACAACACCTCAAAACTGCATAACAAAATATGCAACACCGGAGGAATGCGGATCAAAACAAATATGTGTTCTACTCTTATTACCTATGTTCTCTACAATGCCAAACTCATGCAAATTGAAAGTATACTTCCAGAGATGATCAAGGAATGAAACTCTGGATGTATGATCATCTAAGGATTAGGAATATCATACAAGAATTGCACAACCTAATCTTCAACTATGGACCAATTCCAATCAAGATACTATCTCTCTGTCACTGTTTCTGAACTCTTCCAACACAGCCAAATTCCCTAGGTCTTCCTTTGTCGGACCAAAATATTTGTTCCAACCTTGTTCCTTTTCTTTTTCCCATCAATAACAACACCATCAAATATCAAGCTCAACCAAATTGCCAACAAGAACAAGGTCATAGTTTCAGTAGGCTCCATATCTCTTCATTGCTTCAACTTTCGATCCACAGTCTTTTCAATAAGCTTTTAGTGTCCCTAAGTGGGATTTTGCTATATTGGAAGAGTTCAGTTCCTTGGAGAGGAACCATACATGGGATTTAGTCTCCCTTCTTAAGGGAAGGAAACTTGTTTGATGCAAGTGGATCTATCAAAAAAATTTACCACAGATGAGTCGGTTGATAAGCATAAGGCTCACTTGGTTGCTAAAGGGTTCTCCCAAGTTTTTGGGATTGACTACTTTGAGACTTTTACACTAGTTGCCAGAATGAGCTTGTTGAATACAAGGAATACTGAGAGGGGGGGTGAATTAGTATTCCACAAAACTAGTTCTTTACATGTTCATTAATCCAATTTCAAAATTCAATAGCATGAAAGCAGAATAAACATAAGAACATCAACCATAAAGACATAACACATAGACACCAGGATTTTTACGTGGAAAACCTAGAAAGGGAAAAACCATGGTGAGTGTTAGCTCACAATATATTATGATAACAATACTGAATTACATGAAGGATCACTGCCTTAGGGCTCACTACCCAAGGACTCACTATCCAAAGAAGTTCTCACTGCAATAGGCTCACTGCCAAGAAAATAGAAGAGAAGTTAGAAGAAGGATTAGCTCACTGCCAAGAGGTGACTGCTACAAATGCATCTATAGAATGTTGAAGTGCAGTTCCATTAATAGCTCAATATACAGATTCAAATGTCTTCATAATATCTGTCTTGCTTTTTCTACTCTGCTTCACATATACTCTTCTCTTCTACACTTACTATCCTTTCCTGATCACAAAACTGCCTTAGATCGCACACACTTTAACTTCGCACTATATTCGCATATTTATCCATCCCTCCAAAACCAATAACTATTGAGTATATATATCCGCATCAAGAATTTTCTTAAAGCTAGGTCGGCATGCAAAAGATAAAGCTTGTATATTCAAGTTATACCTTGTCAGCCTGTTATTGTGCCCTAACAACAATGTGGACTCAATAAATCATGCAAGACTCTTCATATAAGTCTAGACCTATTGTAGATCCACTCAGATTGATGATTACCTTATACCTTCACTGCATACCAATTTACCTTCTGTGTAGGCCTTAATCTTAAGAGCATACTTAATTGCTTTATCTGTCGGCCCATACCTTCAAATGTGATCATTATGAAACTCTAAACTCCTTGTTAATGATTCATTATTGATCCATTATCATACCTTTAGAACTGCAAAACACAATATTCAACTATAGACAAATGTGGATCTCATAACTGTCACTCAATCACTATGAAATACTGTTAGATTGTAAGTTGATAAAGAACACTTTGTAGAATGTGATCAACAGAACTTCAGAAGCTATAACTCTGGATTTAGGTAGTCATAATAGGTATCTTTACTACCTCAGAACCACAAGACAAAATATACAATGGTGGAGGAATGCAGACCCTTTTTCTCTGGTGCTATACACTATTCCTAACTTAGGTTTTCTCACCGGAACTTAGCTAAGTCATAGTATGTCTTCCAGAGATCATCAAGAATTGTAAACTTGAATATAACACCATCAAGCAATTGCAAACAACATACCTGAACTACACACTGTGATCTTCAACTGCGGAGGCATACCATTCCTATCACTATCTTAGTATCCTGTCAATACTTGGTCAATTTTGGCTAAGTTAGCTTTTCCAGACCAAAAGGCTATGCACAACTTTGTCACCGGAATTGTCAGCAAATATGTCAGGTTGTTGCCATCAATGACAACATCATATCAACAAAGTCTCTTGACTATGTCGCCAACAATCTCCCCCTTTGGCATTGATGGCAACACTTAGTGAAAAATGCTTTTTTGCTCCCCCTTACTATATACACTCTATTTTTCTTCTTCCCTTGAAATGTTTGGCTATTTTTCACTGGATCTTCTTCTCCCCCTTTGACATCAATGGCAAAGGTGTATGTACAAGTAGCAAAATTGTGTCAAAACTTCAAAACTGTCATACTCTGCTGCATATGTACAAGTACAATCTTTCATCTTAGTTAGTATTAGGTGAGAGGATATCATTGTAGACAATATTTAATTGTGCTACCTCTTGATCCCATCAATTCTTTGCACTATTCAGAATTTGAATGTGGCCATTTATTAGAAACACTAATTTTTCTGTCTTCTACACGTCTAAGGGTGTATCAATTATTGCTTTTACATTCAAGGCTTCTATTGCAAGATTAGTCATTGAATCTATTTTAGGACTTATCATCCCTCTTAGCTAGCACAATCTATTTTTAACTTCTTCCCTCTTATTCATAAAACTGCTTAAGTTATTGTGGATTTTTACAGCTTGTATCTCTTTACTATTTATTGATTCAACTGCCAGATCAAATGATTTAGAGATATTTATCAACTCCAGTTCTTGATCCTTGATCTTCTCTCCTAACTCCTTTGTAGCTTCCGGCCATGATAAACAAAATTTGTACAAATCACAAGCTTCTTTGATGGCACTCTGTATACCTTTTATTTCATTTTCTAACAGAGCTTTATCATTTACTAACATGGTCTTCAACACAGCTAATCTCTTCTCATCAAACTCTTCTCTTACTTTTGTTTTTGCAGACTTTTCAAAAGATTCAAATTGTATACTTACTGAGTTTATTAGTCCCTTGAGTTGATCAATTTGTGACAATGATGTGTCTTTTTGGAATGAAAGCATTAACTTCTCCAGGATGCCGGATGCTTCACCAATGAGTTCACTATCCTTCATATGTGATTTTAGCATCTCTTCATATGCCTTTTCTTGAACAATTGATACCATTTTAAATTTTTGCATAGGAGACATTGAGGCCAAATTTATTGGTCCTTGTAAAAGCTTAGACTCATCCAAATCTTGTTGTTTCTCTAAAAATTCTTTGATAGAATCAACTGGAGTAGCAGCAGCATCTCTTGTCATTTCTTCAGACATTTCTTCGTCTTGATTCTATTCTGAAGGTTCTAGGTCCATAGCCTTATGTTCCTCAATATTTTACTCTAGAGCAGGGCTCTTCTCAACTTGTTTAAGTTCGTGATTATCAACTTTGTTCTACTCATTAGTCTTCTCCTTGTTTTCTTGATCATTTGTTTGTTGATCTGGAGGAGGACTTGTTTCAGTTTGGTCCTTGTCAGCTGTATCTAGGTCATTAGTAGCAGGGGCTTGACCTTCTTTCTACTTTATCTCTTCATTACTTTTGTCTGGCCCTTGGTCCATGCTGACAACCAGAATAGATGTGTCATCTCCAACATTTGTTTCTTCATTATCATATATGGTTGGGAGATGAAATTGCTTCAACACTCTCAGGATGATTTCCTTAGTTTCCTTGACTACCTTCTCAATGTCATCTGCCATTAGAGTGTTCATCCTCCTCTTTGTTCTAAATTCTTTATGAAGCACTTTGGAGATTTTTGCCTTTTCTTCTGGGGTGATTTCAGGACATAGCTTTATTAATGTATGTTCTCTAAGCTCAGTGTCCTTGGCCAAAGAATCTTCTTTCCTTATGGACATTATACTTCCCAAGCTATCTAGAAGATCAGAAATTATCTCAATAAGAGCTTTATTGTATATGTCCAGGTATTTGATAACAGCAGTATGATACTTTTGTTTGCATCATCATAGTCATCATACAATTGGGCAATAGGTTTTAGATTGCCATCAACTGTAATGGCCTTCAATACATCTTCTAGAGTTATTGTAGCCTGTACTTTCACAGGCTCTGCCTTCTTCTCCTTTCTCCTTCTTTTGCTATCAGAGGGTTTGTCTGGCTTGCTACTGGAGGCTTTGGTTGACTTAACTTTCATTTTCTTAACCTCCTCATCTGATTCTGTTTCCTCTTCATCAACTTCTACCCCCACATGAATTCTTTTAGCTTTTGTCTTCATTCTCTTATGACTTGTTGCAGGGGCTTCCACACTTGCAGAGGGTGTGGAACTGAAGGACATAGATGCAGCTTCTGTAGAGGTAGAACCTCTAGTTCTTCTTTTAGCCACTGTAGGGTTTTCAGGTTTCCTCTTAGGCTCTTTTGGAGCTTTAACTGGTCCACTTTCCTTCTTTTCTTTTGTTGCCCTATCTGCTTGATCTTTTGCTCTTGCTTCTGAGATTTGTTCTTTTGTGAATCCCTGACTTTGTGCATATTCTTCAGCTATTTTTCTTACCTTCTTCTGAATTTCAGGCATTTTCTATTCAACATGGACTTTTGTTCACAACATCTCATAGGTCCCCAATCTTTCTTCTTTAGGGTCCCAGGGTTTACTTAACATGTGTTGGGCATAATTATCTAGTATTATTCCTTCTACTTCATACCCCATTGGCATAACCCAGACTGTTCTAGGCTCAACAACCTCCATCATGCACTAATCCTTATTTACTATAAAGCATATGTCATTTTTATACTTTTCAACAATGGACTTGGGTATTCTTTCCCTTGATTGCATAATTCTCTGGACGTTCTTAAAGTAACTCCATAGGGCAGTAGTCTGTGCATCATAACTTCATGTCCCACTAAGATGGTTTCTGATTTGTACTGCAACTAGTTTGTGACTAGTCCAAAACAAGTTCTTTAATCCAGGTAGCTCTTGCATAAAATAAAAGAATAGGCAAAGAATTAAAGTACACAACTTAAAGGGATACTTGCTTTCTTTTGACTTCTTCAGATTCTCCATTAACTGCTACCAGAGTAATTCACACAAGTCATATTCTACATTTTTCTTTAGCATCTCATAGGCTATATATATAGCAGTACCAGGGACAGAATTCTCCCAGTTTATGAAGTAGATTTTGTAGCCTATCAGCATTGGTGCAAACTTTACGCCATGGTCTTCAAGGTCATTAATTGTTAATGCCCTTTTATCAAATTTAGCTCTGGTGGCTTCTGTCACTGTGTTATTTTTCACTGCCTTCAATACAAGTATTGTGCCAGTAGAGTTCAATCTCGTGACTACCCTTATGGCATCTTTTGTGATCATGAATGGAGTGTTAAGCCACATAAACTCATCATGGATCCTACTTATTACATATTGAACCCATTCATCCTTTGCAAATGTTAGGAAATCTATATACTGAGTGAATTTCTTCTCTTCCAATGCCTTATATTCTTCCTTTAGATCAAGGTCATCATCAGTTAAATTTTTTAGATACAGGTTTGTAAGTTGGCTCTTCCCCTGTTCTTCTAGGGAAACATGGATGTAAGCCCTAACATCCTCTACATGCATCACTCTGTGTGGTACATCTGAAAAAGCACCCATTGGATCAACTTTTGTTAACTTGAAAGGATGTTTCTTGAATTTCGATCGATCTCACTCAGTGATATCAACTTGTGGAGTTTCCATTTTTGCAAAGATTTAAACAAATTCACAATAGGGTTTCAACTGTAAATACCTTTTTTATGCCAAACTAGGGTTTTAGTCACTTGAATAGCTCCGAGTTGCTTCAAATTTCTAGAAATTCTTGAAGACACTTAAAATTCTGCTTCAATTTTCCTTGGACACTTGATAGCTTGGATGCAAAGTGATTTGTATTTTGAATGAGAACCTTTTTAACCTTTGTTGTGAAAACCTAGTTGTCATAAATGCAATTTTCAAAAAGTTGTCAAACTCTTCATTGTAGAATACAATCGACTGGGATTGTCTGCAATGCTCTGCATTTGATCCTTTTCTATCAGAACTTCTTTCATAAGATCTTTCATATAATGTTTTTCATCATATCTTCATGCCAGATCTTAGCACAAACTATCTAGATGGAGAATTAGGATTTTCAATACAACTCCCCCTGAGTCAGAGCTCCCAATTTACTTCCCAAAGGAAGTATCTGTACTAGAGGCTAGTGTGGATCCATCCTTGATCTCATTAACATCCTTCTTAATCCAGACCTTGCTCATTTCCTTCTTGATTTCCATTGGATCAACCTTGTTTTTACCTTTATCTTCTCTCTGCTTTGTTTTCCTCTTCTCTGTAGGATAGTCTCTTTTCTCATTCTTACTTCTGCAGAATGTTGCAACATGTCCAAACTTATTACAATTGTAGCATACCACATTTCTTTGTGCCTGATTCCTTCTATTGAGTGGATTCATTCTTGATTTGCATTGGTTAGCCATATGCCCAAATCTATTGCATGAAAAGCACTTTCCATTGAAAGATTGAGTATTCCTTGCATTGTTAAGACCATTTCTTACTAGACTTCTACATTCATTTGGTCTATGACCAATTTTCTTACAATTGAAACATTGACCAGAGAATGTTGGAACATTTTGATTCATTCTACTCCTACATTGAGTAGACTTATGACCAAACTTATTGCAATTAAAACAATAGCCATTGAAAGATGGGTACCTTTGAGCATTTGGCTGCCTGACCAGAGGTCTTCTAGGTCTTCTTCTATGATTTTGGACCTGATTGCTTTTGTTTTTTCTCATCTCAATGTTTTCTTGACTTAAATTTGAACTTTCTCCTTTTTCAAATCTCAAACCTTTCTTGTCATCTAGATTTTTCTAACTACCAATCAACTCCTCAAGCTTTGTAGAGCTTATTTTGAACTTTTCTTTGTAACTGTTTGCTACCTCCAAATCAAACTTTAGAAGCACAATGTCTTTTGCCAACTTTTCACATTCTTCAAATTTGTCTTTCAATATTTGATTCAAATATTCCTCAGCTTTTTCTTTCTCTTCAACCAACCTTGATAAATTATTTAGGGTTTCATTTGCTTCAATCAATTGTTCACTTAGCTTTCTATTCCTATCCTTTGATCTCTTAACTTGCTCTCTTAGCTTCAGGATGCATTCATTTGCTTCTTTGACATTTTCTTTCAAATCTTGAATATCCACTTCATACTTATCAAGATCTTTAAGGGCTATTTTTAATTCTTGATCAATTGTGACACTGCCTGGAGTAGGATACCTTCTGGCTGCCATGAGTACTCTTTCCCATATCTTCCTCAAGATTTAAACTTCTTCCAAGGAACCTTGCTCTGATACCAATTGTTGAATACAAGGAATACTAAGAGGGGGGTGAATCAATATTCCACAAAACTAGTTCTTTACATGTTCATTAATCCAATTTTGAAATTCAATAGCATGAAAGTAGAATAAACATAAGAACATCAACCATAAAGACATAACACATAGACACCAGGATTTTTACATGGAAAACCCCAAAAGGGAAAAACCACGGTGAGTGTTAGCTCACAATATATTATGATAACAATACTAAATTACATGAAGTTTCACTACCTTAGGGCTCATTGCCCAAGGACTCACTGTCCAAAGAAGTGCTCAATGTAATAGGCTCACTGCAAAGAAAATAGAAGAGAAGTTAGAAGAAGGATTAGCTCACTGCCAAGAGGCGACTGCTACAAATGCATCTATAGAATGTTGAAGTGTAGTTCCATTAATAGCTCAATATACAGACTCAAATGTCTTCATAATGTCTTCCCTACTTTTTCTGCTCTGCTTCACATATACTCTGCTTTTCTATCCTTTCTTGATCACAAAACTGACTTAGATCGCACACACTTTAACTTCACACTATATTCGCATATTTATCCATCCCTCCAAAACTGAAAACTATCGAGTATATATATCTACATCAAGAATTTTCTCAAACTAGGTCGGCATGCAAAAGATAAAGCTTGTATATTCAAGTTTTACCTTGTCGGCCTATTATTGTGCCCTAACAACAATGCGGACCCAATCAATCATGTAAGACTCTTCATATGAGTCTAGACCTATTGTAGATCCACTCAGATTGATGATTCCAATCTTATACCTTCACCGCATATCGATTTACCTTCTGTGTCGACCTTAATCTTAAGAGCATACTTAATTGCTTTATCTGTTGGCCCATACCTTCAAATGCGATCATTATGAAACTCTAAACTCCTTGTTAATGATTCATTACTGATCCCTTATCATACCTTTAGAACCACAGAACATAATATTCAATTATAGACAAATGCGGATCTCAGAACTGTCACTCAATCACTATGAAATACTATCAGACTGTAAGCTGATAAAGAACACTTTGTAGAATGTGATCAATAGAACTTCATAAGCTATAACTCTAGATTTAGGTAGTCATAATAGGTATCTTTACTGCCTCAGAACCACAAGAAAAAATATACAACAATAGAGGAATGCGGACCCTTTTTCTCTAGTGCTATACATTGTTCCTGACTTAGGTTTTCTCACCTGAACTTAGCTAAGTCATAGTATGTCTTTCAGAGATCATCAGGACTTGCAAACTTGAATATAACACCATCAAGAAACTGCAAACAACATACCTGAACTACACACTGTGATCTTCAACTGTGGAGGCATATCATTCCTATCACTGTCTTAGTATCTTATCAATACTTGGTCAATTTTGGCTAAGTTAGCTTTTCCAAACCAAAATGCTATGCACAACTTTGTCATAGGAATTATCAACAAACATGTTAGGTTGTTGCCATCAATGACAACATCATATTAGCAGTGTCTCTCGACTATGTTTCCAACATAACTCCATCTGACTTGTCCTTGTTATTGCTACAACCCATTGTTGGGAAGTTCATCAAATAGATGTGAAGAGTGTTTTTCTTCACGATGACCTTCAGGAGCAGATATACATGGAGTAGCCATAGGGATTCATTTAGAATCCTTCACTTGTTTGTCCTCTTTAAAAGTCTCTTTATAGCCTCAAACAGGCCCCTCGGGCATGGTATGCCAAGATGGACTCCTTACTTCTATCAGTTGGGTTCACTCAGTGCCATTCTATCTGAATGTGTATATTTTTCAATAGAATAATACTCTCACCTTCCTTGTTCTCTATTTTGATTCCTTGTTGCTGATAGGGAGTCACTCATCCACCATCAAGGTAGTGAAAACTACCCTTCATGATCATTTCCTAATGTCATACTTGGGCCTTATGCACTACTTTTAGGGATTGAGATCACTCAATCTTCATCTAGTATCTTCATTGCACAACCTAAGTATACTTTTGATATGCTCTCCAGATTTTGCATGGTTGATTGTAAGCCTGCATCGACTCCATTTGTGTTAGGGATCAAACTTGAGTTTCACTGTTCTTTGAACCATTGGTGGATGCTACCTTGTATCACCAATTAGTTGGGAGTCTCATATACTTGAATCACATGAAGCCTAACCTTTCATATGTTATGGGCCTAATCTCTAGGTTCATGTAGGAGCCACATGAGCTGCACTAGAAAGAAGCTAAGTAGATTCTTCACTATGTTCAGGGTACTCATAGTTATGGGATTAAGTATGCAACAAGTATGGATATTGAATTGGTGGGCCATATAAATTGAGATTGGGCAGGCAATTCTCAGGATCACAAGTCTACTTCATGGTATTGCTTCTCACTTGGTTTTGGTCCAATTTCTTGGTTGAGCAAGAAGCAGTTTGCAATTGCTCTTTCATCTACAGAGGTTGAGTATTGAGGAGCAATTAATGCTACTATTGAGATCATTTGGCTTCAAAACATTCTCATTGAGTTTGGTATTCCCTTCCAGAAGCCTACAATCATCTTTTGTGATAACTAGAGTGTGATACAAATCTCTCACAATCTAGTCCATCACCAATAGACCAAACACATTAAGATCCACATGCACTGCATTTAGGAGTTGATTCATGAGAAAATCATTGATCTTAGGTATTGTCCAACATCAGAGCAAATCAAAGACATCTTCACCAAACCCTTCATTGAGAGCAAGTTCCTTCATTTGTGAGCTTTGTTGGGGGTGCAATAGGTGTCCACTTCAGGGGACCTCTCTCTCTCTCTCTCTCTCTCTCTCTCTCTCTCTTGGGGGTGTTCTCTATCTATTTATGGGGGGCTTCTTTTCCTTTGTTTGGGGAGGGCTTCTTCTCTTCGAGGGGAATTCTTTATACATGGGTACCTCATTAGGCTTCATTTTTCAGGAACCATCTTTTCATCCACCTAAGCTATGCTTAAGGGAAGGTGATAGTGTATATTTTTATTATCCTAGTGGGTTATTTATTTCCTAGGTTTTTCCTACACTTTTATTAAGTTTTCTTAGGTTAAATAAAGTGAGTTTAATTAGGTGAGTGGGTAGTTTCAGATGTCATCATCCTATGAGGGAGTTACATCTACTATGTTTAGATCGTTTGGTGGTCTCTCCATATTGGTTAGTTTTTTCACCTCCACTCCTCTCCTTGGTCTATATAAACTCACTACTTAGCTTGTATTTTGAAAGGAAAAATACAGTTCATCCTAGAATGAGCATCTGAGATTAGTAAGTGTCTGCAGTAACAATCATTCTCTCTAATTGCCTCAAAACACATACTAATATGCCATAAAGCAGAATCAGACATAGTTCATTTCCCACATTAATCCTTAGAGGAAAGTGATTGCAATTTAAACTAGTTTCAACAACATACATTAAATAGATTCAACAAACATAATCACTAAACATGAAAGATAGAGCAGAAGACAAGAACACAAAGACTTAAGTGGGGAAAACCCTTTCAGGTAGAAAAACCCCACACTCCAAAACATAGATCCATTGTATTATTCAGCAACAAGCGTACAAGTTACAATACAATATCAGGGTCATAGCCTTTACTGGAGATTTACATCTTGTTCCATCTCTGGAGAAAATCTGGCAGCATTTCCTTACATCCAGTCACACCTCTCTCTCAATCAGGTTACAATGCACTGTTGCATTAATTTATATTTTAGACTTCTCTATATATTTATCTTCCCCTTCAGGTTAAATTAACCTACATTGTTATAGTACTGCCTCATCAACCAATAAGCAAAGAGATATCACAGGCAGTTACATGGTTATCAGGGAATTCAACTATCACCTTCAAGTTGAAATCATCGAGCCAATAAACACGTTGATTCACAACAACAATGTGAAATCAACGAGTAACCTAGTGCCACGTGTCGATACCTTACTCGTCATTCAATCACTAATGACCTTTTTTCACGGTTCCATCTTTGTCCATCATTCCCAGGCTTAACCTCTATACCGCAACCCTTCCAAAGAACCAATGCGGTGTGGCGGGATCTATACCGCACCACCGCAAGCCTTCTCATGGGCTATCGCGGGGTGGCGGTATGACCCACACACTTGCCATCCTCTCTAGTAACCGTCGCGGGGTAACTCCTGCTCTACCGCAACCACCACCAATAGATCCTCACGGGACGGCAGGATATACACCGCACCACCGCAAGCCAATTCACAGGCTATCGCAGGGTGGCGGTAAACACTGCACTGCCGCAAGCCACTATCAAGGACTCCCACGGGATGGCGATAAACACCGCCAGCCCGCACCTCTCTTGGTTGCACCCTGTAGGACTACGATAAAGCCCTAAAAGCAAAACCTTAGAAGTCAGATTTTGATGGCGACTGAGCTAGGGTTTTAGCAGTGAGTTTGAGACACACTTTCTCAACATATTTTACATCTTGTATGACAATTCTACCAACCTTTTCTAGTTTCTTCTTTGATCTCGTATTACAATTCTATCATCTTGACATTTACACATCTCTCAAAATCGTTGGTTTGCTTTTGTTTATGCATATACAACTTTTGTAGCTTAAAATCTCTCTTAAAAAGTTCTTGGGTTATTCATTTGTTTCAGATTTCTATCAATTCTATCCCCAAATGGATGGTCAAATAGAGGTGGTAATTAGAAATGTGGTGTAGTTGCTTCATGTGTATTTCCCTCTCCAGAAGATTTAAAAAAACCCATTCTTGCAAAGACAATAAAGAAAGAAAGAAAATAAACCAAGGAGGCACTCTTTCATTGGTAAAATCAAAGACTTCATCATAGTGAGGAGGAGTTTTTGACCATCCAACTTATCTCTAAGAAGTTTTCCCATCTCTAGTGTAGAGTGGGAAGTTGCAAAGGAAGGTATGCAACCATACAATCAGTTAAACAATGGAAATATGTAGAAAAAAAATGTAGAAATGATGTGTATACCTTGCGACATAGTGTGAGAAGTGATTTGCCCTAGGTGTCCATGAGGATAAGGTAATTGGATGTAAGGGTGTGCGTATCCACTCTAAAGAGGAGATCTCCATTGGAATCAAAGATGGTGAATCCCTCACTAGAATTTATAGAATTTGATAAAGAGAAATAGATATTTTTCATAATCAAATAAGATCAAAGATGCCAACTACTATGAAATCAAACATAAAACCACATAATTTATTTTCTACAAAAATAAAATCATACAACTTTTCCTCAAAAAACCAAAGACTCCATTAGTGATTTCTACCACGCTTTTCTCAAGAAAATGAAAATATATTTAATAACCATTTTAAGCACACAAAGGAAAAAATGGAATAATTAGCACAAGAAAAGCCATATGCTATTTCCTTGTAATTTCTCTATTGTATAATGATTGAATGAATAGGCTATATGGTTATAGGATCACGATCACGATCTCTCTCTCTCTCTCTCTCTCTCTCTCTCTCTCTCTCTCTCTACTGATTTAGTAAGAAAAATCATATGTTATCTACCTATAATTTTCTCATTGTGTAATGAATGAATGAATAGGCTATATAGTTAAAAGAATTTAATTACTCTCTTACACTTATGAAAAAATGGTAGTTGTACAATAAAATAGAATGAAATATCATATTACATGTTTTTTTGAGGCAACATAGGCCTAGAACATTGTTTATTTAATATCTTTTGATTTAAACACATTTAAGACATGCACATAGGATCAAATAATCATGAATCCATGTAACAAGTTACAAAATATCTGTAAAATAAAATCTTAAATACAAGAATTAAAAAATTATGTAAAAAACTATTTTCGTTCAAATGGTTTTATATCATTTATTATGCATTTCTTCTAAAAATGGTAATCATGAATAAGTTCATAAATTATCATACCATTCCATAGAGTATAAACACTAATATGTTTCGACTTCATCTACTAACTCAAAAGTAACAATCATACTTAATTCACATATTTGCAGTGAAATGAAACATAATAGACATCAGATTTCCACAACATCAGATTTCCACAATCCATCATCAGGAGAAAGAGCAATAAATAAATGAAACATGTTTATTTATGTGAAGATTAAGTAAAGTTCTTATCTCCATCTAAAGAAATTTAAATTGAATAGAGAAATAAATGTAAGCTCAAGATCTTATTGGTTCTCCATCATGTGACTATTTAAATAAGATTATTTTAGAAAGTAATAAATGTAAGGTCAAGATCTTTTTCATATATCACAAATATGGAGTCATTGCCACATGTCAAGGTTCCATGTCACAATCATGCATTTATTGCAAATTGTATAGTCTAGATTTGTTTGATGGTAGTCCTTTTAATCTCTACCACAAATGTATGTATTTCATCAAGTGCTTATCACTAGAGAATACTTATTATTAGCATAAAAATATGGATTTATTGCAACACAACAAGGTTCCATGTCATAATCATGTGGTTATTGCAAATTGTATGATCAAGATACATTGATGGTAGTCTGTCATCAATGTATGTATTTCATCTAGTGTTCCTCACCAAGAGAACAATGTAAATATATCAGAAAAAGATGTCGATCAAAAAGTTAATTAAATTGATGATCTAATAAACATTAACATTGGTAGTACTCTATAATGTAGAAGTTTGAATATAGTAGTTTGTTACCTTATATGTAATATGCTAGAATAGTTATTGTTCTTAAAATTTTAGGTTTCACATTCCTTGAATTAATTTGATATTTTAATGTTAACATTATTAGTTTAATTTAATTAAAAGAATATCACCTACAATGATTAGATTTTTTTAACAATATGCCCCTATAAAGTATGATTAGTAGTTGTCTAAGAATATTGAAGAGTGAATAAAACAACAAATTGGCTTTGTAATATATGATCAAAGAATTTTCTTTTTTATTGAATTGAAGTGAAAAGAAAATTCCAATAGGAAACAGCTGCATAATTATAGACGTGCACAGACAAAAGACCAAAGCTAGTATAAGATTTAGTATACTTAAAAGGCCCATTGAATCCTCTCCGAATGAAGTTATCTAGGGATTCAACAACTCAAAAGGAACATATCTTTAACTAAAGGCTTTCATTGCAAACATGTTTTGTCCAAGACATTCAAGGAAGATACATCTCTCATTCCGTAGGCACAGAAGTATACTTTGAACGTTATACAAACTTAAGCTAAATCCCACCCCAATAAAGATGATACTGCTTAGTAGGCATGATATTGCTTGCTTGAGACCATTATTCTCCGTAGAAAGTATGGAGCATAAAACTTGTTTTTAATTAGTAGTTAGAACTCTAGCGCAACAAGTTGTGGGTTTCCACATTGAAATTGGGTTCCATTTAAATGTTAGAAAGACCGCTTAAACATAAGCGGTCAGTAGGTATAGTTATTTTATTTGATATTGGAGAAATAAAATTTGCTAATATTATTTAATTGTTAAAATCAGACAAAATGGTAAATTTTTTAATCAAAATTTAACATCAAAGAGATCTAGAAATTTCATAAAATTGATTGAGGTGGGGGGCGCCCTGCTGATAATAGAAAAGAAGGGCCTCCCACCCGACCCTTTTATATTATTCCTCCCGGAGTGGGTGGGAGGTTAAGTCCGAGGGTTTGCCAACATGCCGGGACCTCCCACCCAGCTATCTCCCGGGGTGGGTGGGAGGAGGCCTTGGATGGGGCCCCTCCATTATATTATTGTAGTTCGAGCCCCCAACAACAACAATAATCTAAAGAACTTGTATCTAATAAATGTCTTAATCCCATAAACTACTTGATCTATTAAAATCTTTCATTTCATTTCCCAAATCAATCCTTCTTAAATGAAGGATCTTGCCTTCCATGATACCATTCCCTATGCGAGAGCCATGTGAAATCTGGGTTTATCTTGGGTTTTCCTTCAAGGCTAATGCTAGGACAATAGTTTTAAGTAAACATTTCCCTCGAGGACTGGATGGAGATAATGGCTACAAAAGGTGGAGAGATTATATTAAACAAGAAAGCACAAAGTCAAACATGCAATAAGCCTATTTTATCCTAGGAACATTCCAATCTTCCTCACAGACAATACATTCAACAGTTTCAACCACCAGCTAGACATTTTCTTAACAAAACTTTGACTAAGACTAGTTAGGTGATGAGTGGAGGCTGCATAACCAATAAATTACAAAACATCCAACCACTGGTGTCTTCTCAATATCATATTCTTAACCATATGAATGTATAGCTGTTGTCACTATTTTAGAAGTGAAAAATTTATATTTCATATCTAGTCTTTTCTAGAATAAGTGAACGAGATAAATAAATATTTGACATCCCATTTCATTGATCCTGGTCTGCCCATTCTACCTGGTAGATGCAGTAAACCAGTCCACAGTAACTAAAGTCAGGGGATTGTAGGTATCATGGAATACCTACATGGAACACAATTGTAATGATCTCTGAATAATAATACATATACCCTCAACACAGATTGTGACGACCTCAATTTTTTATCTAAGAGTGCTTTGTTCAGAGTCAATTAAATGACAATGTTCATCTGGAATCAACTGCCAGTATTTTTAGGTTCAGCAGGTAAAAGATAAAAGCCAATTCTTGAAATGCATCTCTTAGAAACCCTAAATCCCAACATGGGAATCAGATTCTACAAGCTTCTACAAAGAGGCTTGGCTGTAATTTGCAACATTCCTCTGCAAAATCACTGTTATTGAATGAGAAACAGAACACATATTTATATTCTTGTTAGAAGTGTATAACAATTCTAACTGTATATAATTTAATAGATGACATGAATTTCAATTCCCAACACTACAAATTCAGACCTTGGTAAATAGCAGGTTAGGTCAGTAACTCTATTAAGACTCTCCATCAAAAAGAGCTCAAGCTTAGATTTTTACTTAATCTTTCATCTGAAACAAGTTCATGAGACATGAACTCCCCTCCCGTATGCTCTCCTGCAGATAGTAGCAGGCTTTTGGCTCCCCTGGCAGAGTAAAACACTAGATGGGCAGCTCTTAAGACAATTGTCAGCAAAGCTCCCACTGATTTTCTCAGCAGGGATCCTGAGAAATTGTGCAGGAATCCCACCGTTAAGATAATTGCCATCCAAAAACAACCTAACCAGAGGTTTCACATCATCAGCAGCCTTAGCACCGTACTCTGCAGGGATTGGGCCCTGAAACCCATTGTACCTCAGTGACAGAGCAGACAGAGACTGTAGAGTTGAAAAGTTGGAAGGCAGAAACCCACCAATCCTATTGAACCCAATATCCACAGCTACCAATAAGCTAGTCACCCCAGACATATTGGGTACACTGATTGCAGTAAAGCTGTTGTTTGACAGATTGAGTTGCTGCAATTCTGGGTGTGAAAACAATGACCCACCAATGGCACCACTTAGCCTATTACCACTCAGATCCAAAACACCCAATCCTCTGAGGCGACTCAAACTTGCAGGCAAGGTCCCTGTCAAAAAATTGGACTTCAAAGTCATTTGTGACAGGGACACAGGCAGCTGTGATGGGATACCACCCACAAGCCCATTATAGCTCAAATCCAAATTATACAGCTGTATCAGTCCACCCAATGGAGGAATCATGCCACTTAAAGCATTATGTGACAAATCCAACCTCATCAATTTTTTCAGATTGTTCAACGAACCAGGCACAGGCCCACTAAGCCTATTCCTTCCCAGGGACAAAATCTGCAAATTCACAAGCCTTCCCAGTGAATCAGGAAGAGCCCCAGATAACATGTTACTTGAAAAATCAAGCCTATAAAGCCTGACAAGCCCTGTGATTCTCTGAGGAATGCTCCCATGGAAGCCATTCCCTGCCAAGTCAAGCTCCGTGAGCTCAGTCAGATTTCCAACAAAAGGGCTCAAGTAGCCCCTGTATCCTGCCCCATCCAATGTAATGCTTGTGACTCTGCTCTTACCCCCAGTTTTCACATCACACCTAATCCCACAAACAAACTGGTTAGTAGACCTGAAATCACAGGGATCCACAGAAAAATTCCATGACCCCAAACATGATGTTTGCCCAATTGAGGCAGCCTCCACAGCATTTTTTAGCTCAATCAGAGCCTGCACATCTGATTCTAGCGTTATAGCCCATGCCCAGTTGCAGAAACAGCAAAAAATCACAACTTTCAGCAGAACTTTCAAATGGGTATTGAAAAAACCCATTGAAAACATTTTTTTTTCCAGTTAAAACCAAAAAAACTACTCAAAATCCTTTCAAGCTGCAATTTTTACGTGTACGAATGCAAATTAAGTATAATCCCTAAGTGGCTTAAAGCCATTGTGTATATATATAATACCCCATCTTCTCACACGACTTTCTGCCTTCCTTCTGCTTTTACTTCCCGCGTTAGCCGCCACAGGGGTGGGCTCCACACTGACGGCCGTCACCAGCCGTCAAAATATATTTTCTTCAAATATCTTTTCAAAAGATGAGCTGGCAGGAGCCTCTGGGACCCACCCAAAGCTTAATTTATCTGGTAAATAGATTCTTACAGCGTGCTCCGTTTGACGTAATTTTTTTGTTACTGTCAATTGATTGTCGGCTTTCTCTTGAATCAGATTCCTTCACACGAATCAGATCCCTCCAGAGGAATCTGATTCTCGGGGAAACTATGCCCTTTTACGTATTTGTCCATCGTATGTATGTAGTCTGTGTATACGTATAGTATTCTGTACGTATCTGACATGATGTCAACGTCGGTCTCGGTTGGCACCATATCACCTTTCGTTTTCTTCCTACGCATTAAGAGCTGTTTTGAAAATGTTTGTTGGTACGCATGAGATTCGAACCTGGTTGGCTCTTTTTAAAAAAAATATTATTGTTTTGATTTATTGAAAATTGATTTTCAATTTTATTTTATTTTATCTTGTCACCCCTAAACGAGACACTAATATTTGTTTTAGTGTCTAGGCAACTCCAATTGGGTTGGAGCGTTTAATTAAAATGATTATAATAATTTATTTATGTGTAGATATAATTTTCTTCCTCATGAAGAGTGTGATTCAAAATGTCGATGCAAAAAAGCTATACACAGTTATTTAGGAGAAGCTTAACAATTTCATTCATGGACTTGGAAATATCGTGTCTTTGATATTTTAAGAGTTAAAGTCACGATAATAATTTGATTAATGTTTAATTAGAATGTAAATAAATATATGTTGAAATTAAAATTGGAAGATTAAGATTAGATACTTTGAAATATGAACTTTTCTTGATGATATGTTGTGACAAAGAGTGGGCGACTAAAAACTGCATTGGACTATGGATCAAGAAACTAAAATGCTCAAATCTTGAGAATCTGAGTGTGAAATATGAAATTGAGTTGATGACTAGAACATAACTGCACGAGCAATTTTGTCATATGCAAATATGTGATCTTGTCCTATAAACTTGTGATCTTGTTTAGAGTAGAAGTGTCTTTGGTACTTTGCAAAGAATGTTCACCTTGTGGTAGCTAAAGTAAGGAAACAGGGGTGGTGCTAAAGAGCATTGTGGAGCTTCTATGCAAGGATTGCTCTAGTTTACACCACTTTGGATCAATGTCTTGGATGCATGATTTTAGTGCTTAATTTGACTATTTTGCTACACTCAGTGACCTAATATGAGATCCATCACTTAGACATGCTACATTATCGTATTTAGAACTATGTTCATCCAATTCCTTGTGTTCACTTATCCTCTTTAGATAGGATAGTTGGTACAATCTCATCCCATTTTTTAAAATTCAAAACCCTACATTCCAAGGCTAGCATTTCCAAGATTTGACCATTACTAGTAGTTGTGGGTGACAAACAAAATTTTTAATTCCATGCATCTAGGGTCATGTATTTGAAGACATAATTCTAGTTCACTTGCACATATTAGATCATAACCCATCATTAGATCATGGAATAACATTCATAAAGCATACAATTGTCTTCTCCTTTTTCAAGAAAATTAGACACATCACTCATTCTTTGTCACACACCAATGAACACTCAACTTCTCTATATCAATTAACCCCATTTTCAAAGCACTCTCTAGTATATTCACACATCAGCTTGAGTTAGCAAAATCATCAATCAATAATTAAATCAATGACATTTATTACCATCTACATATCAACATTCATTGCCACCCCATTATCTCTCTATTTTATTATTAATTTAGTCTCAGGGCTTGATTAAGACCTACAAAGAAGTCCATAACTTCAATCCTTGCATAGTAAGCTCCATAGAGCTCTTTAACACCACCCCTTGTTTTCTTTAGTTCAAATACCACCAAGAAAACAATCTTTGTAGGTACTAAAGACCCACTTCTACTTTGGACAAGTTTGCAAGTCTACGAGACATGATTACATATTTGTATGACAAGTCACTAGTGTGATTTCATCCTCGACACTCAAATTCTCAAGATTAAATTATCTTAGCTTCCTAATCTACAATCCATTCTTAGATTTTAGTCATCATCTCTTTGTCATAGGGATGCCATCAGGTGAAGTTCATATTTGAAGGGTATATAACCCTAATCCTCTTATTTCAATTTTAGCACATGTTTATTTATGTTCTTAGTTAAACATTAATCAATCCATTATCATTACTCAACTCTCAAAATATTTAGAGGGTTTGAATTACACTTAATTCACTCTCCCCTTTAGATATTTATGTAGAGGGTACATTAATTTTCATCTACATAAATTCATTATCAAATGATATATTATAATCTAATGATATACAAATGGCCTAGGATGAGATCTTTAAATAAATGACCATGGATGCATGCTTTTTAAGAAAAATTATCCCCACACCAATGGGGTAACAGTTATATCCTAAAAATGTTGGCCTTGGAATGCAAGGTTTTGAATTTTGAAATTTAGGGGATGAGATTGCACCAATGGTATTGTCTAGAGGATAGGATCGCAATTATGGTCTTGTCTAGGATGAGTAAATAACTTGGATTTGGATTGATGGGGTTCTAAATAAGGCAATATAGCATGTTTGAGTGATAGATCGAGTTATAGGTTAGTTAATGCACCAAAATAGTCAAAATCACATGCTAGAACCATGCATCCAACATTGACCCAAAGTGGTATAAACTAGAGTGGAAAAGTGTTAAGATGTGCACTTTTATGCTCTACATTTTGCCCCCACTTTGGTATGTATGAAAAACTATGTGAGCATACATTAAAAAAAGATATCAATTTTTTAATTTTAGAGGTCGTCTCAAACACTAAGCAACCACATGTGTTCAACCTATGGAATCTGTGAATAACATGAAAGGAAAATCTATAGATAATATGGCCCCAATTTATGCGTACTACAAAGGAGTGCACATAAAGAAGAGAGAGAGAGAGAGGAGAGAGAGAGAGAGAGAGAGGAGAGAGAGAGAGAGAGAGAGAGAGAGAGAGAGAGAGATGAGAGAGGAGAGAGAGAGAGAGAGAGAGAGAGAGAGAGAGAGAGAGAGGGAGAGGAGAGAGAGAGAGAGAGAGAGAGAGAGAGAGAGAGAGAGAGAGAGAGAGAGAGGAGAGAGAGAGAGAGAGAGAGAGAGAGAGAGAGAGAGAGAGAGAGCAAAATGAAGTATAAGAATGCAAATTTAAAATTATAATTTTGAAGATCTAAGTACTAAAAAGTGAATAATATAGGGATGAGTATAGAATGCATACCTAAAGTATACATACCTGTGTGTTGGGATAATGTGTTGAAAAGATGTCTCCACTATTTTTCCCTAAGAAGAGCAAGTATGAGCATGTAGATCATGCAAAAATAAATAACATCTTGCCCCCCAAGTGGCAAGATCAAGTGATGAAAGCATGTAGCATAAAACAACATAGCATGTGACAATAAGAAACATATAAAAGAAGCTATCCCAAGTGTGGATATGGCATGCATTATGATATGTAAAATAATCTCTCCCTTAACTTGTAGCATGCATTACGATAGTGTAGCCAATTATGGCTAGCATAACCCTTAATTAAGTTATATGATCATTTAGTCTTATATAGAGTAGTTAGGTTAAACTGGAGTAGCATCCGTGGCATAAAATATGGTATACATAGGAGGTATTGGTTAGTCTATTATGATCATATTGTGATTTGTTTCTTATTGGAGATTGTTGGAGGATTGTTTGCTCAAAGTGGTTTATTATTATCAAGTATTTGCATCTTAGTTCTATTATAATATTCTCTTGTGCACCAATTTCATTACAAGTGGTATTAGAGCATGATCTTGAGGCCAAGAAACAAGGATTTATTTATTTATTTAGGAGATTGGGTTGTAAAGCACATCTCTCTCTCTTAATTTTGTGAATTTTTCTTTAAAATTTGGAGGGTTGAGCAAGAACATGTTGAAGTAGCTACATGTTCCAGATTTGAGGTCAATTTAAGTAGTTGTGAAAGCATTATTATGAAATTGGGTATTTTACCCAAATTCAATCCCAAGGCTTCAAAACAATGAGTTTCTTGGAGATTTTACATAAATGTGAGGTTTAGAATCAAGTAAGTTATAATAAAAATTTCATCTTATTTTAATATGTTGTGATTATGTTATTGTGAAAAATATTTTGTTAGCATTATGGTGGGGGGTTTGGAAAGAAGATATTGATGAAATACTTAAAAAAATAGCTTCTCTCAAGAGTTTGTGTGGAAACCCTAAGAGTATATGCACAACTAATGTGGCTCAAGAAGAAGGAGGAGAAGAAGAAGAAAAAGGAGGAGGAGGAGGAGGTGGAGGTGGAAGAAGAAGAAGAAGAAAAATAAAAAATGAAACTATCACTATTTGGAACTATTTGGAGAGATTCCAAAGTGTCTACCACCCAAGAAGAATAAGAGAATAAGAATGAACTATCACTATTTGGAGAGATGCCAAAGGGTCTACCACCCAAAAGAGACTAGGGTCATAAGATTCAACTAGTTCTAGAGGATCAAATGTAACAAATTATAAGAACACATCAAAATCCTCAGGACATGGTTGAATAGAGGCTAAAGACAAGGGTTTGTGGGAATCCATAATGAATGATATATCAATCAACAAACAATGGATGATGGAAAGACCAAACTAATGCAGAACTAAACTTGGGAGCTTTATTAAACTAAATTAAGTAGTGTAATCATGACAACACAACATTAGCTGAAAGATAATATCCATAATCACAACATAAATGATTCAGTTTTAAAACATCTTCATTATGTTTACAACATCCAAGTTTTTCAGGAATATAAAGTTTCAATTTAAATAACAAAACTCATTTAGAAAACACTTCTTTGTGTCGCAAACCAGAGACCCATCTATGAAATCTTCTTCAAGCCCTACAATTTGTTGATCTCCTTCAAAAATATTACTTTCTTCTCATAGCCAACCAGTAAATGCTCTTTTCATATGATCATTTTGGGCATTCCATCATTCCAGAAGACACAATGTACCCTCTACACTATTCCCCCCTTTTTCAAAGAGATGTCTCCCCTTCCTTTTTATCTCATGAATCTAATATTTTTTAAATTGTTCCATAATCATCAGTTACTCAAATTTGAATCATTTGCAAGAATCAATTGTTCCTTCCACTTAATGATTCTATCGATCTTAAAAACTTTTTGGAAAAAACTTACAAAGTAGAAACAATAGATCTTATTATTAGCATATACTTCAACTTAATAACTTCAATTCTTGGTAGCTGAATCGACATTCCATTTGAGTTCGACCAAGTGGTAGTTACAGGAATCTCTCATCAACACCTTGAGGAATACTTGAACTCTAAGTTACAAGGAATTGGAATAAGTTGATGCAATCATGACAAGAGAATCCAAATGAAGGATTGTCCCATCATGTAGCCCAATCAACTTCTTCTTACATATATTGTAATAACCACAATATTCATGCCTCCAAATTCTTATAATCGTGTGCTCAAAACTTCAAAGATTGTAACAAATTGTATGTGCCAACATATCCTTGTGAAATTTCAGCCTTAAGATTGTTGTTTGTCAAGGTTATTCCATTTCTCTTAGATTCAAATTAACTTTGATAAATTCTAGCCCTTAAGGATTGTTATTAGTCCCTTTGATTCCTTTAGTTGTAGCAAAATAAATGTAGATTAACCTATTAAACTTGCAGCCCTTAAGTTAATATAGTTTGTGAATGTTATAGCAACAATTTCAGCTATGAAGTAACATTATATCTTGAGAATTTCATAAAACATGAACAACTAAAAATATGAACAACCCAATGTTTTTATGTAGCCAATCAAGGTGGCAAACACACATACATAACTTGTACAAATCCAACTATGAAATGTCTCTATCAAAATTTCCAACTATCCCACCTCCAAAAACTTACAAATTCAAAAAAAAAAATCACCTTACAAGTCACCATGGACGTTCACTTTCTTTGTCTCATCAAAATGGATGTATTTCCCTTGGATAATTCTCTTCAACATCACCTATGGACGTCCTCTTGATGACCTGCAAAAATCAGAAATAAACTTGGGCTCTTCTCTTGTTTTTTTCAATGCCTCTTTGGAGCCAGATTTCCATCTATTTATAATATCTCCTTTGCCAAGTTTCATCTTCCTCATTTGGGCTCCAATGACTCTTGGTATTCCTCTTCTTGCTTGGTGGCATCCAACTTGGAGAAATGTGACTCTTGGGATTCCTTCATGAATTGGATGCTTGAAGACTCTTCATTGTCCAATTTTTGTCTTCTAGCATGTAGGTGACTAGGATTTTGTCCATATGCAACTTGCCTTGTCTTTTCCTTGGAGTGTTGGAGAATTAAAATATTTATTTTATTTTCCCCAAAGTTGGCATATGATGTTGATTAGAAACCTGCAAGACAAACAAAAAGGTAAAAGAAATAAAATATTTTTTTGGTTGATGCAAGATTGCTTGTGAGCCGAATGCTCCTGCATCAGACACACCGGGGGTAAGAAGTTTATGAGCATGGCTCACAAAATGAAGTTGAGTGGTTGAACCACCCTTCCAAATAGTAAAATATTTGTAGCATACTCCAATGCTATCATAGGTACCATGAAAATTTATTTCTTCTCTTTTTCCAACATCTTCCTAGAATCCTTCCTATCTTCTTCTGCCAAATTTGTTCATCAATATTTCCTTCACTTGTGGAATTTTGTCCACCATAGGTTGATCTTCTCCACCAAATGCATTCTCCTCTCTTCTCTTTTCTCATGGGATTCAACCCACCATAATTTGACCACCTCCACCAAAAATAATTTCTCCACTCTCTTGTCACCATGTCACCTGTACTCAACTCATTACAACATATATTATTAAAATGAAACAAATATACATTAAACTCTTTTACCTCTTCATTCACTTCTTCCTCACACTCTTTTGCATTTACCAATATGTCCTTTAAAGGAAACACAACCACTGCAACATTATTTTCTACCTCAACCTCTGTTGCGATTTCTTTCACCACATTTGCCATACCTTCCAAAAGGCATGTTTCTACAACTCTTTCATTTTCTTCCACATCATCTGCTACAACTTTTCACTTTTCATGCTCAGCTATGATCTCATTACTTCCTTCTTCTATCTTCTCATCCTCCAAAGGATACTTAACTGTTGTTGCAACATCAATTTCAATCTCTTTGTCCATGTCTTCCAAAAGACATGCTTCTGTTGCAATCTCCTCTTTTTCTCCTTCCTTATTTGTTGTGGTCCCTTCACTCTTCTCATTTTTTGTCCTCTCTATGTGCTCTTCTTTACATTGTTGTCCCAAAATTTTTAGTTTTTCCATGTCTTTCAATGGATCAAACTCTATTGCAACTTCATGTTTTACCTCTTCCCTATCTTCAAAATAACATGCTTCAACTGTAAAATCTTTCTTTTCTCCTTCCTTATCCTCCTGCATGAGGATTTCTTCTACTTCAGTGCCATCTATATGTCACTTCTTTACATCTTCTTTTCTTTTGCCTTCATACAACATATTTTATGGTACATAGGGACCATTTTCTCTTTCTTTTTCCATTCTTTTCTTTTCTTCTTTTCTTTTCTAGTTTTCTTTCTTTTGGGACTGTATGGGTTGTTCCCACATGTTTCTCCTTCCATGCCCCTTCTATCAAAGAGTTGCACCACTTCTCCTCTTTACTTCTCTTTCCTGCACACACAGTATCACTTGCAAACATATCAAAAGAATAATGGGACTCAACCTCATCCATTTTCTTTTCCTCTTTATCCTTCTTATCTACTACAACCTCATTAGTTGCAACAACTGCATCCTTCTTGTCATTCTATGCAACCTATGAGCTACAATCTCTTCTCTTTCCTCTTGATCCTTTTGCACAAGGATTTCTTCATCTTCTTTTTCATTCTTCTTATATGTTGCAACTTCTTTTGCCACTTCCTCTTGTTTATCCTACAATGGATTCAAAACATATTCCTTCCCATCCTTTATTATGCTATATGTGTTCTTTCTACCATTATGTACAACTTCCCTATCCCAAAGCCATGGTCGACCCAATAAAACATGACATACATCCATGGGTACTATGTCACATACAATTTCATCCTTATATCTTCCAATGTGAAAATCAACAATACTTTGTTTACTTACCCAAACTTGATGATCTCCTCACAACCAAGAAATGCGATACGGGCTAGGATGCTTCATCTTGTTCAAATTTAGCTTCTCAACCATTTCCAATAACACCAAATTATCAATGCCACTACTATCCACCGTCACCTTGCAGCATTTTCCACTTGACTTGCAAAATGTTCGGAACAAATTACTCCTTTGGATGGGCTCTCGTTTCTCTTTTTGTGGCTTCAAGAATACTTTCCTCATCATCAAACATTCTCCTTGTCTCCAATACATTTTGTCAAACAATTGTCATACACTTTCAATCTGCAACCTACACACATAAACACTTTAGAGCCAACAGTCTTTGTAATCATTGGTGTAGATGCTGAAAATGGAAAACTAATGAATCTACAATCAGAATCAAAATATTTTCAACATCACACTAATGAAGTCTATCCCAAATGAACACTATTGTAGAAATTTAACACTAAACTATGAAAAAACAAACATAAGCATTCAAAAGGAATAGTAACTCCATTGTTCTCCTATCATCAAGGTCTTATATTTCACATTTGGTGCTCTCAGATTTTCATAAACACAAAATGCAACAAGAAGCTATGATGAATGGATAAAAGACTTGTGAGCAAAATCTAGTATATTGATTTTGTATGTCCCCTCACGATGAGAAGAAAGAGGGTTTATATAGATGCCCTCACAAAATAAAAATCTAGGTTATGGAGAAATGAGGAATTAATGAGCGAAATGGAGAAATGGGACAAATGTCCCATACTTCCATGATTTAGTACGATTAATGAAAGCAATAAATGGGAGATTTTGTGGAATAATGGAGAAACAAAGAAATGGACATTTGTCCATATTGTTAGTGCCATTTATGAAAGAAATAAATGGGAGCGTTTATGGTATAGTGGAGATTTAGAAATTTATGGAGAAAGTAGTTTTTGTGAATTAAATATGCAATAGTGGAAATATTATGAATTTATAAATGATTTAATGAAATAGGAAATGGATGAATGTATGGGTAATTTAATGATTATGTAAATAGAGTATGTATAAAATGGATAAATGATATTTTAATAATTTAAGTGAATTAATGAGCCAATGATGGCATGGTTCGGTGGTTAAGTCGCTCGGTTGTAGTGGCGGCCACCAGAGTTCAAACCCCCGCTGGGCCAATGAGCTCGCAAGGCTTTATGCCTTTGCTGGGCCAATGAGCTCGTGGGTTTGAAGTGTTCTTCCTAGGGGATGAAGTCCCCCAGTTGTGGCCTCACCGGTTCATTGCTCCAGGCAAAAGCATTCGCGTGGACCCGGAGGGCATGTCGCACTAGCATCGCCGGTCACGTTAAAAAGTTTACCAGGCGCATTTTTTTTTTAAAAAAAATTTAAGTGAATTAATGAATAAATAGAGGAAAGTATATAGTGAATTAATTAAATAGATAATAATATCCATTTAATTAATAGAAGAAAAATAGGATGACTGTGAGGATAAACTTAAGTGTCTACAATTGGTACTCCTTATGCACCTCTCCAAGACCTCTTCTACCCACTTTCTCTTAGTGGAAGAAGTCTGTACACCTTCTACCTAGCTTTATCTCCACTGGAGGACAACTAACATATCTCTCACAAAATCAACTCTCTCTCATGGCTCAACCACTTCTCTCTTCACCTGTAGGTCTTGGTGCATACTCTACACACTCAAGATCAACCTACTCTGATACCACTTCATGCAGTCATGACAAGAGAATCCAATGAAGGATTGTCCCATCATGCAACCCAATCAACTTCTCTTACATACATTGTAATAACCACAATATTCATGCCTCCAAATTCTTATAATCATGTGCTCAAAACTTCAAAGATTGTAACAAAATGTATGTGCCAACATATCCTTGTGAAATTTCAGCCATAAGATTGTTGTTTGTCAAGATTATTCTATTTCTCTTAGATGCAAATTAACTTTGATAAATTCTAGCCCTTAAGGATTATTATTTGTCCCTTTGATTCCTTTAGTTGCAGCAAAAACAAATGTAGATTAACATCTTAAACTTGCAGCCCTTAAGTGAATATAGTTTGTGAGTGTTATAGCAACAATCTTAGCTATGAAGTAACATTATATCTTGAGAATTTCATAAAACATGAACAACAGAAAATACTTACAACCCAAATGTTTTTATGCATCCAATCAAGGTGGAAACACACATACATAACCTCCACAAATCCAACTATGAAATACCTCTATCAAACTTTCCAACTATCCACATCCAGAAACTTACAAATTCAGAAAATTTTCACCTAACAAGTCACCATGGATGTTCACTTTCTTTGTCTCATCAAAATGGATGTATTTCCCTTGGATAATTCTCTTCAACATCACCTATGGACATCCTCTTGATGACCTGCAAAAATCAGAAATAAACTTGGGCTCTTCTCTTGTTTTTCAATGCCTCTTTGGAGCCAAACTTCCATCTATTTATAATATCTCCTTTGCCAAGTTTCATCTTCCTCATTTGGGCTCCAATGACTCTTGGTATTCCTCTTCTTTCTTGGTGGTGTCCAACTTGGAGAAATGTGACTCTTAGGATCCCTTCATGACTTGGATGCTTGAAGACTCTTCATTGTCCAATCTTTGTCTTCTAGCATGTAGGTGACTAGGATTTTGTCCATATGCAACTTGTCTTCTATTTTCCTTGGAGTGTTGGAGAATTAAAATACTTATTTTATTTTCCCCAAAGTTGGTGTATGATGTTGATTAGAAACCTACAAGATAAACAAAAGGGTAAAAGAAATAAAATATTTTTTTGGTTGATACAAGATTGATGGTGAGCCTGGATGCTCCTACATAATAAGTACACCCTCATTTCAAAGATCTCATTTGGCATAAAAGGAATCGACAGTAATCTTGGTTCAAAAACCTCAAACATTGTCGAGCCATGATCCCACTTCCTCAAATTGCAAGTCAAAGTCTTAAGCATCAATTGTTCTTCTGTAGTGAAGTTGAACTTAGATGAACCTCTTTTATTTCCTTTAGTTTTGGCAAAATGTGAAGATTATGAACTTCTTTCGATGAAAGTAGAGTTCTATGAACCAAAGAAACGCCAAAAGGATAAGTGTTAGAGAAACTTGTTAATTGATTTGGAGGAATTAATACTGTGTTGATTTAATGTTCTTTTCAAGACAGGTCTTGCAAACACTTAACAAATCTCTAAATTGGTGGTTTTGACTTTCCATGAACCATGGAGTCTCTTAATCAATGATTCTGACCTTCGATGAACCATGGAGTCTTTGTGTATTCACATTTCAGTGAAATTCAATATTTTTTAAACTTCTACTCCTTCATTAGCAATGAGAGTCACTTTTCGGTGATTTTATCTTTTTGTGAACTTCCAAAACTCTACTCTTTTAGTGGCTCCTTTTATACACAAACCTATAAGATTCATTGGTGGAAATAGAATGTACAAACTTTACATTCTCCTTTTTGGCATTTATGCTAGTTTGAGAACTACCAAAACTATCGATAATAGATATAAACTATACCTTCGAAAGTTCCATCCTTTTGGCGAATCAAGTTTTATGTGAGTAATTCTTAATACGTACAATTTCCATCAAATGGTTCTAAATTTGAGTTTTGGAAGTGTTTCTTGAAACAAAAACTACATAATAGAAACAAAATAGAATGGGAAACAATTTGCAATGTTTTGTACGATACAGGATCACAAGTCCACCCAGATGCTCCTGCATCAAACATGCCAAGTGAGGAAAAATGTTCCACAAGTGCGCAACTCATGAACATTTTGGCAAGTCAGGAATGGGAATTCCATACTTAGCCAAATCTGAAGTGTTCACCCAAGATGCTTCATCAGTTGTGAGATTCTTTCAATGGAAAAAAATATTCCCAATATTCCCTTCCCCTTGTTCTTTTGACCATGTGGGAATCTATCACTTTGTTGACTTATTCAAATTTATTCTCAAGCAATTGATTTATCCATTCCTATGTATCCTATAAATCTGAGTATGTATTACCCTGTGCACTGGTCTCTCCTTCGTAATATTTGTACAAATTAACAACATTGAATATCAAGAAAATGTAACTTATACCTACTAGAAGTTCAATTTCATGTGCATTTGATGAAAAATTTTGCAAAATTCTGCATGGGCCTATTTTCTTCCACTTTAGTTTGTTATATGTCCCATGTGGGAACCTTTTCTTTTGCAAATGTGTCAATACCAAATCACCAACCTGGAATTCTTGTTCTCTACTATGCATATCGACATGCTCCTTGTATTTGATGGCACTCTTTTCCAAATTTTCTTTCACTTTTCTATGTAACTCATGAATATACTCAACAAAATCTTTCTCTACAACACTCTTTCTACCCAAATTTGCACTATCCTGCAATTCATCAACACCCCTAAGACTATAACCATAAACAATATAGAATGAGATTTTACCTACACTCCAATTATTTGAATTATTGTATGCAAATTCTATCTATGCCAATATTAAATCCCACTGATTGGGTTTGTCACCTATGAACATCTCAACAAATTAGCCAAACTTTTGTTCATAATTTCGGTTTGACCATCAATCTGCGGATGGTAAGCTGAACTGAATCCTAATTTTGTCCCCATTTTCTTCCACAAAGTGCACCAAAAATGGCCAACAAATTTGGTGTCCTGATCTGAAACAATACTTTTCGGCAAGCCATGCAACCTAACTACCTCTTTCAAAATAATGTAGCTATGTGGGAAGCATCATTACACTTCTAGCATGGTATAAAATGAACCATCTTTGAAAATCTATCTACCACAACAAAAACATAATCATTACCTCTTTGTGTTCGCGGTAATCCCAAAAAAAAATCCATGCTTATGTGTTCCCATGGTCTCTCTGGTATGGCAATGGTTGATACAACCCTATGTTTTGTCCTCCTTTGGCATGCTAGCAAATTCTACAACCTTGCACCATCTTCTTTACATCTGCATTCATTCCAGGCCAATAATAACTTTCACTCAGTTGTGCCAACATTTTGTCCACTCCAAAATGGCTACTCAAACCTCCACTATGCTTTTCTCTACCAAGTTCTCCCTCATCGATCCTTGAGGTATTGACAATCTCGTCCCCTTAGACAATAAACCTTCTTGAACAAAATACTCCAGCCATGGAGTTCTATCCTTCTCTACTAGATTCTTGCATGTTGCCCATGATTCTCTAAAATCTATATCCTCTTCATACAACTCCCCCATAGAATCAAAACTAACAACATTCACTCTTGGCTCATTCAATAACAAACATATCTAACTCAATGCATCGACTACCCGATTAGATTTTCCACTTCTATGATTCAAAACAAATGAATAACTCTATAGAAATTCAACCCACTTCATGTGTTTTTGATTCAACTTACCTTGGTTGTTTATGAACTATAGGGCATGATGATCAGTATACAACACAAACTCCTTAGGTAAAAAATAATGTTGCCATTTCTTGAGTGTCTATACAATTGCATAAAATTCTTGATCATACACAAAATACTTCCTTTTTGCTTCATTCAACTTCTCATTGAAATACGTTATTGGTCTTCCCTCTTGACTTAGGATGCCTCTAATCATTGTCCTACTTGCATCACAATCAACTTGAAACACTTTTCCAAAATCAGGTAGTGCCAACACTAGTTGTTCAATCACTTTTGTCTTCAACAATTTAAAATTTTTCTTTGCTGCAACTATCCAAACAAATTCTTTTTGATTACCTTTCATAGTTTTCATAATTAGTGCACAAATTCTACTAAATTTCTTGATGAACTTCCTATAGAAACCTGCCAATCCATGAAAACTTCTCACTTCGAACATACTCCTTGGTGAAGGCAAATCCACAATCACTTTGACCTTTTCCAGATCCATATTTAGACCAACTCTTATTTCATGAAACTACACTTTTTCAAATTCATTAATAACTTCTCCTCTTTCAGTCTTTGCAAAACTACCCTAACATGTTGTAAATGCTCTTCTTTTGTTTTACTAAATATCAAAATATCATCTAGATACACAATGACAAACTTACTAAGATAAGGCTTCAACACTTTGTTCATTAACCTCATGAAGGTTCTAGGAGCATTTGTCAATCTGAACGGCATCACCAACCATTCGTACAAACCATCTTTTTTCTTGAAGGTTGGCTTCCATTCGTCCCCCTCTCTTATTCGTATTTGATGGTATCCACTCTTCAAATCAATTTTCATGAAGTACTTGGTTCTAATCAAAAAATCCATCATATCATCCATCTGTGGCAATGGAAACCTATATTTGATTTTTATATTGTTTATGGCCCTTGAATCCGTACACATCCACCATTCTCCATCCTTCTGGGGTGTCAACATTGTTGGAACAAAACATGGATTGAGACTTTCTCTAATTAGCTCCTTGTCTAATAACTCTTGCACTTGCCTATTTATCTCCTCATTCTCCATGGGTGTCATTTTATATAGTGATTTGTTTGGAAAACTAACACTATCTATCAAATCCATGAAATGACTTATACTCCTCATAGGTGGCAATCCATCGAGTAACTCCTTCATTAGTATATTTTCATATTCATCTAAAATTCTTTGAATTTCAATTAGCAACTCTTCATTCTTTTTTGATGTCATAACTACCATAGGCTTAAGAATAAGTTCAAAACATGCACCTTCTTTCTTCAACTCTTTCAATAATTTCATTCCAAAAACCAAGCAAACTTTAAGATTCTTTTCTACTTCTTCATCCTTATCTTTCAGTAGATTTAGAGTATATTCTTTCCCATCCTTTTTTATTCTATATGTTTTTGTTCTACCATCATGAATAGCTTGTCTATCAAATTGCCAAGGCCTTCCCAAAAGAATATGGCATGTATCCATCAGAATCACATAACATAATATTTTGTCCTTGTAACTACTAATTTAAAAATTAACAGGACATTTCTCACTTACCACCAATTGATGCTCTTTTTGCAGCCAAGAAACTCAGTATGGATTGGGATGTTTTACCCTCTTTAACCTTAGTTTTCCACCATTTCTTCAGACACAATGTTATCAGTACTACTCCTATCCACTATACTACAACTTTTTCCACCCGCCTTGCATCTTGTTTCCAAACAAATTCCTTCTTTGGACTGGTTCCGACTTCTCCTTCTCAGGATTTAATAAAATCCTTCGTAGCATCAAGGGCTCTCCATATTTGGGATCTTCTCAACACTTTGTTGAAGCCACGCTTTCATTATATGCTTGTGCCACATTTACTCTTGCCTCTTTTCCTCTTCCACTACTCTATTGTACTTGAGGACATTCAAATGCCCTATGCTCAAACTCTCCACATTGAAAACATGTACCATTGAATCCTCTTCCTTTGCCTCTTCCAGAGTATCCCCTGCCTCAAGAATAATCTCCTCTTCCTCTAGAATAATCTCCTCTTCCTTGGTTGTCTTGGGTACTTTTTTGAGATGTACTAGCTTCTCCTTGTTTATTCTAGTATCCTCTACCACTGCTGGACTATCCTCTTCCTTGTGAAAATTTTCCTCTACCTATGGAATTGTTTTGTTGTTTCCTTGCAAGTTTTTCCTCTGCCTTCAATGCATAGTTATATGCTTCCTCTACACTAGTTATTTGAATAATATTTATTCCATCTTGAATAGAATAGTGCAAACCATTAACATACCTTGAAACCTTTTCAACATCATCATCCCCTACCCAAATATTTAGTCTATAAAATTCAAGTTGATGCACTCTTGCACATTCTTCTCCTTTTGTTTCAGGTTTTGCAACTTTTTGAACAAACTAATTTGGAAGTTTGCAGGCAAAAAAATTTCTTTCAACTTGGTTACCATTCTTTCCCATGATTTAATTTTCTCTTTTCCCTTTCACTGTCTCGATCTATACATGATCCCACCATGAAGATACATGTCCTTTCAATTTTGTGTAGGCAACCTTCACCTTTTTTGGGTCTTCAATCAATTTGAAATCGAAATACTTTTCTATCTCTGATATCTAGTCTATCAGTTCTTCTAGATTCAAATTTCCATTACAACTGGGAGGGTCCAATCTAGGTTTGCTACTAATCCTTGACATTTCCCATAAGAACCTTCTCTCTAGTTCATTTCCATCATCATCTTCAGTGTCAATTTCTAGTGCTTAAACTTCACTTTCATTGTCACTGATATCGGCAACATGTACTCCTTGTTGCTATGCTATCTCCATTGCACCCAATCTGGCCGTAATACCTCTTAGCATTTTTGCAATTGCTATATCACCATCCTGTGGTCCTCTTCTCCCACGTCCTCTATGTGCCATGTTTTATGAATCCTCTATAGTTGTAGGGTTTTTATCCTCTCTCACCCACAAAAAAACTATTTGGATTCCTTCCCTCACATGATTGCAATCACTGACTTTGATACCATTTGATGCAGAACTAACTCGGGAGCTTTATTAAACAACCAAATTAAGAAATGTAATCATGACAACACAATGTTAGGTGGAAGATAATATCCACAATCATAGAATAAATGATTCAATTTAAAACATCTTCATTATGTTTACAACTGAAAGGAAGCAAGGTGTGCAGAAAATGCTTCCTAAACTAATCTAATGAGGGAAGTAGTATGCAAATTCTTTTCAATCTTTACAGTTACAGTGATGTTAACACAACAACAGAGATATTACATCAATACACACACACATAGAATGTAGACAGAAGAGAGAGAGACAAGATATACCATGGGGAAAACCCTTTCGGGAGAAAAACCCCACACTCCAAAACACAGCTCAAATGTATTACAGTAAACAATGCAGATTACAATATAGTTTCAGAGCCAATGCTATTTTAGGAGTCTTCGACACTCATATCTGGAGATAATCCAGTAGCATAACAGTACCTGTCAATCACTATATATATCTCCCATCCAAGCACCTATTTATATAGATTTTACAAGGCAAAATAGGAACCTTCTAGAGATGGGCGTCCATCTTGGCCTCATGGCCCAAAACCCATGCCTAAGGACACTTTTCCAACATTACAACATGGATTTTACACTTGTCACAACACCCCATCCAAAAGTGGGCACCTAGTCCGAGAATGGGCAATGATAGATGCTCTTACACACCTTACAACTGTCATAGAATCTGTCATACATGACAACTCTTACAACTATAAGAGAATTTGTCATAACTGCCTAAAAATAACATATTCCTCTTACAACATGTCATAACCCACCTTGGGCGCCCAAAGATGCCTTCCTTAAAGATGCTCTTCAACACATGTCTTCACCTATCATACAATCTTCTATTCTTGACTCGTACATGTCATAGAATCTATCATAGGAATCCATCATAACACTTGCACGTCATAACTCCTTACACACTGCACAAGATGCCAACACATGGAAGAAAACCTCTACCACAATATGGGATGCCTATATCCACATGGGGTGAGTTGACCATCCTAGTCACATTACAAGTGGAGTGACAACTCACCATGCCACTTCACACTAAATGACAAAATAGGATGTGCAACATAAATTACATCATAAGAAAATAAATAAATACATAATCAAATAATTAATGCTAGGAATTACCAAGGTTGAGACACCTTAATTCCCAACATTCTCCCACTTGTCAAACACCTTGTAAGAGCCAATAGAAATAATAGGATTTAACTGCTATAGGCTGAGAGGCCCATGTACTCTGAACACCATCTGAACTTATATGTGCCCACTAGTTTCGTCAATGCATCTGCAACATTCTTCAAAGTGTCTATCTTCTCCAATATCACCTTCCCATCCTCTACCATGTCTTGCACAAAATGAAACTGTGCATCAATATGCTTTGTTCTGGCATGGAAAGTTGGATTCTTTGCTAAGCAAATCACACTCTGACTGTCACAATAGATAGTAATCTATCCTGCATCAACACCAATATCTAGACACAATCTCTTAAGCCAAATGGCTTCCTTACAAGCATGAGTAGCTGCCATATACTCAGCTTCTGTCATGGACAAAGCGACCATAGGTTAACACTTACTCATCCAACTAATTGCACCACCGAACATAGTAAACACATAAGCACTGGTGAATCTCCTGCTGTCAATGTCACCTGCCCAATCAGAATCCACAAATCCATGAATACTTACAGAATGCAGAGGTCATGTAGGATGACCATGATAACATAGGGAATACTCAGGAGTATCCCACAAATATCTGAACACTCTCTTTACTGCATCCCAATGTACCCATCCAGGGTTAGCCATAAACCGACTAAGGACTCCCACTGCTTGGGCAATGTCCGGTCTAGTACAGACCATAACACACATCAAACTACCAACAACACTAGCATAAGGTACTCTGCTCATGTCCTCCATCTCAAAAGAAGACTTTGGACAATCATTAATAGATAAGTTTATCCCCAAAGAAATAGGAAAAGATAATGGTCTACAATCTACCATGCTGAACCTCTCCAACACGGTCTTCACATACTTACTCTGGCTTAACCAAAGTTTTTCTGTTTGCTCTATCTCTTCTGATTTCCATTCCCAAAATGTACCTGGCTGCCCCTAAGTTTTTCATCTCAAATCATGCTGACAACTGAGACTTCAAATTAGAAATCATATTCTTACCATTCCCAATTAACAACATATCATCAACATACAATGCAATAATGAAAATGTGATCATTGTCAAATTTTTAATACACACAATGATCTAATTTCAACCTCATAAATCCAATGGACAACACAAAGGCATCAAATTTCATGTACCACATCCTAGGAGATTGCTTCAAACCATACAAAGACTTCTTCAGTTTGCAAACCAAATTTTCTTTACCTTTTTCTATGTAATGCTCTGGTTGTGACATGAAAATCTCTTCCTCCAAATCACCATGAAGGAAAGTTGTCTTCACATCCATCTACTCCACCTCTAGATCATAAGTTGTTGCAAGAGATAACAAGAACCAAATAGATGTCAGCTTTGCAACGGGAGAGAAAATTTCACCATAATCAATTCCCTCCACTTGTGAGTACCCCTTCGCAACTAATCTGGCCTTGTACTTCTCAACACTGCTATCTGCACCGAATTTCTTCTTGAACACCCATTTACAACCAACAGGTTTCCATCCTTTAGGAAAAGGCACCAAGTCCCAAGTTTTATTCTTCTCCAAAGAAGACATCTCATCTTCCATGGCCTCCTTCCAGGAACCTGCATCTTTCATGCCCATAGCCTCTATCACAGTTCTAGGCTCATTAGTGTTAGTAATCAAGGCAAAAGCACAACTAGAATCTAGCAATGAATATCCAAACGTATCAAGTTGCTTCCTTGTTTGTGTAGACCTCCTCAAAGGCTGAGGTTGAGGTTTTGCTTCTTCTTCTGAGATTTCAGAGTTGCTAGAGCTCTCCTCATCATCAGGTCTCATAGGGTCTTTTAGTTTAGTCTTCTCAGGGGTATAAGGAAACTGAACTACATCCTCTTTCTTTTCTTTATCTTCTGGCTGTAAAACAATAGGAGAAGGTGTTAGCTCTCTGAAAATAACACTTCTGCTATACAACACTTTTTCAGCCACAGGATCCCAAAGCTTGTATCCTTTCACACTGACACCATAGCCAATGAAGATACACTTAATATCCTTGTTTTCCAATTTTGACCTCTTCTCCCTAGGCACATGAGCATATGCCTCACAACCAAAAACATGAAGATGTCTTATTGAAGGCTTCTTACCAAACCACACCTCCATGGGTGCTTTACCAACAAGAGCTAATGTAGGAGACCTGTTTACCAGGTAGCAAGCAGTGGCAACAACTTTAGTCCAAAAATTCTATTCAAGGCTAGCTCCACTAAGCATACTCCTAGCCTTCTCCATCAATGCCTTGTTCATCCTCTCTGCAACTCCATTTTTCTGTGGGGTGTATGGAGTTATCTTATGTCTTTCAATCCCATGTTCTTTATAGAACTTATCAAACTCTATCGAACAAAACTCACCACCATTGTCAGTTCTCAAACACTTAAACCTTTTACTAGTCTGATTCTCAACAAAAGCTTTAAATTCTTTGAACAGACTAAAGACTTTATATTTGCTTCTAAGAAAATAAATCCATGTCCTTCTACTATAATCATCTATGAATGATACAAAATATACAGATTTAGAAATCAAAGGAACATTAAATGGACCAAACACACCAGAATGAATAAGATCCAATACACCAGAAGACTTATGAGAACTCGAGTAAAACTGAACATGGTTTTGCTTTCCATATATACAATGTTCACAAAAGTCAAAATCAAGATTACAATCATCTAACTCCTCAACGAGGTTTTTATTTTTCAGGGCTCTAAGACCCTTCTCACCAATGTGGTGAAGTCTCTTATGCCATAACATTGTCTTCTCAGCAGGAAGTCTAACTTCCAAAGCATGAGCACCCTTAGGTACCCAAAATGCACTACCATCATAAGTTGATACAACAAATCTTTTCATTGTTGGTTTCTATGGTGGAGATGAAGTGACTACAACTCTTTTCTTCGAGTCAGAAGAACTATTGCACTATGAAGTGCATGGCTCCAGCTGAAACAGAGTACCTCTCTGAGTACCCTTCGCAAGCACCATAGCTCCTCTAGTCATCTTGTATCCTTCTTTCGAAAAGACAACTTGCACACCTACATCATTCAATTTACTTACAGAAAGCAGGTTCTGTGCCAAGCCTGGGATGTGCATAACCCTAGAGATCCCCTTCACTCATCCATCAGGGAATCAAATTATGACTCTTCCATGGCCAACTATCTTTAGATGAGAATTGTCACCCAGGTACACTCTTCCACCATCAAACTCTTCATACTTTGTAAACTAGTCTCGATGTGAGGTCATGTGAAAAGAGGTACCAGAATCAATCAGCCACACATCATTAGATGCATGGGTGGCCAAGGCTGCAATGAAAGCATCACCATCATCTTGTGACTTGTTGGAATCTGAATCTGGGACATTCTTATTCTTATTCTTTTTCTCCTCTTTGCATTCCTTTCAGAAATGCCCAGTTTTTCCACAATTCCAACACAGTGCCTTGGACTTTCTATGAGATTTGGATCTCCCACGGGATTTGGATCTACCCTTCTCAGCTTTCTTGTCCTTTTTCTTCCCTTTCTCCTTGGGTCTTCCACGAACCGCAAGAGCCTCCTTGGCTGACTCAGATGATTTTCTCCACATCTCTTCAGATAATAGCGAAGACACCACTTCATCCATCTTAAAGGTGGATGTGGTACTCTCGATGGCCATTACAAGATGGTCCCACAAGTCTGGAAAAGAACAAAGCAAGGTCATACATCGATCCTCCTCCTCCATCTTCACACCAATGGATGTCAATTGTGCAACTAGCATGTTAAAGGCATTTGGGTGATTTGCAATGGATCCTCCATTCTCCATCCTCAGAGAATATAGCTTCTTTCTCAGGAATAACTTGTTCACCAGGGATTTGGGCTGATAAACATCTCCCAGCTTCTTCCATAGTTCTTTCACGGTCTTCTCTTCATGGACATTTAACAAGACAGAGTCAGCCAAATAGAGTCTCACAAGACCCTTAGCTTTCTAATCCTTGAGATCCCAATCATCTTGCAACATTACCGTTGGTTTTACACCCCATAGGTCTCTATCAACAAGCAAGTCTTCCATTTTAAGTTTCCACAACTCAAAATTTGTGCCGTTAAACTTCTCCACCTCTACTCTTCTAGATGTTCTTGCCATCTCCTTCCTACAACAAGATTATAGAATACTCTGCATAGACTCCCACTCAATCTAAGATCAGTACAAAAAACCCCTACCCAGCAGCTAGGACCAAAATTAGCTAGGCTTTGATACCAATTGAAAGGAAGCAAGGTGTGTGGAAAATGATTCCTAAACTGATCTAAAGAGGGAAGTAGTATGCAAATTCTTTTCAATCTTTATAGTTATAGTGATGTTAACACAACAGCAGAGATACTGCAGCAATACACACACACACAGAATGTATACAGAAGAAAGAGAGACAAGATATACCGTGGGGAATACCCTTTCGGGAGAAAATCCCACACTCCAAAACACAATTCAAATGTATTATAGTAAACAATGTAGATTACAATACAGTTTCAGAGTCAATTCTCTTCCAAGAGTCTTCAACACTCGTATTTGGAGATATTCCAACAGCATAATAGTACTTGTCAATCACTATATATATCTCCCATCCAAGCACCTATTTATATATAGTTTACAAGGCAAAATAGGAACCTTCTAGAGATGGGCGTCCATCTTGGCCTCATGGCCCAAAACCCACACCTAAGGACACTTGTCCAACATTACAACATGGATTTTACACTTGTCACAACACCCCATCCCAAAGTGGGTGCCTAGTCTAAGAATGGGCAATGACAGATGCTCTTACACACCTTACAGCTGTCATAGAATCCATCATACATGACAACTCTTATAGCTGTAAGAGAATCAATCATAGCTGCCTAAAAATAGCATATTCCTCTTACAACATGTCATAACCCACCTTGGGTGCCCAAAGATGCCTTCCTCAAAGATGTTCTTCGACACATGTCTTCACTTGTCATAGAATCTTCTATTCTCGACTCTTACGCATCATAGAATCTGTCATAGGAATCCGTCATAACTCCTTACACACTGTACAAGATGCCAACACATGGTAGAAAACCTCTACCACAATATGGGACACCTATATCCATGTGGGATCAGTTGACCATCTTAGTCACATTACAAGTGGAGTGACAACTCACCATGCCACTTCACACTAAATGATAAATCAGGATATGCAACATAAATTACATCATAGGCAAATAAATAAATACATAATCAAATAATTAATGCTAGGAATTACCAAGGTTGAGACACCTTAATTCCCAACAACAACATCCAATTTTTTTAGGAATATAAAGTTTCAATTTAAATAACAAAACTCATTCAAAAAATACTTCTCTATGTCTCAAACTAGAAACCCATCTATGAAGTCTTCTTCAAGCCCTACGATTTGTTAATCTCCTTCAGAAATACTACTTTCTTCTCATAGCCAACCCATAAATTCTCTTTTCATATGGTCATTTTGGGTGTTTCATCGTTCCAAAAGACACATTGTATCCTATACACTGTTCCCCCCTTTTCAAGAAGCATCTCCCCTTCCCTTTTATCTCATTGCTCTAAGGTTTTTAAAACCATTCTTTAATCATTAGTTACTTAAACTTGAATCATTTGCAAAAATCAATTATTCCTTCCACTTAATGATTTTATTGATCTTCAAAACTTTTTAGAAAAACTTAGAAAGTAGAAACAATAGATCCTATTATCAGCATATACTTCGACTTAAGAACTTTAATTTCTAGTAGCTGAATTGACATTCCATTTGAGTTTGGCCAAGTGGTAGTTACATGAATCTCATCAACACCTTGAGAAATACTTGAACTCCAAGTTTCAAGGAATTGTCCAATAAGTACACCATCATTTCAAAGATCTCATTCAGCATAAAAGGAATCAATAGTAATCTTGGTTCAAAAACCTCAAACATTTCCAAGCCATGATCCCAATTCCTCAAATCACAATTCAAAGTCTTGAGCATCAATTGTTCTTATTTGGCGAAGTTGAACTTAGACGAATCTCTTTTATTTCCTTTAGTTTCAACAAAATGTGAAGATTACGAACTTGTTTTGACGAAAGTACAATTCTATGAACAAAAGAAATGCCAAAAGGATAAGTGTTAGAGAAACTCATTAAAGAGACTTCAAAACTATCTTTGGCATCCTTATCAATTTGGAGAACTTAATAACATGTCAATTTAATGTTCTTTTCAAGACAACTCTTGCAAACACTTAACAAATCTCTCAATCGGTGGTTTTGACTTTCCATGAACCATGAAGTCTCTTAATCAGTGATTTTTGTTGGTAGGCAGGGGAGAAGTTTGTTGTTCTAAAACTAATTTCTACAGCAATATGGATAGCAGAGACAAACACAAACAAAGAGATACAAGAATATACACAACAACATTATATATTATATATTTTCACTTCAATATTACATTCAAAAACTTCTTACAAACTGATGCAGAGCTACTGCTCTATTTTTCTGAGTTGCTCCAATCTCTGGAGCTACAAACTAAATCGATTCTGGAGCTGTATGTGCGTACCCTATGCTGCTACACACAAAACCTTCTATCCTCTGCAATATTCTCCTTCACATTCCCTCTGCTACAGGTTCTATTTCCTCTATTCTTTTCTTCTATTGCTATAGGTTTACTTTCCAAAAATTCCTCTCAAAGAACTGACCGTTCTATTTCTAACATAACATTCATTCATCCTTGCCAAAAATCTAGCACTCAACCTCATTCAAAATTCAAACTTACCTACCAGAAATAAATGTGGGCAAGCAAACGGTTGTTGGGTTGATTTGAGGAGATCCCCAAAAACTAATGGGGGCAGGCTTCAAAATAAATGCACTACCTCAAATTAATAAATTCCAACACCCCCCCTTAATCTGAAGTTAGATTTCATTCAACAATTTTCTTTCCAAAACTGATCTCTGGAGTTATACCTTTGTATTTACCTTTCCAGAGCAGATCTTTGGAGCTGTTTCTATCATTCTGGATCACCTCTGGAGCACCTTCCTGCATCTCTGGAGCACTTTGTCTGCATCTCCAGAGCATGTCTAGAGTTGCACATACTTTCTAGGGTTGAACCTCTGGAGCTCTGCTGTAACTGTCTTTCTAGATCTGAACCTCCAGAGCTATCTTCTTTCTGGGGCTGCATACCTCCGGAGTTGTCTACAATGCCTAGCCTATCTCTTAGGCATTCCAAAGAATCTTTCAACAATGCCTTGGTAAAAATGTCAGCGAGCTGCTGCTCAGATCTATAATATTGCAACTCAATCTCTCCTCATTCTACCAACTCCCTTATGAAGTGATAATGGATCTCAATGTGCTTGCTTCGTGTGTGGAAGACTGGATTCTTTGTCAGGGCTATTGATAAAATGTTGTCACAATGAATGGTTGTACCATCTTCTTGTTGCTCATTCAAATCTGCAAAGATCCTTCTCAACCAAATAGCCTGATAAGCTACTACATTTTCTACAATATACTCAGCTTCTGCTGTGGATAGGGAGACAATGGGCTACTTCTTGGATGCCCATGAAATCACACTTGAACCCATGTGAAATACATAGCCTGATGTGCTCTTTCTATCATCTACATTACCTGCCCAATCATTTTCTGTGAAACTAGCTAGCTTAAACTCATTAGATGCACCATACAAGATGACATAGCCTGTTGTGCCATTCACATATCTCAGGATCCTCTTTCCTATTTGCTAATGTGTGTCTTTAGGTTTCTCCATGAACCAAGAAATTAGGCTTACTGCATACATCAAATCAGGCCTAGTAGAAGTCAAGTACATGAGGCTTCCAACCATTCTCTTGTAGAGGGTTGGGTTAACTTCCTTGCTGTTGTCCTCTTTACTCAATTTCAGACCTGTAGCTATTGGTGTTGGGGTAGGTTTACTATTCTCCATTTTAAATCTCTTCACAATTTGTTTGGCATATTTAGTTTACGAAATAAATATGCCATGCTCTATTTGTTTGACCTGAATGCCAATAAAATACTTTTGCAAACCTAAGTCTGTCATCTCAAACTCATTCTTCATTACCTCTTTAAAATCAACAATGAAGAGGTCACTATTTCTAGTAAAAATTAGATCATCTACATACAAAACAATAATCAAAATATTACTTTCAGCTACTTTGATGTAAAGTGTGGGCTCACTATTGTTTTTGTTAAATCCATTACTCACTAGATATGAGTCTATTCTACTGTACCATGCCCTAGATGCTTGTTTCATCCCGTAGAGGGCTTTCCAAAGCCTATATACTTTGTCCTCTTTCCTTGGGACTTCATAGCCAGGTGGTTGCTCCACATACACTTCCTCTTTCAGCACTCCATTCAATAAGGCTAACTTTACATCCATTTGGTACACCTTCCATTTATGTTGGGTTGCTAGTGATGTGACTGCTTGAACTATTTCCAGATTTGCAACTGGTGCATATGTCTCATCATAATCTCTTCCAAGATGTTGTTTGTACCCTTTGACAACTAGTATTGCCTTATGTCTTTCAATGTTTCCCTCAGTAGTAGACTTGGTCTTGTAGAACCACTTAACTCCAATCACTTGTTTACCCTTGGATAAATCAATTATCTACCATGTGTCATTCCTCTCTATAGCATCTAATTCTTCATCCATGGCCTTACACCACTTCTATTCTTTCACAACTTCCTCAAAGTAAATTGGATCATTACAAGAAAATAATGCAAAATTCATATTCTCATCATCATCAGCATACCTTGTGCTATCATAAATCTCCCTGACCCTCCTTATCCTCTGTGGCATCAATGATGTGAGTGTAGGGTCTAAATTACCTCTAGAGTTGTTGTTCTAACCTCCAGAGCCACTGTACTGTTGACCTATGGAGCTGCTGCTTTGCTAAACTCTAGAACTGCAGATCTCTGGAGTTGCAGATCTCCAGAGTTGCAGATCTCTAGAGCTGCTATACTATTGTCCACCTTTGGAGTTGTTTTGCTGAGGACCTCCAGAGCTACTATTTTCCAAGGCTCTGCGATAGTTTCTCCCCGAGCTGCTACTCTCCATAGCTCCTCCAGAGTTGCCATCCTCCAATGCTTCTTCATCTTCAAGAGGTATTGTGACTGAAATGCCCGTAGTGTTGTCTACTGTTCCTTCCATGCTTCATTCTCAATAAACTCAATGCCCCTGCTGATCAAAACCTTTTTGGTGATGGGATTATATAGCATGTAGACTTTTGACTCTTCACTATAGCCTATGAAAATATATTTTTCACCTCTATCATCAAATTTCTACCTCTTCTCCTTAGGCACGAATGCATATGCCACACACCTGAAGATTCTTAGGTGTTCAACACTCCATTTTCTATTTGTCGACGCCTCTTGTGGAATCTTATCATGAACAACCTTAGTAGGACGCCTATTCAATATGTAGACCGATGTTGCTATAGCTTCACCATAAAAATGTGATAATCCTTTTGCTTTCAGTATGCTTGCTGCCATCTCTTGAATGGTTATGTTTTTCCTTTTAGCTACTCCATTTTGTTGTGGAGTATACCTTGTTGTAAACTATTTTTCTATGCCTTCATTCCTGTAGAATTCAAAAATTCTTTAGAGATATACTCTCCCCCTCTATCCATCCTTAGGGATTTGATATAGTGGCCGCTTTGTTTTTTAGCCGAGGCCTTAAACCACTTGAATTTCTCGAAGGCTTCTAATTTGTTTTTCAAAAAATAAACCTAGATTTTTTTTTGTAATCATCTATGAAAGTCATGAAATAACTATTTCCATCCAAGGTGTGGGTTTTCATGGGACCACACAAATCTGAGTGCACCAACTCCAATGGTGCTTTTGCCCTTCTAGAATACCCTGATTGAAAGGATTGTCTATGCTACCTTCCTAAAATGCAGGCTTCACATTTTCCATCAAGCTCTACAATGTCTGGTAGCCCTCTAACCATGCCTTTCTTGGACAATAAACTCAAACCAGAAAAGCTTAAGTGCCCATACCTCAAATGCCAGAGTTTGAATGGGTCTTTGATAACTATCCTAAAGGCTAATTGTTGTCCCACTGTTGTGAGCACTGGAGATAGTGCTGGGAACTACGCTAGAGATAACGCCAGAGATGGCATTGGAGACTCTATATGTATCCTTAGAGGGAACATTTTGTTGCTTGTCATCTGCACTACTGCAATCACTTTCTTGCTACCTCCTTTGTCAAATATTGTGCACTCTCCATTTTCCATCAAGATTTTATAACCATTTTGGACCATTTGTCCAATGCTCAATAAGTTATGTTTTATGCCAGGGGCATAATAGACATCCTGGATCACCCTCCTTTCACCATTCTTGGATTGGATATTGACTGTACCTTTTCCCATGATGGGAACTTGCTCATCATTTCCCATTTTTATTTCAGTTTGTATGTTTCTATCTATGGAGGCAAAGAAGTTTTTATTTTTACTCATGTGGTTGCTACAACCACTATCTAGATACCATACTTCATCACTACTCCTCTTAGCAAGGTTGCAGACAATAAATACATTTGACTATTTTTCATTTTCAGCCTTGTTCTCATTTGCTACATTAGCATTTTGGTCTCCATGATCACATTGTTTCTTCCTACATTCACTAGCATAATGACCAAACTTATGACAATAATAGCATTAAACATTGCTTTTGTCATACCTCTTATTAGAACTATTGTTCTTCTTCTTGTCTTGGTAGTTTGGCTATGATGTACTTGCCTCTTCTTGGTTGTTTGAAACTCCTCTTCCAGAGTTGCTTCTTCCTCTACCTCTTTAACCTCTACCTTTGTTGTTTCTTCCTCTTCCCCTACCTCTTGCATTGGTTTGAGCCTGTAACGTCAAAAAATGTCCCCATGGGGGCTTTTCCCTCATAAGGTTTAGCTCCCGAGTCTTTTACATACATCTAGGACATCTTAGTTCATAATTTGGCATCCCGATGGAATGAGCCCTAGGTAACATGACAAATGGGACCTAGGAGGACCCCTTGAGCTATACCCTACCCAAAATAGGGGGAGGACTTGGGCGCCCACACCCTAGTCCTGCCCTATTTTGGGGCAGCCCCAATTTCTGGGTGTTGGTTTATGGCCGTTATTTAGGTCCTTTGCCAACATAGTAAGTTTGAATTACAAAAATCTTGGCAGGAGTGCTTGTAGTTGCATATATAAGCACGTTGAGACATTCATTTGTAAACTAGATGGCAATTGTGATGTTTACGTGTTCTCAAAGTGATTCAAGTCTTTCATTGTAGACTTGTGTGGTTTGTGTGTGTTGACATTTCTTCTGAATCAGCATTAGGGTTTGCCACTTCTAATGCACAGGCAGATTCAGGCCAACTGAATACAGGAGGTTGCGTGAGCTCCTCCCCTTCACTTCTGGTTCTGCCGCACCAAGGGGGGTATCCCTATAACTCAAGATGTAACCTTGACTAGCTTAAAGATAGAAAGATCTAACTTGACAACAACAGGCAGAATACTCTCATGTATGGACCAAGATCTGCATGATAGATCACAAGGCTGGCAACATTCTTGGACATGATGTCTGGTTGGGTATGAGAGCATGCAGGGGGTTCCTAATCCTACTCCTACAACTAACAGGTGGAAGTATGAAATGTTTTGATATGAATTTGGATGCAAAGCTGGACATGGTGTATAACACAAGAACACAGCATGATTGGTGCCTATCCAGGGCTTGGAGTCGGTAGACATACACCTGTGAATGATCAGCATAAATAGCTAAAACTGGATTTCAGGGGGATACACATGATATCTGCCTTACAGATATCTCCCAATATAGAGTGTTGAGCTATCTCTACTTATGGCATCCCTACTGCAGTATACCCTTCCCAATGTTCAACCTGAAAACAGTTCAATCTGCCCCTTGAGCAGAGGTTAAAAGATCAGACATTCAACATAGGAATTCTATGCTCTAGAATCTAAACATAAGCAAATATCCAGATCCAGAAGAAGAATACATGCAATACTGGAGACAGAATTAACACAACACATGCTAAGATAGCATTACTCATATAAGATCAACCATGAAACCAGTGGATTCATGCCAAGTCCTACAACAGGAGATACATAAACTCACAAGAAAGACTGTACAGAGCAACCAGATCAGCTGGTTTTGGATTACAGAGCCCAAAATCATCAACTTTCAACAACCTTTCAAATGAGCAAGACCACCTGCTTATAACAGCCAGGTAGGTGCTCAGCAATTAATTACATGGTTGACCAAAATTTTGCCAGATACACAGTATCAGGAAAATGGCGCTTAAACACAACCAGATTGGCGCCCAAACTTGAATGCAGCAGGTGGGGGAGGAGATAGGGAGATATCTCGAGCCCTGCGCCACTGTCCGCTGATTGACACCTCCAGTCGGGTACAGGATCCACCCACGCCATCGCCCATACCTCTGCAACAATCGCCATTAATGGCGCACCAACCCGCGGCCTTGGGAAGAACATCATACAGACTATCGCAAGCATTTCCCGCCGAGATTCATCATCATGATGTTTGAAAATGCAGGATAACAATATCCCACATGCACCCCGCGATGACCTCAATAACACTTTATATACTAGGTCATGAGCATATATCATGTCGGTGCTTTTGCTCCTGACGACACTAGTATATAACCTCATCATCATCATCCTCCAGCAGCATGATATCCTGTTGTTCGAAATATCACCCTGACGTCATCATGATATTTGAAATATACCCTTCATGATAATCGGCACAACCTGATCCGTCGGAGGAACATCCTCCTGCTGAGCTTATACCAAAAGTTTGGCCGATGAACATCCTGATGACGTCATCATCATATCCTGCTGACGTCATCATCATATCTGCCTACTGCGCACCTCCTCATATCCGGATGACGTCATCATCATATTAACATCATCATGATATTCGGAAGACAACCGGATAATTGGAAATATCCTCCTGATGCACAAATATCAGGTTGCACTGTAGCTCCACTATAAGATCGGGGCGATAACTGAATATGATGAAGCTGCTTGAAAAGATCACCCCCAGTAGATAATGCGCGAAGCCGGCAGGCGGATATCTCCTTGATATCAGCATCATCATGATGCTCGAACAAACATATATCCGGGTGATATGAAAATATCACCCCTTCCTTCGGAATATCATGATGCAGATAGGCAGATAAAAAGATATCACCCTGACATATAAGGATGATGTCAGCATCATTAGGATGACAAAACAACGAACAAGAAGTGATACAACATCATCAGGATGATATTGACTAAGATCATCCTGACGTTCAAAATATGATGACCCTAGTGAATATCGGGTCGCACTTAGAACTCTTCGATAACATCATCAGGATGATATTAACCAAGATCACCCGATGATAAAATATCACCCCGGCGAAATATCATGAAGGCAGAAAATATGATGACCTCCGCAAGCAGCAGGATGATAACTGGAAATATCATGATGATGACGACCCTTAGGAAAAAACAAGTCAGGTCGACAACTTAGAGAATAACCCCTTCAAGATATCGGGGCAACATCGTCATCATGTTTGAGCAAGGTGATATTCGGAAGATCACCGGATACTTGAAAAATCACCCCCGCAAGCAACTGAGGGCGCACTGTAGCTCACCAGTATCATCAGGATAATAAGCAAACATCACCCGACAGTTGAAATATGATGATGACGATGAGAAAAACAAGTCGACGAAGAACATGCTGATGAAGATCATCATCGAAGACAAGATGATGATGACGACCTCCTCCTCAGAAAAATATGATGCTGCAGCTGAAAAACGTTGAGGAGGTCCAACACTTAGAAAAATTGGGCAAGAAGATGAAGGCTTCAGATGAAGAAACCTCCTGATCATGACAAATCAACCCCAGGTCAAAATAAGTGCTAACAGTGGCTCCGAATGGGGACGTGCAGGTGAAAACCTACAGCGAGAACCAGATCTCCGGGCAGACCTGACAAAAAGCCAAAAAATGCGAGCTGTACAAGGCATTTACACTACATACATATTTTACAAATGTGCACAGCAACCAGATATTCATGCAAAATAGAACTTAAGGAATTGGCCATGCACAGGCAATTCCAGAATTTCACCATCTAGGGCCTGGAGGAAATAAGAATCCTCCCCATGAGTATTGCAAACCTGATATGGGCCCATCCATAAGGGCTGAAATTTACCATGTTTACCCTTTTCCTGATCTTTAGCATTCCAAATAAGCACCAGATCATTGATTTCAAACTTCCTTTTTGTAGCTCTCCTGTCAAACTGATATTTCATATCCTGTTGTCTCTTGAGATTGATCTGGTGGGCTCTCCTTTTGTCTTCATCCAATGCAACCAGCTGATTCACTCTTTCTATCATGGGATCTTCAATGTCCTCATCATTTTCCTGAATGAACCTGTAAACTGGTAGGAGATTGTTTATGGGCAGTCTAGCTGATGCACCATATACTAGCTCAAAAGGTGACTTCCCAATAGCCCTTTTCACTGTCACTCTGTCAGCCCATACTGCTAAGTTCAACTTTGAGTCCCAAGCTCTCTTGTTCTTGTCCAGTATCCTCTTGACAATTTTCATGATGCTCTTATTGCTTGATTCTGCTTGACCATTTCCTTGTGGGTGATATGGTGATGTATATGACAGGTTTATCTCATACCTGTTGCAAAAATCAACAAACTCACCTAATCTGAAGCACATAGCATTATCAGTGATAATCTTAAATGGTACTCCAAACCTGATGATGATGTTCTCTAGTATGAAATCTGTCACCACCTTACTTGTAGCTCTTTTAGTTGGAATGGCCTCAATCCATTTGGCAAAGTAGTCAGTTGCCACCAAAATCCAACTGTGTCCCCCACTTGATTTTTCTGCAATTTCCCCTATAAAGTCAATTCCCCACTGCTGGAATGGAGCATCCACAGGTACAGTTCTGAGGGGCAAAGCACCATTATATTTCAGCTTTCCTGAGAATCTCTGGCAAGGGTCACACTTCCTTACTAACTTTTGTGCATCTGAAAAGAGAGTGGGCCACCAATATCCTGCCCTGAGAATTTTATGAGCTGTTGTTTGGGCAGTATAATGGCCACCACACAATCCTTTATGCATGTCAATCAAAATATTGTTAGCCATGTTCTTATCCACACATCTCATCAGCACACCATCAGGATTTTTCCAGTACAGCTCACCTTGAACAACAACATACCTGATTGCATATAGCTTCAGAGTCCTCTTTTGATTGTCACTGAAATGGGAAGGACAATTCAGATTTTGCAAATAATAGACAATATCCTTGTACCATTCAGATCCTGGTACACTTACATTCTCATCTTGGACTGCATTAACTTGGCATGCTTCCAAGTTTGACTGTGCCATCATCTTGGCTAATCCTTGTCCTCTTATCAACTTAGTAACTTGTATGTCTATGTTGAATTCCTGCAGTTTGTTTATCCATCTGCACCTTCTTCCAGTCACCTCCTGCTGAGTGAAAATGTCTTTGACTGCTGCATGAGGTACATATGCAATTATATATGACCCTACCAGGTATGGTCTGAAACTTTTGATGGCTTTGACCAGTGCATATGCCTATTTCTCCATAATATCATACTTCAACTCAGAGGCCTGCAGGGACATACTAAAGAAAGCGATAGGCTGTTCATAACCATCTTCATTTTTCTGTAACAAACATGCAGCAACTGTATGAAAGGAAGCAAATGAGAACACTTGGAATGGCCTAGAAAAATTAGGAGATTTAAGAACAGGGGCCATCTTGATTGCCTCTTTGATATTCTGAAATGATTCTGTTGCTTCCCTTTCCCAGCTGACAGTTGCATCCTTCTTCATCATCTTGGAGATGTTCCTTGTAGTTTCTGCAAAGTTGGGAACAAATCTTCTAACAAAATTTATTTGTCCAAAGAAGGACTGAACTCCTTTCACAGTTTTTGGCATTTGAATCCTGTCAATAGCTGCCACTCTCTCTGGATCTATCCTGACTCCATCTTTGGAAACAATGTGTCCCAGAAGCTTTCCTTCAACTACTCCAAAGGCACACTTCTTTGGGTTTAAAGAAATACCATATTCTAGTGCTCTTATGAAAATCTGCTCCAGATGCATACAATGCTGCTCTTCTTTCTTTGAGTAGGCAGTCAGGTCATCCTGATACACAGCCAGGATTGAATCAATCAGCCCTGCAAAAGCAACATCCATTGCTCTTTGAAATGTAGCACCTGCATTTGTTAGTCCAAATGGCATTCTAACATACACATATGTTCCCCATGGAGTGGTAAAGGCAGTCTTATATTGTTCTGATTCCTTTACCTTTACCTGATTATATCCTGAAAATCCATCCATCATGGATAGGAGTTCACAACCAGTCACTCTCTGCAACATAGATTCCATATTAGGCAATGGATAGTTATCCTTCAAAGAGGATACATTCAAGTTCCTGAAATCCACACAAAGCCTAATATCACCATTCTTTTTCCTGACTGGGACAAGGTTAGACACCCAAGTTGAATGTCTGATGGGCACAATTATTCCAGCTTCCCTGAGCCTTTTGAGTTCTTCTTGCATCTTAGGAGCTAAGGTAGGATTTATAGGCCTTTGCCTCTGTCTAAATGGCTTAGCTTCAGGCTTCAGTGGGATCTCATGCTGGAATAAGTCTTCCCTATAAGCTTTTAGGTCCTCATATGACCAAGCAAAAACATGTTTATACTTTTTTAGCAATGCAATCAGTATACTTCTTATGTGTGGTTTGAGCTGTTTACCAATATATACCTTCTGAGGGGCCTGAGATGTCCCCAAATTTATTTCTTCTAAATCCTCCTTATTTGTGGGGGATGTCCTTGTGACCATTTTGTCTCTACTGTCAAAGGCTCTTTCCAAAGCCACTAACCCTCTAGGGATCTTGTTAGTCTTCAACTGAATGATCTCTTTTCCCACAAGGGTCTCTTTTCCATTTACAGTCTCTACAAAAGCTTGGAAATCAATCTGTTGATTCTCATACTCATCTATGCAGTGCAAAAATTTCAGCAAATCCCTATCATCATTAAATACTTGCCAACTGCATACATTTTCTGGTATGGTAGGCCTAATTTTAACTTCTACATCTGTGACACCTGACAGAGTGATGTCATCTGGCCTTATTGCAATATTAGCTAAGAAATCAGCCATAACATTTTTTGACCTTTCTACCCAGCCAATTGAAAATGCATCAAATAATTCAATAGTATCCCAAACAGCATGCTTGTATTGCTTCAGTCTTTTATTTTTTGCAGCATACTTATTTCTGATTTGGGATACAATCAGCTCAGAATCTCCAAATACTCTTAACATCTTAATCCCATGTTTGAGAGCAATATTCAGGCCTAAGAGTAAAGCCTCATATTCTGCAATATTGTTTGTGCAATCAAACCTCAGCAAGAAAGAGAATTTGAGGAGCTTACCAGTTGGAGACAGGAAAACAACTCCAGCTCCAGAGCCTTCTTTTGCACAAGCTCCATCAAAAAACATGGTCCATAAGCCCTGCTGATCCAGCTCTCCGTTGCAGACATTTTTCCTCTTGTCTTCTGTATCATCTGAGACAACCTTGAAGTTATCACAGTCAGTGTCCACAAAGCATACTTGTTCATTTGCTTCTTGGTCTTCCACTGTCTCTGATGATCTTTGCTCTCTAATTAGCTTGACATCCCTGCCATTCATTGGAATCATGGCATATGATAGGTCCAGCTGCATACTTCCACCTATTAGTGCTGCCCATCTTCTTGACAGCAACATACCATATTGTGGCTTGATGTCAACCACTGTTATATTCATTTTGTATCTTTTTTCAGGAAATGCTGCCAGTTTGAAATCTACATCCTTCATGATTCCAATAACTGGTACCTCTCTGGCATCCATAGCATAACACTTCCCACATGCCTTGTCAATTTTTAATCCAGTTTGCTGCATGATAGCCAAAGGCATGACATTTGTGGATGCTCCAGAGTCAAGCATACAATTTCTAATTATTTTACCATTTATAACCAGGGAAACATAAAATGGTTCCACCTGTGAAGGACACTTTGTCATGGTCATTCCTAAATAGACTTCAGGAGTCTCATCTTCTTCATTGCACATGACCTGTTTCTCACCCTGGGTCTGATCATTTTGCTTAGCTTGAAAAGGTACCCCTGAGATTAGGGATATTGTCCTATTCTTGATCTCTTCCACTTTCATGAGTTCCATAAGTGGAACAGAGACCTTTACCTGAGAGAGGATCTGGGATATATCAAATGGAGCACAGTTTTGTACAGCAGTTGTGGCTTGCTCCACAATCTTGCTTTTATCCTGAGCTGATTTAGCTTTCACTTTCATAGTTCCCTGATCATCATTCTTATCTTGGGAACCTCTACTTTGATCTTCAGCCTGAGGGGTTTTGTTTTCTGGTCCTTGAGATTCAGGACCCGCTCTGTATCTAAAGTTCTGTTTATTATTTACCCACTACCTCTTTTGTGGTTCAGTTCCTTTATGACCATGCACCAGCTGACCTGCAGAAGTATCTTCTGGCTGATGTGGGCTGCCAACTTGATGTTTACCTCTGAGATTGTAGTTGCTTTTGACTTGAGCAACTGCTGCAGCTGTGAAGGCTCTGATTTCCTCATCAGAAGGTCGTTGTAGGTTACTCAGAAAATTGTGTGAGTTCTGAGCATACACATAATTATCTTCGTTATCTTCATCATCTGGGGACTGTTGGCAGGCCTGAACTTGATGATCTGTATTGTCATCAGCGTCATAAAGAGTATATCCATTGCCTATGGACATCATGTTAACATCATCATCCTGCACATGATGTGGCTCATTGCATTCATTACAAGATGTAGCATTTTCATACAGGGATTGAGCAATCATGCACTGAGACTGTGAATGTGGCATCTGATAGATTATACACCACGGAGCATCATCAGCAATATTTACAGTTTTCTTCAGAGGATCAGGAGTTTCCTTGACATGTTGAGCCCTCTGGTTTGTGTTGTTACGTGGATATACAGGCTTACCATCATGCCAATTGGTGTTATAAGGCATATCATGTAACGATGGCCTCTTTTCCTGCCTTTGATAGACTTGCCTATCAGGACCCATCCCTTTTTCACTTCTAGCTAATCTATAGCTCAGGTCCTTGACAACATTTGCCAGTTTGTCTATCTTATCCTCAGGAGCAGATGTACTACCTTGAGTGTTCTGAGGCTTGTTTGGGTTCTGCAGAATTTTTATATCATCCCTTCTATTTGTCTTGCCTGATGCTTTCCTATTGTTTTCAATATTTACTGCAATCCTGAAAGCATCTCTGAGAGTGGCAGGACCTTTATCTCTTAGTCCATATGCAGTCTTTGCATCAAAGGCATTGATGTACAAAATTATGCACATTGGTTCATTTGGCCTCATGTGATGTGGCAGTTTGTTCAACACTTTAGTAAATCTTGCATTAAAGTCTGCAACCTGTTCATTTGACCCTTTTGTGATACTGGTGAATTCATTTACAAAGAAGCTAGGGTCAGTTTTATCACCATATTGCTCCTTGAACATCCTCTTAAAATCATCCCATGATGATATACTCCGGTCAGGCAGATTCCTGTACCATTCTCTTGCCTCATCTATTAAGGATTCCATGAATGACTTCATGAAAACATCCTCATGCTCAACCTCAAAATTATCCATGACATTTTGAAAGGCCTTTAGATGATCTTCTCCTGACACTGTATTGTTTCCTGAAAACTTAGGCACTTGCAGCCTCAGATGCTTGTCAATGGGGTTAGGATACCCAGGAATACCATCAAACACCAGCTGCCTGAATCTATCTAGCTGCATGGGCTGTCTGTTTGGCTGATTAACATTAACATTTCTGTTTGCATTTTGGTTTCCTGCATGGTTCAGTGGTATCCTAGCATCATTCACATTTTGTCTCTCATCATGATGCTGATGTTGCATTCCATATCTTTGCTGATGTCTTTGCATATTTGCATTCTCTAGGGTAGGAACTGAATCATTTTGGGCAGTTCTTAAGGCTTGCACTTTCTGCTTCATATCATCTCTAATTTTCATGGCTTGTAGGTATTCTAGTTCTGCTCTTAGACTTTTGATTTCTTCAGCTAGCTGTTCATCCTTAGGTCTGGAGGTGGATGGTCTCATGCCATTCTGGTCATCATCTTCATCATCCCTCAGAGACTCTGCCTCTTCAAACCTTTCACTTGGGTCTAGAAAAGGGCGTTCTTGGAACACCTCTGACCTCATTCTCATGCTACCACCCTGTTGCCTCTCATATGCACCTTGGATATCAGCTTCTGCACTTGAAAAATAACCAGACATCATGTCCAAGAATGTTGCCAGCCTTGTGATCTATCATGCAGATCTTGGTCCATACATGAGAGTATTCTGCCTGTTGTTGTCAAGTTAGATCTTTCTATCTTTGAGCTAGTCAAGGTTACATCTTGAGTTATAGGGATACCCCCCTTGGTGCGGCAGAACCAGAAGTGAAGGGGAGGAGCTCACGCAACCTCCTGTATTCAGTTGGCCTGAATCTGCCTGTGCATTAGAAGTGGCAAACCCTAATGCTGATTCAGAAGAAATGTCAACAGTGTGTTTGTATTTGCAGATTTGAGCATCCATTTCATCATGGAATGAAGAACATCTTCCTCCCATGATATCTTCACTACAAGGTGACATTATATTGTGTTTTCATCATCATTTCCTTTGGTTTTTACCTCTGCCTCACACAGGCACACACTCTCTATCTGACAATGGTGTTTGGAGACTTAAGTGTCCTCTGGGGCTTGACTGAGGCAAGCCTCTAAACACCACAACCCCCTCCCAAAGTCTTGTGATTGCAGGCTATAGGTGTTGCATTTGGGAAAAGTGGAGTTGCAAGAAGGATTAGTAGACATCAAGGATTTTGGATTTGAAGAGAAGTAGGACATTAGAGCATTTCTAGGACTTGGATGCTCACTTTAGTGTCCTATGCAGCAGAATTTCTAGAAACGAGAGTTACAATGTTGATCAGTGTCGGAAGGAGGTTCGGATCCCACAAATAAACTAGGACCTTGGACTTGGGCACCCACTCCAGTGTCCCTAATTTTTCTACCTTGGAACCTCAAAAATAGGTACTCTGTGATTTGATATTTTACTTCCGTCTGCAAGAGCTTTTTTCGTTATTCGTCAATTTATTGTCATCTTTGCATAATTAAGGTTTTGATGGTCAATTGAGCAGAAGAGAAGAGAAATTGATAATTAAATTGCCTAATCCAAGCTTCCCTACATCTTACAACAATCTAGGGTATGATATTGAATTGCCACTTGACCCTAGATCCTTGAATACAAAGTGGAAAGGCGGATTCAAACATCAAAACACTAAAACATTAACAAATCTAATTTTCCACTAAACATTTTGGTGAACCCATGTTTTTGGACTTAAATTGCAACTTTCTGAGTTTTTGTTGTCATATTTGCATTAATTTCATTCATTCATATAGTCTTTCATCTTATTGCATTGAAAAAATTACAAAAAAATTAAAAAATTCGCAAAAATTTGAAAACACTAGCTTGCATTTTCATATAGCTCACTAAATTGCATTAGTTCTTTCTAAATTTCACTAATTCATGATTTTTGCATCAGATCTGATATAAACTACATAAAAACACAAAAATTCAATCATTTGCATTGCATTTTTCATCATTAATTTGCTAGGCTTTTGTAGAAATTTTGACAATTTTCATATAACCTAGTAATTCCAAAATCTAGGGTTAGTAAGCAAAATCTTCTTTCAGATTTTTCTAATAATTTTAGAGGCTCATTCAAATTTAAATTTGGCTTTAGTCTTGCATTTTAGTGTAAATTTGCATTTAGATTCAAAATATTTGTATTTTTGCATATAAAATTTTAACAAAAACTAGCAATTTTCATGCATTTTCATTAGATTTGCATTGGAATTTTGCATATCAGAAATTGGAAATCATTTTCAGATCTGAGATTATTTAATTTTCATCATAAATTAGATTCCAAAACATTCACATAGCATTTTGTCCCAAGATCTCAAACCTAGGGCTTCAAAAACAACGATTTTCACTAAATTTGGCCTTATCGACTCCCTAAACTTGCACCATAGGAGTGTTGTGAAAAGTGTTTTTGCATTAATTTTCTATTATTAGGGTAATAACTTTCTACCCCTCCTAAAAAGCTTCACAACACCCTATTAATGGGCTCTTGTATTGAAAATTCGGTAAAAAACTACGCATTTTGACTATTTTAGCCCTAGGGTTTGACCTAGTTTGCACTCCAAGCATGTTGTGATAAATTTTATGGATTGAGGTGACTGATATTATTGATTTTATTTTCTTCACTTCCTAAAATTTATTACATCTCTTTTTCTAGGTCTTGGAATTGAAAAACTATGAAAAATAGCCTATTTTTGCTATATTTTCACTAGGGTTTTACCTTAAGTGGCACTAAAAGCGTGTTGTGTTGGGTAATTTGGCACCAAGTGGCTGTTATTACTGATATTATTTGTTATCCATCATCATTTTCATCACAACACCCTTTGTTATGCCATTTGCATTGAGTTTTGGTGAAAAAAGTGCCTATTTTGACATATTTTTACTATATTTTGACTTGGCATTATCTTGGATTTGTATCAAGAGTGTGTTGGGAAGGATCTTATTGCTATTTTGGACTGATATCAGACATATAACTTGCTTCTCCTGATCAAAATCCTTGCAACACCTTTTGTTTCATTCATTTGCACTGAAAAAGTATAAAAAATAAAGCATTTAAGGCTATTTTTACATATAGTTTCCCACTTGTCTTTTGCATCAATTTGAAAAGCTTCTCAAAATCTGATCTTACATTGAAATGGCACCTTCATATCATTTTTCAATGGTATCTTTGCATGCATTTATCAAAGATCTTGATTTTGACTAATTTTAACCCTCATGAGTGAACATCCTACGATATTAGAAAGATTAACTGAGTTCTTCTCCATGAGTAGCAAGGAAAGAGCTGATGATGATCCTGTTAGAATTTTCCTATATTGTCAATTCTCCACATCTGACCGAATCATAAAACATTTTGCCCAAAGAATCATAATTAAATTGATACATCCCATAAAAAGTCCATGACAAAACAATGTAAAGGGCATAAATTTCACACTATCGGCAAGATTTTACGTTACTTATACCAATCCATGTAAAAACAGTTAAAATAACTATCGGCGTGAAAACAAGGATCAGAGAGAAGATTTCAAAGGTCGCCGACGGAGGAAACTATACCGATGACCTTTTCGTCGGGGAGAAAATCTATTAGTCATATCAATCGGTATGACTAAAAGCTATCGGGTAACACTTCGAAGATCGTCCCGACGGTATAGATCATACCGATGGGGTATTTCGGTGAAACTCTCACTGAGCATCCCATAGAATTAAAGGAACTAATGGTCATTGGTAGGAAATGAATGTTGGAGTGAAAGATTAATAAGTCTCTGATGCTCCGGTGTCTTGGCAAACAACAAAAGGTGCTTGGGTATAAGTCTTACCGATATACATAACCATTGGCAAAAGTAAATGAATCAGAACAAGGTTTACAAGTCTAGCTGAAGCGTTTCTCACGACGATGTTGGTAACACATTATGAAAGTCTTTCCAATCCAGGATGTAAAGGGCTATCAGGAAGACGATGACGCTCGGGTAAACATAAATATATTATCCCGATGGCATAAATCACCCCGATAACAAGGATAATCACATACATCGGCGAGACTCTCATTGATAGTCACATCGGTAACACTTAATATGTTGGAAAGAAATATCAATCACACAACGATGAAAGAGGTTATGCCAATGGCAATTGTGCCCACTTTCACATTGGACAAGGTATAGACATCTCCTGTCGATATGACTTAATGTAGCATCAAAGAGAAAATTGAAGGGTTACAATGATTGATTGTTCGCGCCATAAGGAGATATTAAATCGCCCAGACATTATGAAAATCATGCTGATGGAAGGAGTTATGACGATGTGACATTTCACAATGATGAAGGATATTGAATTGCTCGAACAATTAAATGCAAACGGTGATGAAATCTTCTAAGATCATTATAATTAAAACCAATAGAGTTGTTCAAGAAGAAACTACAGGGGAAATTTGAAGTGCAAACAGAGGAATTCGATCACAGCCACCGACGACAGGTACATACATACGAACCTTTGTGTTATAGCCTGTAATTTGATTTTCTGTCAAGGATTGAAAATGGAGACTCCGGGAAAAGGAAAGGGCAGAAAATCACAAGGGGAGACGAGTAAACCTAAGAAGCAGAAAATTGATAAAACCCCTGAGGAGAAAACAAAGGATAGAAAACTCAATCAAGATTTGATTGATCAATTACCAGGATCAACTCCTAAAGCTCGAAGATTTTCTCAACTTAGGGTGGAAGTGGAAAAGTTAGAGTATAAATGTAAACACCTAGGAAACATTTGGACCCCAATCAGAGGGTATGAACTTTTCAAATTCCACTACAATAGAAGATTTAGGAATTCTCCAGTGTCAAACCCATGGCATTTGAATTTGGGTAAATTAGTTGTGCTTGACATGTTCCTGAATGTTGAACTCCTCTAACTCCTTACTAAAAAATATAACCCAAGTCTGAAGGCTATATGTAACCCACAAGGGGAGCCTATTTACACTTGTCAAAAAATGCCATCTGTGAAGTATTTGACTTGGATGATTTATGCATTGTCCCCATTATTTATGAGGATTTAGAAAAGGAATACTGGAGAATGGATACAACCTACAATGGATGGAGGTTGCCTATTCATAGGCCCAGAGTAGATGGAGAATTGGTGCCCCTCAATGAGGATCATGGTCCTCCTTTTCATGTATCAATATTTGAACCCTAATACAACATACCTATTATTTTGTGGGCTAGGTCCTAGGATACGAGGTCCTTGAATTTATGACAATCCCTTTGATGGTCATATCTACTGATATCCAATGCCATAATGCAAGGCAGTTTGATTATGCTGCTTATATTGCTAATAGAATGGAATTTGGTCTGACTGCAATAAAAAACAATGCCCCGACAGGTTCTTTTGAGCATTACTCACTTCTCATGCACATGGTGCTCTATTATGGCCAAGAAGTGGGGTTGTGGCCAAGTGAATTTAAAGTTGTTCCTACAGACCAGAAGGGACATAAGTTACCAATACAGATATGGACCAGGATATGGGACAACAGATATGCCCATTCTAGCTATGTGCAATTTGAAGAATATTGTGTAAAAGTGCTATATAGATATTTCAATCACCCTGGTGAATATTCAATCTCAACTGAGATAAAAAGGTTCCTTAGACCTAAAGATTTTGGTGGTCCCCCTACTGTCATTCATAATTGGGGAGATTGGTATTGTTTTGAAGATGCCACTATGGTTAGAGTGTATGGTTTTGAGGACACTCCGTTCATCTTACCTAAAACTGTCCCTGACAGAATTGCTTACCTAGAAATAGTTAGGCAAATGCACTATTCAAATGTAATGCATTTGAGTTCCCATGACAAACAATCTTTTATGCCCAGCACTTTATGTTTTGGAGATTTCACTATGGTCTCTAAAGAAGGTTATAATCTCATCCTAGATAAATTGATGCAATACAATATGAGGTGTGCTAAGGTGAGAAAAGGATTTGATCCTGAAGGCTTTATTGACCCTGCTCAGAGGAAGCAAAACCTCAGTGGATACATACACATCCCTTATCCACACGATGATGTCATTAGAAATATGGAAGAGGCTGAGGTGGAGTTGGTGGTGGAAAAATATAACAGGGATCTAGATGAGAAAAGAAAATAGCTGGCAGAGATTGAGGTAGTATCCTCTAGAGATGAAGAACCGACAGGGCAAGAGGAACCACAGGACAAAACAATAAAAATGTCTAAGAGAAAAATGCAACAATATCAGCCTCCTATCATAATACATGATGAGGAGGGGTCTGCTGATGAAGACCCACGGCAAATGGCTTATGATTCTTTTATTTCTGATGACAAATTCATTCATTCAAAAGAGTTTAAATCATTTTTGTATAAATGCAAAGGGAAGGAAATCAGAGAGTTAGTAGATGATGTCTCTGCTAACAATGAGAGACAATTACTTGATATGCTGAAAACAACAGTGGATAATGAGCTGCAGGATATGACCCCTAGCAGGGGCAGACAATTGCTCAAAGATGCAGGAGTGATGATCTTTCCTGGCCTTAATTTGAATTCTGCTCTAGTCTTTGATAGTTTTTTGAATAATATAGATGATAAATATAAGCTCACCCCAGACGGTGTCAATGAAGTATACATGGGCACCAAATATAAAAATGGTGAAAATTCATTAATGATATGGGTCCTATATCCTCCTCATAAAAAGACAACTATCATAGACACTGAAAAAACTTTTGGCCATGTCATGACTTTAAAAGCAGGGGAGACTGACCCTTTGATCACTGCAGACATTGGCATCAATGTTGCAAAACTGAATAAAGCACAGGCTCAAATGTTGATTAAGGAAAGAGATGCATATAAACTGAGTTGTGAAAGGTTGACAAAAGAAAATGATTATTTAAAAGATGCTGTTAAGAGTACCTTCGGAGGATCAACAAAGACGTTAACCCAGGGTGAAAGTTCACAGAGCACCCAAGCACTATCCATAGATCAAGTAGCACAAATCTAGATGGATACCACAGTGCTACAGAGCAGGCATGCAAACATGGTGCATTGGTTAAACCAATTTTGGGATAATTATTCTCGGAATTATAAAGCAATTCAGGAACATGAAAGGCTTGAAAAAAGATTGCAAGAGAAATTGAATGAGACATAGGGTAAAGATACTTCCGACATTACAGGTGCCCCCAATACAAAAGAGTTGATTGAGCAACATCAGAAATACTATGATCAACTTAAAACTGATGCCGAAGAATGTGCTGAAGCTTTGAAAGTAGGAGTGCCTGCATTATTCAAAAATGATAAAGAACTAAAGAGCAAAGAAGAATGGAGCAGTGATTGTCAAGTTATATTACATGAAGCTTTGGGATCCCTTAAAGACAAAGACTCTACATCTGGGGAGGCTTGCAAACATTTGGAGAAGATGGTCACGATGGATGTGATTACAAGGAATGCCATTGAATTTACTGATTCCCATCGTGGCCAGAAGTACCTTGACCATGTGGCTAAAATTTACTTGTGGTTGAATAGAGCTTAATCTTGGTTATGTTATGATTTTTAATATTGTTAACTTCCCAAAAAACTTATTGAAGAGTTATGTGTCTTCACAAGAATATCTATATAAGTTCAAACATTTGGTGCTGAAAGATCATCAGCAGTAGAATATAATAGATATAGTTTACAATGTTCTCAAAAGACTATGTTGCAAGTTTATTATTGAAGAAGAAAATTGGAGTTCTCTGATCTTGTGGTTTTATTCTGGCATCAATTGTTTGTTAAAATTACTCAATTGTGTGGTTGTCTCCAGTTCTATATTTCCTTGTTACTCAGATTAATATATCAAGTATATATTTAATTTGTCAATACACATTTGCTGCAGTTGTGTGGTTTGATTAATTGGTTTCCATAATAGGAATTAAAGTCCTCCTGATCAGTCACAGTAACCTGGAAGTGTTAGTTTGGATTACTAAGAAGAACCATATAATTAGGATTGCCATTCTGTCTCCAAGTTAATATTATCTATCATTCTTACATATTCCACTCAATTAGTTCCTTCAAGAAAGGATCAAAATACCTTCTGGTGAATTATAAGATATCTGATTATATTAGTTGGATCAATAAGAAGAGTTTGTCAGTCACCTCCCTGCATGTTTATACAAGTTATAAACTAAAATTGTGCCAAACAGTTAGAATTACTGCCCATTATAAGCCACTAGTCTTAGTCCTTCATTTGACTCTGTTTACCCAACAAGGCACTGGTCTTATTTCTATTCATTATTTAAAATTCACCTTGATATTGGTTATACAATTTATACCAACCACTCGTTTAGTTAGCAAGATTTCATCTATCCTACACCGTATGCCATTGTAGATAGATTTAATCAGTCAATACATTTACATTTAGTCTACTTTAATTCTCAAGGTTTACCCACCTAGGTGTAGCAGGACCTAAATTGTAGGAAATCATCAAACCATGAAGGTTGATTTCATCAAGTTAGTTCAAAAGACGTTGTGAATCTAAGCATAGAGCCTGGCATCCCCTTAGGATTAGCAACCTGCATTTTTGAGACCTAACAAATTGGCGACTCGACTGGGGAAAGAAATAAAAGACCTTAAGAATAAATCATTCCTTTCATAGAGTCATTTTAGAAACTTTAATTGGGTAACTCTGCTGGTAATAAGAACCCCTGAAGATAAATCACAAACTTTTTCCTATTCACTAAATAGGTGGCGACTCTAGTTACAGTTATAACAAAATTTAATACCAAGTGGATGGTAGGAGATCCAAGATGGAAGGCAAGAAATTGCAGTCATCTCCACCACCTAGAAATATTTCCAAAAGAAATTGAACTTCAAATTATTCTCAGTAGGATAATAACCAGGATGCTCAAGCGGATAATGCAGAGAAAACTATTTCAATTCACAATAAGTTCACACCTCTGCATAATTCAAACGAAAATCTCAATGGAGTAACTAATGATATTTTGGCAAGATACAAACTGTATCCTCAAGAACAGCTTGAGTATGAAGCACAGGTCATGAGGGATATTGATCGAAACCAAGTTGAATATGATTTCAAGATGTCATTACATCAGGGAGAAGGGCTAGGATATGGATTCTCAAATCAAGAAATAAATGACAATCCAGAGAATTTAGGAAATGTGAGTAAGGAGCAGCAGGAGGTACTCAGGCTTCGGAAAGAACTCGAGATGTTCAAGATACATGAAGATAAAAGGTTGTTGCAGCAAGAGATTCAACAGATGAAAAGTAAAGCTAAAATAGCCCAACCAAAATATGTACCTCCGCATAAAGGAAACACTTCAAGAAATCCACAACAAAATACAAATAGGGTTCAAAATTCACATGCATTTGGAAGTTATCAAAATATTATTTCCCAACACCCTAGACCACCCCCCATACACAATACACATCAACATATGGCAAATCATTACCCACCCCCGGGCCAACAATATTACAGACCATCAAATCCTTACATAAATCCGCAACAACAATATGCCTATCATCAGCCACCAGGTGGATATAATTACTATCCTAATCCACCACCCATGAAATTTCCACATCAAAACCTTGCAAACATATGTAGCCAATTCAATTTAACTAGATATCAGTTGTATCCATATCCTATGGATAGTACTTGGAGAAATATGGTTCCCAAGTTTACTGGGAACAATGCAATATCAGCTGAAGATCATATCAGAAGTTTCAATGCTTTCGTGCAAGACATTGGTATGGACTGGGAATATATTAGAATGAGGTTATTCATGATGTCCCTCACTGAAGATGCGAGAGATTGGTTCAACAGTTTTCCTGATGACTCAATCAGTTCTATAACTGATTTCCATAATCAATTTAAGGAGCAGTATGGCAACCAGTATGCCCCTGAGTTTGCATTACATGAACTGATAAGTATACAGAAGTACCAAAATGAATCAGTATATGATTTCAATCTAAAATTTTCCAAATTACACAACAAAGTACCACATGGATCCAAGTTATCTGATCCAATAGCACTGAGCATTTATATGAAAGCATTTGACCCCAAGACAGGGTATGAGCTTAGAAATCGGTGTCCTGCAATCCTGGCTGAAGCACAGAAAGTGGCCCTAACTATTGAAAACAATAGGAAAGCTGCAGGTATGGTTAGCAAGAGAGATAACCATAGAAATCCTTAGAATTCAAATATTCAATAGACTAAACCAGAAGGTCAGCATAGGCATGAAAGGCCTAGGTTGCATGATATGCCCTACAATACAAATTGGAAGGATGGGAGACCCATCGACAATAGCAGAAAGAAACATTATGGCAAGGATACCCCTGACCCCCTGAAAAGAAACATGGCACATATGGTAGAAAATAAACCTTGGTGTTTGGTGTGCAATCTACCACATTTACCTGAGTACTGTGAGGTGGCTAAATCAGTACAACAAGAGGAGATGTTATACAGTTATAATAGAGACAACCATACTATAAATATGATGCAGGATACACCATGTGTGGTGACTGAGGATTACTCTTCTTCAAAGGAAGAGGGCTATGAGTATGATGTAGGAAACCAGAGGCATCATATCAACTTAGGAGAGCAAGAATTGTTCTTAGACCAGGAGGATGGTTATGAGGAACCTATTTACTATAACAATCAGCCATATGATCAATGGAGAAAGCCTACTGGAGACGAAAGAGAAGCTCTTACAGTGGCTGCAATAACTCAAGCTAAAAATGCTTATAACTTGAGGAATAGGATAGTAAACATTGAACAAGGAACACCTGGGAGTGTATTCATAAAAGATCAGAATAACAAGAAGAATGATACAAAGTCATCATTTAAAGAACCAAAAAAGGGTGGTAAGGATAAAATGAAAGAAAAATTACAAAATCAAGAAAAAGAAAATATAAAGACAAAAAAGAGTGATCAGACTATAGCCCACTCTTTTGGCATTGCTCATGCAGTATCTCAGGTCAAAATATTAGTTCCACTTTTAGTTATGATGAAGATAGATAAATACAGGAATACAGTCGTTAAGTTGATTTCTGATACACCAAGTCAAAAACATAAAGGACATGAGAGTAGAACAAACAATGTTCATCAAGAAAAATTCCAAATGCCTGAGGTATACCTTGGTGATACACTGACAAAGAATCTCTCACAGGTAGACCCTTTCTATACTACATTATTGATCAAAAATAGGATAGTGAGAAATTGCATGATTGATTCAGGTGCTGCCATGAACATCATGCCAATAGTAGTTATGAAAGAATTGGGAATGTGGGTTGACACTACATTTGGCAAGTGTTATGCAATGGATAATAGATCTATTCCAGTTGTTGGTATTATGAGGGATGTGGAGATAAAATTTGCCTCACACCCTGAAGCTACTTATAACATTGATATTACTGTAGTTGACATTCCACCATATTATGGAATGCTTCTATCAAGACAATGGGCTGCAATGGTAGGAGGGAATGTCCAATTGGACTTATCATATGCCACAATACCAGTGGGAGGTAAAGAAATTAAGCTGTGCAGAGAGTCAAGGTATGAAAATATTATAGAACATTTGGATCAACATCAAATAAATTTCTTTTGTGACACAGATTTGGGAGCTTTTAAAGTGGGAGAAAGTATGCCAGAGGTGCATAATACTGCTCCAATACATACCGAATCTATGAAAGAAGAAAATGATGTATGGAAGATGTATTTTGATGGTGCATGCAGCAAAATAGGAAATGGAGCCGGAGTAGTGTTTATTTCACCAAGAGGTAAAACTTTCAAATACTCTTTTCTATTAACATTTGAATGCACAAATAATGTAACTGAGTATGAAGCTTTGCTCGTTGGTTTGAACATAGCCACTAAGCATAAAATAAAAAAGTTAGCTATATATGGTGATTCTGAATTAGTCACCTCCCAAGTGAGAGAAAAATACCTATCAAAAAACAAGAGGTTGAGACAGTATAGAAATGCAGTCTGGGATAATATTGAATTATTTGATGCCTTTTCAATCAACTCGATTGATAGATCTAAAAACATTATGGCAGATTTTCTAGCAAATATCGAATTGAAAAGAGATGATGTCACATTAGGAGGAATTATAGAGGTTGAGTTCAAAACTAGACCCACCATCCCAGATAATATACATAATTGGCAAGTGTTTGATAATGATGCTGATATAATCAACTTCTTACATTGTACTGATTATTATGAAAACCAAGAGATTGATTTCAATGCATTTGTAGAAGAACATGATGGGAAGGAAACCCTTTTTGGTCAAGAGATAGTCCAGTTGAAAACAAATAAAATACCTAAGGGACTTATAGCATTGGAAAAGGCATTCGATGGACATGACAGATTTAAAATGAAAGACACACCAGTGGTACCTAACGACCTTGAAGAAATCAATTTGGGGACACAAGCAACCCCGAAGAATGTGTACATTGGAAGAAATCTTAACCCAAAAATCAGGAGCAAAATCATCAACTTACTTAGGAAGTATAGGCGTGTATTTGCCTGGTCATATAATGATTAAAAGGCATATAGAGAGGATCTGTTTCAGCATGAAATACCACTAAAACTAGATGCTAAACCATTCAAGAAAAAATAGAGGCCTATCAATCCTACATTAGCTCCTAAGATGCTAGAGGAACTTACAAAATTAAGGGACGGGGATATCATTAAACCCATCAGACATTCCTCTTGGGTTTCAAATTTGGTACCTGTCAGGAAAAAGAACGGTGATATTAGACTGTGTGTGGATTTTAGGTACTTAAACAAATCTTCTCTCAAGGATAATTATCCCCTCCCCAATATGGAAGCAGTACTACAAAAGGTTACTGGATGTGAATTATTGTCAATGATGGATGGCTTCTCAAGTTACAATCAGGTAAAAGTCAAAGAATCAGAGCAATTTAAGACTGTATTCACCACTCCATGGGGAACATATGTATATTTGAGAATGCCATTCAAACTCACTAATGGTGGAGCAACATTTCAAAGAGCAATGGATGTGGCTTTTGCTGAGTTAATTAATAAAATCATGATAGTATATCAAGATGACTTGATAGCATTTCTAAAAGGGCTAAGGATCATTGCACACATTTGGAGCAAATATTTATCAAAGCCCTAGAATATGGGATCTCATTGAATCCTAAGAAGTGCCATTTTGCAGTGACAGAGGGGAAATTGCTTGGCCACATAGTTTCAAAGGATGGAGTGAAAATGGATCCAGAGAGGGTAAAAGCATTTGACCAAGTCCCTATTCCTAAGAATGTGAAAGCCATACAGTCATTTTTTGGGCAAATTAATTTTTTTAGGAGGTTTATATCAAATTTTGCAGAAATTGTTTGCCCTATATCAAGGATGCTAAAGAAAAACTCAGAAGTAAAATGGACAACAGAAACAATAGAAGCATTTGCTACTATTAAGAGAGCAATCAAAGAAGCTCTTGTCTTGATATCCCCTGATTTCAGTAAACCATTCCAACTATTTTTCATTTGCTTCTTATCATACAGTTGCAGTAGTACTATTGCAAAAAAACAATGATGGATATGAACAGCCTATCTCATTTTTCAGCAAATCCCTTCAGAATGCAAAGTTAAAATATGACATTGTTGAAAAATAGGCATATTTATTAGTAAAAGCAGTTAAAACTTTTAGGCCATACTTGGTAGGAGCCAAAATCATAGCATATGTACCTAATGCTGCAGTAAAGGATGTATTGGTCCAAACTAAAGTCACTGGTAGAAGATGCAGATGGATCAATAGAATTCAGGAGTTCAATGTTGAAATCCAGATCACTAAACTAGTGAGAGGGCAAGGCCTTGCTAGGTTGATGGCTGAAAGTAATCTCGAAGCATCCCAGATATGTGGTGCTAATGATGTTGATAATACAAGTTCTAGTATTGAGAATACTCCATGGTATTATGATATTATATATTACCTAAAACATATGAAGTGTCCTGAGGGGTATGATGATAACAAAAGGAGGACACTTAAATTGCAAGCCTCAAAATATGTATTTCTTGATGGAGATCTTTACTGGAAAAGCAGAGATGGAATTTTACTGTTATGCTTAGATGAGCATCAATCAAAACATATCATGAAAGAATTACATGAAGGCATGTGCAGAGGTCATTTTTTAGCAAAGACTACAGCCGACAAGATCTTAAGGGCTGGATACTATTGGCCTAAAGTTTTTAATGATTCATATCATTACACTAGGAAGTGTGAATCATGTCAGAAGTTTTTAGGGAAGTTGAAATATTAGGGAGCATTACCCTTAAAACCCATGCAAATCGAGGCTCCATTCTATCAGTGGGGTATTGATTTCATAGGTGAAATTGCAGAGAAATCAAGTGGTGGACACAAATGGATTTTGGTGGCAACTGATTACTTTACAAAATGGGTGGAGGCAATTCCAACCAAACAGGCAACAAGTAGGATGGTGATTAACTTTCTGATGGAAAATATTATATTTAGATTTGGCACTCCAGTAAGGCTAATTATAGATAATGGAATGTGTTTCAGATCTGATGAATTCAAAAATTTTTGTGGTACACATGACATCACTGTGTCTTATGCTACCCCTTACCATCCACAAGCAAATGGACAAGCGGAATCAAGTAACAAAAGCCTCTTGAAGATCATAAAGAGAATGTTGGATAGAAACAAGAAAGCGTGGGATGCAAAATTGAGAATGGTAGTATGGGCTGATAGAATCACTATAAAAAGGGCAATTGGGAGATCTCCTTTTGAGTTAGTATATGGAACACATGCGAGAATACCATTAGAAAATCTCATACCAGTTTATAAGTTCATTCTTCAGGAAGATTTAAACACTGTGGAACCAATGGAAGAAAGGCTGGAACATCTTGCAGAACTTGATGAAACAAGGAGACTAGCCCAAAAGCAGAATATTAAGTTGCAATCACAAGTAAAGTACCTCTTTGAAAAAAAAGGCCAAAAATAGGAAGTTTGAAATAAATGATCTAGTACTAATGTGGAATGCAAGGTGTCAGGACAAAGGAAAGCATGGAAAATTTGAAGCTCTATGGTTAGGTCCTTTTGTTATCACTAGCAAAGGAGGTGATGACTCTTACTATTTGCAGAATATGTCTGGAGAAGAGCAAGAATTGCCTGTGCATGGGCAATATTTGAAGCCGTTCTTTTCATAATCATGCACAAGGATGATAGAGCATTGCCAGTGCATGGACAACCCTCAAACAATTCTCAAAATATTTTATTCCATGCACAGTAGTTTAGGAAAACCAAAAGAGATTAGGATCTGCTAGTACATGGACAATCCTATCAATCTCTCTCTATATAAAAAAAATCTTTCCCATGTACAATAGTATAAGATCATTCCCGTTCCCCATTGTTATCACTCTCATTTCCCATTTTTCATCCCAAACAAATAAAACATGTGGTCTACTCCCCCAAGAGATCTGAATCCTTGTTATACTCACGAAGAGTATACATCCCAGACAGAGCCACTGTTAGGATAGGAAAATTTTAAATTTTCTTGTATTGTCACTTCTCCACATCTGACCGAATCATAAAACATTTTGCCCAAAGAATCATAATTAAATTGATACATCCCATAAAAAGTCCATGACAAAACAATGTAAAGGGCATGAATTTCACACTATCAGCAAGATTTTACGTTACTTATACCGATCCATATAAAAACAGTTAAAATAACTATCGGCGTGAAAACAAGGATCGGAGAGAAGATTTCAAAGGTCACCGATGGAGAAAACTATACCAACGACCTTTTCGTCGGGGAGAAAATCTATCAGTCATACCAATCGGTATGACTAAAAGCTATTGGGTAATACTTCGAAGATCGTCCCGACGGTATAGATTGTCCCGACGGTATAGATCGTCCTGACGATATAGATCATACCGATGGGGTATTTTGGTGAAACTCTCACCGAGCATCCCATAGAATTAAAGGAACTAATGGTCATCGACAGGAAATGAATGTCAGAGTGAAAGATTAATAAGTCTCCGATGCTCTTGTGTCTTGGTGAACAACAAAATGTGCTTCGGTATAAGTCTTACCGATATACATAACCATCGGCAAAAGTAAATGAATCGGAACAAGGTTTACAAGTTTGGCTGAAGCATTTCTCATGATGATGTCAGTAACACATTATGAAAGTCTTTCCGATCCAGGATGTAAAGGGCTATCGGGAAGATGATGACGCTTGGGTAAACATAAATATATTATCCCGATGGCATAAATCACCCCCGATAACAAGGATAATCACATACATTGGTGAGACTCTCACCGATAGTCACATCGGTAACACTTAACATGTCAGAAAGAAATATCAATTACACAGCGATGAAAAAGGTCATGCCAATGGCAATTGTGCCCACTTTCACATCGGACAAGGTATAGACATCTCCTGCCGATATGACTTAATGTAGCATCGAAGAGAGAATTGAAGGGTTACAGTGATTGATTGTTCGCGCCATAAGGAGATATTTAAATCGCCTAGACATTATGAAAATCATGCCGATGGAAGGAGTTATGACGACGTGACATTTCACAACGATGAAGGATATTGAATTGCTCGAACAATTAAATGCAAACGGTGATGAAATCTTCCAAGATCATTATAATTAAAACCAACAGAGTTGTTCGAGAAGAAACTACAGGGGAAATTTGAAGCGCAAACAGAGGAATTCAATCACAACCACCGACGATAGGTACATACATACAAACCTCTATGTTATAACCTGTAATTTGATTTTCTATCAAGGATTGAAAATGGATACTCCGGGAAAAGGAAAGGGCAGAAAATCACAAGGGGAGACGAGTAAACCTAAGAAGCAGAAAATTGATAAAACCCCTGAGGAGAAAACAAAGGATAGAAAACTCAATCAAGAATTGATTGATCAATTACCAGGATCAACTCCTAAAGCTTGAAGATCTACTCAACTTAGGGTGGAAGTGGAAAAGTTAGAGGATAAATGTAAACACCTAGGAAACATTTAGACCTTAATCAGAGGGTATAAACTTTTCAAATTCCACCACAATAGAAGATTTAGAAATTCTCCAGTGTCAAACCCATGGCATTTGAATTTGGGTAAATTAGTTGTGCCTGACATGTTCCTGAATGTTGAACTCCTCCAACTCCTTGCTAAACAATATAACCCAAGTCTGAAGGCTATATGCAATCCACAAGGGGAGCCTGTTATACACTTGTCAAAAAATGCCATCTGTGAAGTATTTGACTTGGATGATTTATGCATTGTCCCCATTATTTATGAGGATTTAGAAAATGAATATTGGAGAATGGATACAACCTACAATGGATGGAGGTTGCCTATTCATAGGCCCAGAGCAGATGGAGAATTGGTGCCCCTCAATGAAGATGATGGTCCTCCTTTTCATGTATCAATATTTGAACCCTACATACAACATACCTCTTATTCTGTGGGCCAAGTCCTAGGATTAGAGGTCCCTGAATTTATGACAATCCCTTTGATGGTCATAGCTACTGATATCCAATGCCACAATGCAAGGCAGTTCGATTATGCTGCTTATATTGCTAATAGAATGGAATCTGGTTTTACTGCAATAAAAACAATGCCCCGGCAGGTTCTTTTGAGCATTACTCACTTCTCATGCACATGGTGCTCTATTATGGCCAAGAAGTGGGGTTGTGGCCAAGTGAATTTAAAGTTGTTCCTACAGACCATAAGGGACATAAGTTACCAATACAGATATGGACCAGGATATGGGACAATAGATATGCCCATTCTAGCTATGTGCAATTTGAAGAATATTGTGTAAAAGTGTTGTATAGATATTTTAGTCACCCTTGTGAATATTCAATCTCAACTGAGATAAAAAGGTTCCTTAGACCTAAAGATTTTGGTGGTCCCCCTACTGTCATTCATAATTGGGGAGATTGGTATTGTTTTGAAGATGCCACTATGCTTAGAGTGTATGGTTTTGAGGACACTCAGTTCATCTTACCTAAAACTGTCCCTGACAGAATTGCTTACCTAGAAATAGTTAGGCAAATGCACTATTCAAATGTAATGCATTTGAGTTCCCATGACAAACAATCTTTTATGCCCAGCACTTTATGTTTTGGAGATTTCACTGTGGTCTCTAAAGAAGGTTATAATCTCATCCTGGATAAATTGATGCAATACAATATGAGGTGTGCTGAGGTGAGAAAAGGATTTGATCCTGAAGGCTTTATTGACTCTGCTCGGAGGAAGCAAAACCTCAGTGGATACATACACATCCCTTATCCACACGATGATGTCATTAGAAATCTGGAAGAGGCTGAGGTGGAGTTGGTGGTGGAAAAATATAACAGGGATCTAGATGAGAAAAGAAAACAGCTGGTAGAGATTGAGGTAGTATCCTCTGGAGATGAAGAACCAGCAGGGCAAGAGGAACCACAAGACAAAACAATAAAAATGTCCAAGAGAAAAATGCAACAATATCAGCCTCTTGTCATAATACATGATGAGGAGGGGTCTGCTGATGAAGACCCACGGCAAATGGCTTATGATTCTTTTATTTCTGATGACAAATTCATTCATTCAAAAGAGTTTAAATCATTTTTGTATAAATGCAAAGGGGAGGAAATCAGAGAGTTAGTAGATGATGTCTCTGCTAACAATGAGAGACAATTACTTGATATGCTGAAAACAACAGTGGATAATGAGCTACAGGATATGACCCCTAGCAGGGCCAGACAATTGCTCAAAGATGCAGGAGTGATGATCTTTCCTGGCCTTGATTTGAATTCTTCTCTAGTCTTTGACAGTTTTTTGAATAATACAGATTATAAATATAAGCTCACCCCAGAGGGTGCCAATGAAGTATACATGGGCACCAAATATGATAATGACAAAAATGCATTAATGATATGGGCCCTATATCGTTCTCATAAAAAGACAACTATCATAGACACTGAAAAAACTTTTGGCCATGTCATGACTTTAAAAGCAGGGGAGACTGACCCTTTGATCACTGCAGACATTGGCATCAATGTTGCAAAACTGAATAAAGCACAGGCTCAAATGTTGATTAAGGAAAGAGATGCATATAAACTGAGCTGTGAAAGGTTGACAAAAGAAAATGATTGTTTAAAAGATGTTGTTAAGAGTACCTTCGGAGGATCAATGAAGAGGTTAACCCAGGGTGAATGTTCACAGAGCACCCAAGTACTATCCACATATCAAGTAGCACAAATCTAGATGGATACACTTGTTACAGTGCTACAGAGCAGGCATGAAAACATGGTGCATTGGTTAAACCAATTTTGGGATAATTATTCTCAGAATTATAAAGCAATTCAGGAACATGAAAGGCTTGAAAAAAGATTGCAAGAGAAATTGAATGAGACATAGGGTAAAGATACTTCCGACATTACAGGTGCCCCCAATACAAAAGAGTTGATCGAGCAACATCAGAAATACTATGATCAACTTAAAACTGATGCCAAAGAATGTGCTGAAGCTTCAAAAGTAGGAGTGCCCACATTATTCAAAAATGATAAAGAACTAAAGAGCAAAGAAGAATGGAGCAGTGATTGTCAAGTTATATTACATGAAGCTTTGGGATCCCTTAAAGACAAAGACTCTGCATCCGGGGAGGCTTGCAAACATTTGGAGAAGATGGTCACGATGGATGTGATTACAAGGAATGCCATTGAATTTACTGATTCCCATCATGGCCAGGAGTACCTTGACCATGTGGCTAAAATTTACTTGGGGTTGAATAGAGCTTAATCTTGGCTATGTTATGATTTTTAATATTGTTAAAGTCCCAAAAAACTTATTAAAGAGTTATGTCTCTTCACAAGAATATCTATATAAGTTCAAACATTTGGTGCTGAAAGATCATCAGTGGTAGAATATAATAGATACAGTTTACAATGTTCTCAAAAGACTATGTTGCAAGTTTATTATTGAAGAAGAAAATTGGAGTTCTTTGATCTTGTGGTTTTATTCTGGCATCAATTGTTTGTTAAAATTACTCAATTGTGTGGTTGTCTCCAGTTCTGTATTTCCTTGTTATTCAGATTAATATATCAAGTATATATTTAATTTGTCAATACACATTTGCTGCAGTTGTGTGGTTTGATTATGTGAGGACCACCCTTTTTACTTCTGTTCTTGTGACTATTTACATTACTGTTATTGATAATTTTTATATTTGTGGGATAGTAGTTCCCGGATTTGTCAAACTATTAAACTTTATTATGATTACGGAAAAACTAATTGGGTGATGTTTGGATAAGTTTACATTTCAGAAAAGTTAATTAGGTGATGATGTAAAATTGTAATATGATTTCATTTATGCTATTTAGAACTATGTCATGGTAATGCGTGTTTTTTTTTAGTTGCTTCGGCTATGATGATTATATGTGAAACTGATCTTGTAATTTAGTGTGTAGGAATTACTAATCAAATCCACAGATTCTGGAGATCATTCCGCACCTTGTTATTGTTATTCCTTGTTAAGCCGATCTGGTTCCATGAGGAACCAAGATCACTTTGTGTTTGATGTGGTGTTGTAATGTGGTCTTTCATAAGGTTGAATGGGTAGGTCTACCCTCTTGAAACACTGACTTATGATTTGTGTTGTAAAAAGATTGAATTTGAATTTCTTTTCTTTTATTTAAATCCTTGAGGCCTTTTCTTGTACTTTACCTTGACCCTGGGTGCCCTGAGTAGGTTAAAGTTGACCCTGGGTTATACCCCATGGGTCTAGGGCCCCATTTGGCATGGGTAACCCTTGAGTAACCTCCTAAAGGTCAGCTTAACTCCCCACTGAAGTTAAGTGACGAAAATTGGGGGTATGTGAGAGATAGGATGGGTTGTACCAACACCCAACCCATCCCTCTTCAATCCCCAAGGTGAGAGATGACTACAAACCCATCCATTATAGAGGAATTGACTTGAAGTCACCCTCACCATTAGTGAGATTCCCCATGAGTTGTGGGGTCATCCATGATGAAGGAAGGAAGAAGAGGCATGGGTCACCTGTCTTTTCCTCCTTTAACTCCTTTTATTTCTCCCATGCGTAAGAGAAATGACATGAGGTAAGGGATAAGAGGACTTTAGGGATGGGTGAGTGACATAAGCCAACACTCATCCCTTGGGACATAATAGTGTTTTGGGGAAGAGTGAGGAGGTGACAAGTGTCACCTCCCCATTCCTCTAAACTAGGAGGATTTGGGTTATTTGAATCCCATTTTGGGATGGGAAGGGAGTTAGTTGAATTTTGGAGAGTTTTATTTTTATTGCCAAAATAAGAAAGTTAGCTTTTGGAGAGGAAAAGGAGGAGGGAGTTTGGTGGCTTAGGTTGGAGGAGATCTCAGTGAAGCTCTACATCAGTTTCATCCCTGAAGGGCTTTGTAAGGTTGGTTTGGTTTTACCTTTCTTTCGTATATCTGATTGTTGCATGAAAAGTGTGTGAAAGTTGTTTATTTGCTGTGTTTTTGTTTTATTTTTGTGGGAACTGTTATCGGGTTGTTGACAGAGCTTCTCCCACTTGGGAGAAATGCTCATCAAGTTTGGGGTAGGGGAGGAGTGATCCTCCTCAGGTGCATACCTGGGTTCTTCTTTTGGGATGTTGAAAGCCTTGAGGGCATGTATTTGTGACTGGTTCTTTGGCTTGAGAGTCAAATACAGATTCCTTGAAAATTTTGTGATCAAACTTGGTTTGAGGCCAAGAGAAATTGTGTTGGTTATATTATCTGTAAGGGTGACACTCTGGAGTCGAGTGTGTCCACTCTCTTGCCCCTTGTAAAGCTCACTGTTGTTGAGTTTTCGTGTTGTGTAATTTACCCATGGGTGTTTGTGTGTTTTGGGTTTGTTGTTGTTCCCTGTTGCGAAGTGGATTGCTTGAATTCCCAGGTGTGAGTATGGTCTCCCTAGCTCGGGGGTGACCCTCTTGCGGGTCTACAGAAGGGAGGAGAGCTAGATGAGTGGTGTTTTCTTCTTTGTTTGTCTTTGATACACAGGTTTCCTCTTGAAGCTTATGGTTGGAATTGGAGGAGTGCTGTATTTAGGGAGAATGCATTTCATCCTTGCTATAAGGAGAGTTTGGTTCTTTGAGCCTCATCCGGTTTCAGTTCATTGTGGAGGGATTTTCTCCCTCTGTAGTTGTAAGAATTATTGTATGGGGAAAGAGAGAAATTCTTCCCTTCAGTATTGTTGTTGTGTATAATGTTTTTTTTCAATGATATTACACCTGGTGAAGCTAGTGTTAAGAAATGAAACTTGTATTGATTAGACAAACGAATGAAGTTATCTTTAGTATTGAAATTTGTTATTGTTTTAGATCAAAAATGATAAATTTTATTTTTAGATTTGTTCGGAAGGAAAGAATGAATTTTAGTTAGTTAGTCTTGTTATAGATTGTAAATTGATTTTATTATTGGAAATAAATATAAATAAAGAAGTAAATATAATAGTATAAAAATGAGTTGTGGTTTAGTCGTAAACTTTCCAGATGTGAGCCCAAGAAATTTGATCTGTATATGAATTTATATTAAATTGAATTTAATTCGACTTTACTAAATCTTTGGTTTAACACTATCTGTATCAAGTTAAAAGTTAGAAGATTTCATACTAAGAAAATTATGGATGGTAGTAAAATATAGTTATATTTCATTCTCTGCATTTGAAACAAATTTCAGGTCTTAAACAAACGGTGATTTTAAATGTCTGTTAGAAAGAATTAAAATTTGTTCTCTGTATTTGAAATGCTCAACTATTAATTGAAAATGTGATTACAAGATAAAATAGTTAATTTGTTTTCATTTCTCTGAGTTTATGAAGTTACCCGTGAAAGAAAATTATCAATATGATTGTTAAAAAGAGTTATATTTAACAACTTTGCTTATTTAATTCTCTGTATCTTTTTATTATCTGTGGAAGAGATATTTCTGAGAGTAGATGTGGGATATATATATATATATCTTACTGTAAATGGAAATGTTATTAAAATAATATAAAGAAACTTACAGAAAAATAAATAAATAAATTAAAAATGATAAAAAAAATATAAACAAAATTGCATTTTCATAGTTTAACGCTGTTACACAGCATATACAAATTGGAGTGGTGGTGGGAAGGGTTTGAACCTTCCCACCACCCACGTTTAAGTTTATTGGGTGTGGGGAGGGGCGGAGCCCCCACCCACACCCCATGTAGTGGGATGTGGGTGGGGGCTCCGCCCCTCCCCACACCCTTGCCAATCCACAACTCCGCGGACACCACCTCCCGCGATGCTCCCTACACCTCGCCAGTCCCCTTCCCGCGTCCTCTGCGCTGCCTTCACTCCCCGCCGCGGCTCGAATATCATCCTCTGCACTTCCTTCACACTTCCACCACCACAAAACACCACCTCCCGCCCTCCATTTCGAGCGGCACCTCCTCTGCGCTGACTCCCCGTACTCCCTGTCCGCGGCCCCAACGTGGTTTCTGCCACCACAATCCGCCGCCTCAACCTTTGCTAAAACCCCTCCTCTCTGCGTGTAATCTCTAGCCGCCCTTCCTCCATGGCTACCACCATGGGTATAAACTGCAAAACAAAAAAAAACAAAGGGTTAGGGCACCATTGATATGTTATAAGGAAATTAAGGCTTCAGCCCTTCAATGAAAATGCAATTGTATGGTTTTTTTATAAAAAAAAGAAAACATAATATTGTTTATATAAATATAAGAATAGAAGAATAACAATTGTAATAATAACAATAGTAATAATATTTAAATAAATTAATAAAATAAACTAACAATAGTAATTAATAATAATAATAGTATTAATAACAACCAGATAAATATAATTGTATATATATTTATATATGTATATATATAATCGATATATATATGTATATAGATACATACATCAATTAATTAGGTGATATAAGTTACCAGTGAGGCCATTTTCTCTCTACAACAACAAGAGAAAATAAAATTATAACTTACAGAGAGCATAAAGAAATATACTTTAATATTCCTGGAAGAGTTTCTTAGAAGTTTCAATAATCAACACAAATCAATGAGCAAGAAAATGAAGAGGAAATTATGATCCTAATACCTATAAGGGACACTGGAAATAAACTTAAGAAGCCATCACAGGCATTCCATGTGTGGCCATCTGAATCTCAACTGTAGTTAGTAAACGTCCAATGGAGGAAACATGAAAGAGAGAAAGAAGAAGAAAAACTAACATTGGAAAACACAGAGGAGAAAATGCGCGGCATTTCCCACCTGGGATAAGAGAACTAAGTAGATGTACCCTTCTGCTAATTTTGCTTAGGAACAAGTTTAATTAATACAAACGTAAAGGTGAATCCTAGATCGGAGAAAACCAGGAGATTGAGTCTAGCGAAGTAGTAAACCAGCCTATGTGATCTGGACCATCCGGAAGTTAGGAATAAAGTTAAAAGTAGATACAGTGATAACTCTGATTGACGTAGAATATGAAGAAAGGACAGGATAAACATAAAGAAAACGTACAAACCAAAAGAGAGAGACCGAAATATAAACAAACTAAATTTTAGAGAAATAGTTAGGGTGAGCGCGATAGAAATACAATCAAAATCAAGATCTAGAGAAAAGGAAGAGAGGGCAAATGAACTGTCTCGTTGAGAATGCTAAGTTCGAAGGAGGAGTATATTTCAGGAAACGAGAAAAGAGGCAGACAGTCGTGCTTTGTTGAAAAATGTCCCAATAGGGAGATCAAGTGTAAGGTCATTATGAACAAGGCATCGTGGGAAGTTGTTAAACTCTCAGAGAACCCCGTAAGAAGTATAGTGTTGTATAATTCCCACTTATGCCGTAAGGCGTTATGCTACCGAAATCTGCCAAGATTTAGGGTTAAAAAACCTTGATAATATAAACCTTGAAAGCGACGTTAACGGCATCGTAGAGACCCCCTTGCTGGACTGTGTGCGTCCAGATGAACGCAATTGTACTTTGTACGCCGCCGACAACTGTAGAGTTTTCACCTTGAGCGTACATCGCCGAGCATGCTTACGCATGCGAGGGGGTTTCTAGGGAAGCGTGAGAAATTTTTTGATGTTTCATGTCATAACCACATGACAGATGTGGCTATGACACGTGTGATGAGTGTTGTGACCGCATGGAAAATGTGGGCATGACAGATTAATTGGTTTCCATAATAGGAATTAAAGTCCTCCTGATCAATCATAGTAACCTAGAAGTGTTAGTTTGGATTACTAAGAAGAACCATATAATTAGGATTGCCATTCTGTCTCCAAGTTAATATTATCTATCATTCTTACATATTCCACTCAATTGGTTCCTTCAAGAAAGGATCAAAATACCTTTTGGTGAATTATAAGATATCTGATTATATTAGTTGGATCAATAAGAAGAGTTTGTCAGTCACCTCCCAGCACGTTTATACAAGTTATAAACTAAAATTGTGCCAAACAGTTAGAATTATTGCCCATTATAAGCCATTAGTCTTAGTCCTTCATTTGACTCTATTTACCCAACAAGGCACTAGTCTTATTTCTATTCATTATTTAAAATTCACCTTGATATTGCTTATACAATTTATACCAACCACTCATTTAGTTAGCAAGCTTTCATCTATCCTACACCGTATGCCATTGTAGATAGATTTAATCAGTCAATACATTTACATTTAGACTGCTTTAATTCTGAAGGTTTACCCACCTAGGTTTAGCAGGACCTAAAGTGTAGGAAATCATCAAACCTTGAAGGTTGATTTCGTCAAGTTAGTTCAAAAAATGTTGCGAATCTAAGCATAGAGCCTGGCATCCCCTTAGGATTAGCAACCTACATTTTTGAGACCTAACAGATCCCATAAGTTATCCTACTTCCCCTATAATTGAATACTCAAATGAGAAGACTAGGGATAGCTTTAGTAATTCCATTGCTCTCCCTAGCCAAGATGAAACATTAGTGAATGAAGAGCTCCCTTTAACAAAGAACATTCCATGGGTAGAAAATGAGCATCCATTTAACAATAATCAAATTCCTACCTCTATGGATCATCCCACCAACCTCCTTCCTTTAGTTGATTGTTCACACACCTTAGATCTCACTAAGGAAGAGAACACCTTTAATGTCCATCCTTTGTTTGAATATTCAAGTCATTTGGACATCACTAAGAGGATAGAGAATAAGCATGCTAGTAAGATTCAACAAGAAAACATTCCACCTAGGCAAATGAACTTTGATTTTGGTATTGCCTCCTCTACAACACAAAAATCCATAACAAAGCAAAGCCCTATGTTACAAAAACTAAGTCGTAAAGCACACCAACGTCAACTTGCAAAAGGGAGGAAGAGAAGGCGATGAGCTTATCTTGCCTCTCAACAAGAAAAAAATTATCCTAACATTAAACCAAACAAACATGATTCTAACAATAAACAACATGATGAGCAAGACATGAATTGGGCTTTGATACCTTATATCCCACCTTCCTATAACATTAGGGAGTGGGAGGATGCCAATGATTTACTTGATGATAAGACTTAACATGAAGACCCTATAGGTAAGTATCTCTAACCCTTTCTCTCTCTCTCGTGATGTGCTTCCCCCATGATGTGTTGCATTGTTTAGGCCTCCTGGGATGACCTCAGATTCTCCTATAAGGTCCAGGATACCAGGAGACCGCCTCTATTGTGACCTATTTGTATCATCATTCTTCTATATTTCCTCTCTCTGATTTTATTGTTGCGTGTTGTGTCTTACGAGCATAGCGTCGCAGTTGGTGACCTGGGGGCACCCTCCTACATGACTGTCCCTAAGACACTTGCTTCTCCTCTCTGATTTATTATTTCCCTTCCTCTAGTGTTTCCACCTAGTGGGCAGATGACGACAAACATTTATACTGATGCGGACATAATGTCCCTTTCGAGAGAAATAAAAAAATGGACTTAGTTCCTAATACGACAATGGAGTTGTATATTTTATCTAATGGTTGGCTAGTGGAAGCACTCGTACTTTCCACGTAGTGATTTTCATGATGTTTCTATCACATTTACAAACCTTAACAATACTTCTGCTTTATGCACCTATGTTTGTCTTTGAATTTGGCCTTGGTGGTACTCGATTCAGAGAGTTTTGTGATATAGCCCCATGGTTATCCTTGAACTCCAAATTCATAGTATAACCTTGGCTCTTTGTGTGGTTAATCATATGCATTATTTATCATGATTATGTAGACACTAACATGTTTCTTGTAGGGATGTGTTTGTGGGAACATTTGGCAATTGTGAAGTACATGTCACCTTTGGGGGGCATGGGCTTTGCGAAAGTCTATGTTCCCTTGTGTGTTTTCTTCCTACCTTAACGTGCTTGATATCGATGCGTGATATCAACCACCTTAAGGTGGGGGCATATAAGGTAAGTTGTTTGTTGTAGATGTTAGCAATGTGCTTTTCCTTAGGTGCAGACTAGTGCGATGAGTACTTCCTGCATCCTAATTTTGTTTGCAATCAATCAATCTATCTTGAAATCTATTGCACATACCTCCTTTTCACCGTAAGGCGTCTCTGTGATGCTGGTGGGGTTGTATACTTTTGAGCTCATACCTCCTTTTCACTATCAGGTGTCTCTGTGATGTGGGTGGGGTGGTATGCCATGCTTCCTTTTCACTGTAAGGCATCTCCGTGATGCGGGTGGGGTTACATTTTCAAAAGTCCTCTGTAGAGGTGGGGAGTAGTTCTGTGACTAACTCAACCCTTAAGCATGTTTTCGGTGATTGTTGTGGCGAAGCCAAATTGTCGGTGTGTGCCTGTAATGTGCCTGAGATGGTGATGAGCCTAGAAATAGGGAACACACCATCGCTTGCCTGCTGTGTTTTCTCTATGTCTTCAAGTGTGTGTATTTTGGCGTGTCTATTGCCCCATATGCAGTATGCATTTTGGGAGGTTTTGCGTGTCTTGCATGTGTGTTGCCCCATATATACAAAGACTTGCGTGATGAGTGCATCCTATATTATGGGAGGTTTGTTTACTTTCTAGTACTTGCATTTGCATTTCATATATATGAGAAAAAGAAAAGAAAATAATCATGCATGTCTTCCATGCATTAATGTGTCTTCTATGCATTTACTGTATTTTCCGTGTTCTGCGTGACTGTAACTGTCTTCTCCATATTTTGTGTGCCTGTTATTGTCTTCTATGTGATTGGCGTGTCTTCTCCGTGCTTGATGTGTTTGTTGTGTTTGTGACCATACTTTAATGCATGTATTGGCCTCACATTTATACATACATTAAAGTGGGGGCTAAATGTAACGTTGAAAAATGTCCCCTTGGGTGCTTTTCCCTCATAAGGTTTAGCTCCCAGGGCTTTTGCATGCATCTAGGACATCTTAGTTCATAATTTGGCATCTTGATGGAATGAGCCCTAGGTAACATGACAAATGGGACCTAGGAGGACCCCTTGAGTTGTACCCTACCCAAAATAGGGGGGGACTTGGGCACCTGCACCCTAGTCCTGCCCTGTTTTAGAGCAGCCCCAATTTTTAGATGTCGGTTTATGACCATTATTTGTGTCCTTTGTCGACGTGGTAAGTTTGAATTACGAAAATCTTAGCGGGAGTGCTTGTAGTTGCATATATAAGCATGTTTAGGCATTAATTTGTAAACTAGATGGCAATTGTGATGTTCAAGTGTTCTCAAGGTGATTCAAGGCTTTCATTGTGTTGCAAGAGCAGACCTATGTGGTTTTTGTGTTTGTATTTGTAGGTTTGAGCATCCATTTCATCATGGAATGAAGAGCATCTTCCTCCCATGATATCTTCACTACAAGGTGACATTATATTGTGTTTTCATCATCATTTCCTTTAGTTTTTGCCTCTGCCTCACAAGGGCATGCACTCTCTATTTGACAACGGTGTTCAGAGACTTAAGTGTCCTCCAAGGCTTGACTGAGGCAAGCCTCTAAACACCACAACCCCCTCCCAAAGTCTTGTGATTGTAGGTTACAGGTGTTGCATTTGGGAAAAGTGGAGTTGCAGGAAGGATTAGCAGACATCAAGGATTCTAGATCCGAAGTGAAGCAGGACATCGGAGCATTTCTAGGACTTGGGTGCTCTCTAGTGTCCTCCGTAGTAGAATTTCTAGAAATAGGAGTTATAGTACTGATCAGTGTTAGAAGGAGGTCTAGATCCCGCAAAGAAACTGGCACCCGTTCTAGTGTCCCTGACTATTCCGCCTCAGAACCACAAAAATAGGTACTCTGTGATTTGATATTTTACTTCCGTCTGTAAGAGCTTTTTCCATGATTCATCAATTTATTGCCATATTTGCATAATTAAGGTTTTAATGGTCAATTGAGCATAAGAGAAGAGAAATTGATAATTAAATCCCCTAATCCAAGCTTCCCTACATCTCACAACGATCTAGGGTATGATAGTGAATTGCCACTCGACCCTAGATCCTTAAATGTAAAGTGGAAAGGCGGATTCAAACATCAAAACACTAAAACATTAACAAATCCAATTTTCCAATAAACAGAGCCTTGAAGGCTTGTTCAAGGGAAGGAGAGGATCTATTCAACCACCGTTCCTGGGTTTGTAGTGAACCCATCAACTCATCAACTATCATCTTGGACAGGTCCTTAGCCTCTTCAATGGCTATGACAATAGGATCAAATCTAGAAGGTAGACTCCTTAGGATTTTCTCAATAATCCTTTGATCATCCATAGTTTCTCCATTAATTCTTAGCTGATTTATCATGGTAGAAACCCTAGTGTGAAAGTCTGAAATAGACTCACTATCCTTCATTTGCAAAGTTTCAAAATCTCTCCTTAGTAGCTGAAGCTTTACCAATCTCACTTTATCAGTCCCCTTATAACTACTTTGTAATATTTCCCATGCCTCTTTTGAATAGTTTGTTCCTGCAATGTGGGGGGAAATACCCTCTGTTAGGGCTGTCTCAATCAGACTGATGGCTTTTGCATCCTTCATTCAGGTTTCCTTCAACTAGTTCCTTTGAGCATTAGATAGGGTTGCATAGGCTACTGGGTCTGTAGTATCAGTGAAGCCATTGATGACCAGCTCCCATAGGTCATTTTCAACCAAATAGTCTTCATCTTCTTAGCCCATATGTCATAGTTTTGTCCATCAAAATTTGGTGGCTACTGCTATCCTTTGCTATCCCCACCTACTATGCTTCTCAAATATGAGAAGGCTAATTAATGCCTAGAGAATCTAGGGCTTTTCCTAAATACCCACAAATAATTTCTAACTTGCCTAGAAAAATGGGGCTCTGATACCACTTTTTGGTAGGTAGGGGAGAAGTTGGTTGTTCTAAAACTGATTTCTACAGCAATATGGACAACAGAGACAAACACAAACAAAGAGAGACAAGAATATACACAACAACAATATATATTATATATTTTCACTTCAATATTACATTCAAAAACTTCTTACCAACTGATGCCGAGTTATTGCTCTATTTTTTAGAGTTGCTCCAATCTTTAGAGTTGCAAACTAAGTTGATTATGGAGTTACCTATGCGTACCCTATGCTGCTGCACACAAAACCTTCTATCCTCTGCAATATTCTCCTTCACATTCCCTCTGCTACTGTAGGTTCTATTTCCTCTATTCTTTTCTTTTGTTGCTGCAGGTTTACTTTCCAAAAATTCCTCTCAAAGAACTGACCGTTCTAATTTTCCAACATAACATTCATTCATCCTTGCCAAAAATTTGGAACTCAACCTCATTCAAAATTCAAACTTACCTACTAGAAATAAATGTGGGCAGACAAATGATTGCTGGATTGATTTGAGGAGATCCCCAAAAACTGACGAGGGTAGGCTAAAATAAATGCACTAACTCAAATTAATAAATTCCAACAATTCTGACCTCCCACAAACCATGGAGTCTTTGTGTTTTCACATGTCGGTGAAAACAATATTTTTTGAACTTCTACTCCTTCATTAGCGATGAGAGTCACTTTTCAGTGATTTTAACTTTTTGTGAACTTCCAAAACTCTACTCTTTCAATGGCTCCTTTTATACATGAACCTATAAGATTCATCAGTGGAAATATAATGATATGAACTTTACATTCTTCTTTTTGGCATTTATGCTAGTTTGAGAACTACCAAAACTGTCGATAATAGATATAAACTATGCCTTCAAAAGTTCCATCCTTTTGGTGAATCAAGTTTTATGTGAGTAATTCTCAAGACATCCAATTTCCATTGAATGGTTCCAAATTTGAGTTTTGGAAGTGTTTCCTGAAACAAAAACTACATGATGGAAACAAAATAGAAAGGAAAGTAATTTGCAACATTTTTGAGGGATACAGGATCGCATGTACAACCGGATGCTTCTGCATCACAAACTAAGGGAAAACCTTGGGTGAAAGGAAAATGGAAGAAACGAGGATGACTGCTAATTTTAAATACAATTAGAAATATTAGATTTAAAATTAACAAGTGTAGAAGCAAAAACCCTAAGAGAAAACCCAATGGGGCATATGATTTGAAAGGTGGCAATCCACTAAGGAACAAACCGTAATTAAAGAACAAAATTTATAAGGAGCAATCAAATGTAAAAAATAATAGGAAAAATTAGAGCGATCAAATCTAAAACTCAAAAAATAAGAGATCTAACTGTAAAGGGTAGGTATGAAAGTTACATGTTTTCCACTTTAAGTAGAGGAAAACTAACACACCCTCTACATATATATAGAGAGGGATAAATTAAGTATAATTCAAACCCTCTAGGTATTTTAAGAGATAAGCAATTATAATGGACTAATTAAGAATATAAACATTTGTTAAAATTATAATTAGACTGTCATTCATAGAACAATGTGATGGATAAATCGTGGTGTTGTTATCCTTGCCACCAAGGTTCAAACCCCCACTGGACCAATGAGCTCACGGGCTTTGAGCCCTGCTAGGTTGACAAGCTCATGAAGCTTGCATCCTCACAGGGCCCCTATTGGGCCAATGAGCTTGCAAGCTTAAATCCCCTGCTGGCCAATGAGCTCATGGGTTTGATCCACCAATGTTAATGTAGTGTTCATGTTAGGTGTTCTCGCTAGGGGATGAGGTCCCCCATAATGTGGCCTCACTGGTTCATAGCTCCAATCAAAAAGTGTTCACTGATAATAAAAAATTACAATTAGAGTATTAGGGTTGAATGTATTAAAATGTGAACTTGATGACATGTAGTGATAGAGAGTTGGTGATTGAAATTTGTGACTAGATTATGTATTAGGAAGCTGAGAAAATTGGATCTTGAGAATCTAAGTGTGCAGGCTAGAATCACACTAGCAATTTTATTTTGTAAATCTATAGTCATGTCCTATAGACATGCGATCATATCTAGAGCACAAGTCTTTGGCTTCTGTAAATAATGTTTTTCTAGTGGTATAAGAGCACCATGGAGCTTGCTATGCAAGGACTAGATTTTTTTACTTCCTTCCACCTTAATCTAATCTTGAGACTAAATTAATAGTAAATAAAGAGAGATAATTGGCTAGCAATGAATAACAATATGTGGATGGCAATGAATTTCATGGATTCAATCACTTATAAATGAGTTTCTAATGTAATTAGATGTGTGAATGTACTATAGAGTGTTCTTTTAATGTGCGCCTTGGAAATGGATGCCAATTGATATAGAGAAGTTGAGTGTTCATTGATGTATGTTTGAGAATAACCAATGCACCTAATATACTTGCAAAAGGAGAAAAGGATTTTATGCTTTGTGAATGTTATTTCATGATTTGATGATGTGTTATTATTCAATGTACAAATGACCTAGTATGATGCCTTTAAATACATGACCCTTGATACATGAATTTTAAAATTTTAGCGCCCACATAAATGGGAAGTGATTTGATCCTAGAAATGTTAGCCATAGAATACAAGGTTTTGAATTATAAAATTTTAGGGATGAGATCACACCAGTGATCCTATCTAGTGGATAAGATTGCAACTACAATTTTTTCTAGGATTAGTGAACAACTGGGAACTAGATCAACTTAGTTTTGGATAGGGAATTGTACCATGCCTAAATAATGGATCATATCATGAGTCAGTGACTGCACCAAAATAGTCAAACCATGCATCTAAGACATTAGCCCAAAGTGGTGTAAAAATAAAGTGGGAAAGTGTTAAGGTATGCAGTTTTTTGCGTTATAATATTATTGGGAGGCCAATAAAAATTATTTTAGTCTATATTCACATATAATTAAGGTTGGATTATGATGTAGTTGTGGTTGGAGAGTCTAATTAAGGACTATCTAACCACACAACAAATGTAAGCACAACACAAATACATAGTGGAACAATAAAATTCACATAAAAGACTAATTTATTGATATTGATTCATGTAATATTTGGCTATGGAGATAGTCACCCAAAATTGAGAAGGCCTAAAGGAAAGCACAAATAAGACTAATATGATAGAATAATTCTATCATATTCAAAGGATGCAGATAACACAAGATTCACATGATTGATTGCTCATATGTGAGGTACAAGTGGCTATATATACGGTACACCACCAAGAGATGTGAATGTAGAATCAATGTGGGTTAATGGATAAGTAGGAGCATGTGTACACAACATGTCCACCAAACTAGGAAGTACAAGTCATATAATGCAAGTGTAGCCTACTCAAGTAGATACCTACCTAAGAAAGCTTATCCTATCATAAGTGAACATAATGCAACTTAGTAATTAACTAAATGCAAAAAATAAAATAATGCACAAACAATCCCATAAGCATTACTTAGGCAATTATGGATAGATGGAATAAATGGGTCTCAACAAATGTGTAGCCATGTTGGATACCCATGTACAAAATGATCCCCTTGCAAAGAAAAAAGAAGAAAATTTGAAGGAAAAACTCCCCCAAGAGAGGATGAAGAGAGAAATACTAGGTGACCCCACTTGAAAGAATGAGATGGATAAAACCCTATGCAAAGAAAAACTCCCCTAGAATAGAGAGAATAAGAGAGACCACAAAACCCCCCTCAATGTGTAGCCTCTTGAGCCAATAATAGATGCTCAACATTGAATGTTGAAGATGATCTAGGATCATTAAAAATATTTCTCCCCTTGGGAAGAGAAAATTCAAAAGAGTATGTATAAGATCTCCTAGTTCCATGAAGGAATATGAGAGAAGAACACTTAGAATACATGTATCTTGAAGTTGCTCAAATGTTTCCATGTTAATGTCAAAAGGAGTCACAATTAACTCAAGAGTCCTAGGCGTAATTGAAGAAAGTGACCTCTCAAAGTTTCATATGGAAATAGATGAAGAATGGGTACAAAAGATATGGATGATGCCTCTAGAAATCACTCAAGACTCTCCAAGATGATGCTAAACTATGACAATCACTAATATAATGAATTAGGCACAATGTGCAAGACTCAAGTATAGTAACCATGGATGCATGGTGCTCACCATAAGACAATTGAATTAATGAGAATCTAGTACTTCTATAGAAGGTATCAACATGAATGATGAAAGTTAGATTTATGGACTCATGTATATTTATAGAATTTGTCACTATGGAAGCATGAATAGGTGGAAAAATAATAAGAGGATCAAAATGTGCCCTCATGATAGCTAAAGAAGTAGATGCAACTCTATAGGAACTATCATTAAAGAGGAGATGAATTTCCTCAATGGTGTATTCAAGATCTAAAATGTGGGACTCCAAAAACAAATGATGAATGTCTCGTAAGTAAACATCCTAATGAGATAGATTAGGAAGACAAATATGATCATGTTGCAAAGAATCATTATAATCTCTATCTAAAATAATGTTAAACTTTGTAGAAGCAATCTAGGTGATGATGGAGATAAAATTCAATGTATGTCATTTAACTACCATGCTCATCCAATGATGTGTACACACAAGATGCTCGAGTATGAACACTTGTAGAATCTATAAGTGTTGGAGTAGAAGAATATGGTAGATTAATGTGATTTTACTAAAGAATTTATTTCAATTCATCAATTTTATTTAGAAAGAAAACATTTTTATCATAATTTTTGTTTTGACAATAATCACATTTGACCCTACATGATTTGGAAGTCTTTAGAGAATAATCCTACTAAAGAGAGAACTCTACAATACATGGGATATCTTTGAGAATGCCATGATCTCTATAGGGATAATAAGAGAATTATTTTATAGGACACTCAAATGGGAAGGAGAGAGATTAAGAGACATGATCAACTCCCCCAAGTTTACTCAATCATGAAACCAACAAAAGTAAATGAAAAACCATAAGATCACCCCCCAAAATTATATAATCATGAAACCCTCTAGCATAATATGATGATGGCACTTTATACTTAGTGCAATTACAATTTCCACTTGCCAAATTAGTGAAGTGGTCTTGATATTAGTGAATTACAAAAGCTAAATTAGACCACAATGCTAAAGTAAAATTTTGATATAAAATGGGAATAGTTAGATTGTACAAATAAAAAATACAAGAAAAATTATGCACTTTCAAAAAATTACACCTTAAAAGGAGCCTATATGAGCCCAAATGGAGCCTTAGAAGTTCCTAAAATGAGACATTTGAGAAACTATAATTTTTAGAAAATATAGACATCAAAATAATAAACCATCTACACCATTGTGAAGCTCTTGAAAATAACTCCAAATAAAGATGTTCAAAAATCAAAGCTAATATGATTGAGAATGAGGCTTGAAAAGACTGATTTCCAAAACCAAAATACAAAGGGAGAGGGGGTAGGTTGGGAGGAATGGACATACTAACATCAACTAATAAAGTGTTGATGTCAATAAATACTTAAAAATATAATACTCCTAGATGATGAAATATTCCCTACTAACCTCAAAATTGTTGTTGGTTTTATGCAAACTACCTCTATACTATCAAAACCATTGTTTGAAAATACAAAACTACTCACCATACTACATAATAATAGGTTTCAAGGCAAGGTGGTTTTAGTTGGAATATTCTTTGAAATGTCTTCTAAGATCACTGCTAGTGACAAAGCTGCAAAGTGGAGGGGTTCTAAGTTGGTGGTGATTACATCACTATTGGATGGTAAGGGAGTTTCCAACTAGGTAATTTTTTGCTTATTTGTACACTAGCCACCATGGATGTGGTACCTTGGTTGAGATGATTACATGTGCACCCCATATTAGGAGTTTTCACATCGCATTACCCTATGGGGTATGACCCCCTCAAATAAAACTTGTGACCAAATTAAAAATTCAACCCATAGATTTAAATAAAATTAAATACCTTCATACACCTACGGAGATACAAATTCACCTACATAAGCTAATGCCAACAAAATATTCAAACAAAGATGTCAATGATGTAGAGAATATTCTTTACGGCATAGTGTTATCCATATGAATAAGGGAGGAACTATTTTTAAGGGCATGGGACAAAGTGCTCTAATTTTAATGATATGACAATCAATCTATAGGCTTTTGGGCCTTCTGATTGCAATGGTAGGGTTATATTTGACCTAAAATGCTCCAAAATGATGGCTACCTTCTAGATCTAGCAAGCACCTCACAAATGAAAACCCTTGTAGATTTTGCCTCCAAAGTCTAACTAGGATCACGTTGTTCAAAATTAACCCAAGCACAGTGTGAGTGAGTCAAACTATGATGCAACACATTTAACCACACCCTTACTAGAGGTTGTGAGGCCCACCCTTTCCTTGTGATTTCATTTGCACCTAAGAGACTTATTTTAGATATTAATATTCATGGATTTGCACATTTATGTTTTAGATTGTGATTATGATGATGGGTTAGTCTAGATATTTATATTATGCTTAGAATACTCAATTTTCATGAGCATATTGTGATGATTAGTTGATGACTCTGGGTTATTCCTATTATTCATGTGATGGATTTTGGGTTTCATGTTCCCCTTTATTATCATGATTGGATTATGAGTATGGATTCAATTGTGTTTTGGTGAATAATGATTTAATCTATCTTTAATTTAAAAGTGATATTATGAATAAAACTGTTGTGCAATGTGGAATTAGGAAAGAAATTTATGAATTAGCATTATGAGATAAATGTGAATTGTGTGTGTAATTGTGATAGTTATATTTAATTGTGATAATTGTTTGAATTATGATAATTATGCAATTTACGGTCTCACTATAGCATATGATGTTTTTGAAATATTGAACTAGTATTACTTTGACTATTTTTGTGGGATATATTGACAATTGTTTCAAGTGTGTTGATGATTTCCATGGCCAATGGAAAAACATTTGGAGGTTCTCTAGAAACCCTTATTGTGATTACCTAATGACACCTTGACCTTGGCCCATGAGGGGACTAAGGTCTTCATTTGTGAAAAATATGTTGTAATGTGAAAATTTTAATGCTAATTTTGAATTTTAATTTTGTTCTAAGGTTTTATGTGTTGGGGTCTTGGGGTGTGAGCCATCTTAAGTGGAAAATCTTGGATATGAACTTAGAGGGTTTTTGAAAAGGTCATAAAGAGTCTTTTTCTTCATTAATTAAGTGAAAATAATTCCCTAAGGTAAAAACCTATGGGATGGGTACTTTTTGGGACATAAATATTATGATTTAGACAAGATTTGGCTCTTCCCAAGTCCCTTGGGAAGAGTGTGATGAGATTTGTCTTGGGGAAGAAGGAAGATTGACTTGATATTGAAACCTAGAAAATCATGCAAGGCAATAATATAAAGATAAACAATGCAAATACCTTCAAACCTTGCATGATTTCAGACATCGGATAGGACGGAATGAAGTGCACCCAAACTCCATTGATTTATTTTTTGGATGATTTGTGGGCTGCTCACACAACCAGCATAACCAGGATAGAAAATGATATGAGATAAATGAAAATTGATAGATGTGTGTGTATAGAAATTTGATCAGAGTGTGTGAGAGGGAGTGTGAGGGTTTGAAATGAAAAAGAAAGTTTAATTTATAGGAGAGGGAGTCAAATGAATGGCTAGGATTTAGAAGGGTGAGGGATGAGGTGGATGGCTAGGATTGAGAGTCAAACATTGTGCTTATGACGCACCATAAATGGGTATGACAGGTGGCCAAAATTAGGAGAGTGGGAATAAATGGGATTTTTATTTGATTTTGGAGAGGAAGTGCTTATGACGCACATTTAAGGAGGTTAAAAATAGGGATGTGAGTGGGAATAAATAATTTAAATAATAAAATTACTTAAATTATGAGAGACATGTGGAATTTAAATAAATATTTAATTTATTGAAATTGGATGATGGAGGAAAATGGGATTAAATAAATAAGATTTATTTAATTTGGTGTAAGAGGAGGATAAATGGATAAGAGGGATTAGTTAAATAAATGTAATTTATTTAACTAATTGGAGTGATGGAAGGGGTCATGAAAGGGACCTAGAAGAAAAGGTGTCGCTAAGGTAATGTTGTAAGATATGGTCAAATTTAGGTGTCTATAGATATCATCCACTCTTCCTTACTAGGTTTTGTATGAGGAGTTGTACCAAGGATGACATTCTTTATTTATAACCCTCTTGAAAAGTTTAGAGTGGTTCTTTTGGGATTATTGTTTTTCTTCTTTTGAGAGAGTGTAGAGTCTTGAGATCTTGGAGCTTGGGAGAGAGAAGGCTTGGAAAGGTGTTTATTGGGATCATCTTCAACTAGGAGTACCACTACCATATTTGGAAGCCATTAGAGGTAGGTTTCATAGCTTCCTTTGTAGAATATGCAAGATGAGTGTGTTATTGTTTTGTGTTTTCATATGTTGGCTTGAGCTTAATTGTGATCCCTTTGTAGAGTATTTGGTGGTTGTGTTTGTGTACTTTTGTTTGGGAAGGGAGTGTTGTGTTTGGTTAGGCTCTTCCAATTAGATGAGAGTAACCCATGTGTGGGGTTGAGAGGCATGGAAGCTCCATTAGGGAAAGTATGAATTCCTCGTGAAGTAATTTTGGCATGAGTACCATATGTGTTTACATGAGATGGAAAATATGCATTTTTGTGAAGGATTTTTAGCATGAGTGCCTTATGTGTTTTCATGAGATAATATGTTGGATGTGTTGTGTTGGGTTTGTTATGGTGTTGGATGTGGGAGGAGAATGGATAATATTGGTGGAAGATGTTTTATATTGATACTTGGTTGAGTTGTTATATTTATATTCTATTTTCCCCATTTGGAGAGCATCCCCTCTATTAGATTCTACGAGAAGCGAGAATCTAAACTAGGTTCTATTGTTGGTCATAGATCACACACTCTAATCAATAGATGATCGAAGATAAAAATAGCAAAATGGAGAGACTATCTTGAAAGATAGAATTCAAGAGAGAAAACTACAAGAGAATTTAAGCAATGCTCACATTACTCTCACTGACTACCAAAGGTGAGAGGTGAGTGTTATATATATAGAAAAATAGAGGCATATAGATCCAAGAGGAGTAATATCTCCAACTGACTGAAATAGAAAGGAGTTTTACCTACTTGGTAAATGTTGAAATACATGGTTATGCCTACTTAGATAAAGACAAAGAAATGGTTATGAGAGGTGTCTAATAAATCTAAAAGAGGTTGTGAGACTCAACAACCCAAAAGTGGGTGAGAGTGACACATGTAACTGATGAATTATGCCATGTTTTCTCATAATAACCATGCCTAAATAATATAAGAAAGATTAATAAAATGTGTAGGAAAAAGAAATATCCCCAAAGATAAGGAAAATAAAAAACCTACATTAACAACCCCCCTTAAGCATAGCTTAGGTGGGTGAAAAGATGGGTCCCAACAAATGAATCTTGATGAGGTGCCCATGTATAAAGAGTTCCCCACCAATAGAGAAGAAGTCCCCCATAGAGGAATAGCCCCCTCAAATAGAGAGATAAAATACCCACCAGAGTAGAGAAAGCGAAGGACTAAGAATCCCCTCTCAAAGTGGACACCTATCATACCCCCAACAAAGATCATAGATGAACTTTCTTTCAGTGATGGGTTTGGTGAAGATGTCTATGATCTAATCTGATGTCTAATAATACTTAAGATCAATGATGTTTCCATGAATCAAATCTCAAATGGAGTGCATGTGTATCTCAATGTGTTTGGTCCATTGGTGATGGACTGGATTCCTTGAGATTTGTATTGCACTCTAGTTATCGTAAAAGATGACTGTAGGATTTCTGAATGGAATGCTAAACTCAATGAGAATATTTTGAAGTGAGATGGCCTCAGTTGTGGAACTAAATGTCCCTTAATAATTAGTCTCTATAGATGAAAGAGTAATTGCAGACTGCTTCTTCCTTGACCAAAAAATTGGATTGGAACCAAGTGAGAAGTAATACCATAAAGTAGAATTATGATCTTGAGAATCACCTACCCAATTTTGTTAGCGAGAGACACTGCTAGGAATGATAGGTGTTGTCATTGATTGCAACTAAGATCATCCCAATCATCCGTATAACACAATTTGTTCACACCGAAAGTCAAAATCAAAATTTGTCTAAGTCTGAGTAGTTAGGAACAGAGCAGGTGACAGGGTCTGATATCCTGGTCTGGATCTATCTGGTAGAAAGGCATGGTTTGCTGTGGATCTAAGGTAGTTGTAAGAATTATCAAGACACTCTAATTCTAGAGTTTTGTCCTCTGAAGATGAAGGACTCAAAAGATATTAGCTTCTGAGTATCGGGTTTCAGTTTGACAAAACAGACAGAAGAAGAATAGGCCGACCTTGTAAATGATCTTAACTCTGGATGTATAGAAGTTGTTTATTGGGTAATGTGTGATGATCAGTGATGGTAGCCGACATGATTGATGATTTACAAGTGCAATTTTTGGTCCACATCTCATATTATGTATGGATCTAGCCGACAGAGCAGAGTACTCAACAAAGTTCTAAATGTTCTTAAAGCCGACAGAGTAGAGTACTCAACAAAGTTCTAAATGTTCTTGAAGATGACTGGTAAAATGATTGTAGATCATATTTCGGATATATATAGCAGATGGAATTGGATGATTTGTAGTTGTGTGTGTGAACAAGGTGTAATTGTGTGAAGAGAAGAAAATCTAAGGAGCGAATGAAGGCACATCAGTAAGAAGAGCAAGTAAAGATGAAATGTGTAAGATCAGTTTTTGCACTTAATTGGAACTGAAACTCTTGCATGGGTAGATGCTATTTATCAGTTCAAAATCTCTATTATTCTCTTGTAATCTTTCTATAGGCAGTGAGCCTCTATTTGAGTAGTGAGCTCTGGGCAGTGAGCCCGAATGCATGTGCATTCTCATTTGTTAAAATACTTTTAACAGGGTATTAATTTTTGTGGGTTAACCCCCACCATGGTTTTTCCCTTAACCAGGTTTCCACATCAAAAATATTGGTGTCAAGTGTGTTATTTATGTTTCTGCTCATGTGTTATTGATTGATATTGAAATGTTTATATCATTAATTTGATTATAAGTTGCAAAGGAAGATTAATGATAGAAAAGATTAAAATATGTGACAACTGATTCACCCCCCCTCTCAGTTGTCTGGACCTAAACCAACAAATTTGAATCTGCATGCCCCATCAAGTCAATATCCACACCTATTGCATACTGAATCCCATAATTATGAGTGCCCTACACTTAGTGGAGTATCCACTTGGTTGCTTTCCAATGCAACTCATGGGGCTCCTGCATGAATTGAGGGACCAAGCCCATATCATATGAAAGATCAAGCCTCATTTGAATCAAGTATATGAGACTCCCAACTAATTGACAATACAAAGTGGCATCCACCAATGGTGAAGAATAGTGAGTCTCAAGTTTGACCCTTGACAAAAATGGAGTTGGTGTAGGCTTATAGTCATCCATGTGAAATCTAGAGAGCATATTAAGTGTGTACTTGGTTTGTGTAATGAAGATACCTAAATATGATTGAGTGATCTCAATCCCCAAGAAGTAATCTAGAAGACCCAAGTCTGACATCAAGAATTGATCATGAAGGGTAGTGTTCACTAGCTTGATGGTGGATGAGTGACTCTTTGTGATCAACAAGTCATCAACATAGAGAACTAGAAATGTGAGAGTATCATCCTATTGTAGAATGTATATGTTTAGTTTAGAGTGGCATTGAGTGAACCTAATTGATAGAAGGAAGGAGTCCATCTTGGCATACCAGTCCTGAGGGGTCTATTTGAGGCCATAGAGAGACTTCTAAAGTTGAAAAACAAGTGAAGGATCCTAGACAAACCCTTGTGGCTACTCCATGTAGATTTTCTCCTAAAGGTCACCATGAATAAAATCACTCTTCACACCCATCTGATGAATTTCCTAAAGGTGGGTTGTAACTGTAGCAAGGAAAAGTCAAATGGAATTTATTTTGGAAAGTAGCACAAAAGTCTTAGAGTAGTCAATCCTAGGAACCTGGGAGAATCCTTTGGTGACCAAGTGAGACTTATGCTTGTCAACTAACCCATCTAATGCATTTTTTTGATAGATCCACTTGCATCGAACAATTTTCCTTCTCTTAGGAAGGGGGACTAAATCCCAAGTATGGTTCCTCTCTAAGAAACTAAAACCTTCTTGCATAGCAACATCCCACTCAAGGATACTAGAAACTTCTCGAAATGATTATGGATCAGAAGTTGAGGCAATAAAAAGATGTAGAGCTTTCTAAAATTGTGAACTTTTTCTTCTAGTGTCTAAAGCATCCCTAACCTAGTCACCTATTAATTGTAATGTTTGATGAGCCCAAAGAGGCCTAGTGGCTAGAGAGTTTGGAGGAGAATCATCAACCTTTGAATAATCAGTAGGAGAGTAAGGTGGATCCTCATCATAACTGTCGCCATCTAAAATGGAGAAATAAGACTACTCATCATGATTAGGAGGATTAAGTTCCTTTAAAGAACTATCATCATGATGTAGTGTCTCTAATGTGATGGTATATGAAGAAGTGGTAGGAGAAGAACTGGAAGGGTCCTTGAAATGAACACTCCTCTCAATTAACAACTCATATGTGGTGGGGTAGAGAATCCTATAGCCTTTGACAGAGTTTGGGTACCCAAAAAATATATGCAATGCTTTCTCTGTAGATCCATAGCCTTGTGCTTCTCTGTTGGAATGGGCCCATGCAAGAAAACCAAACACTTAGAACTGATTTAAGAAAGCTTAATAAAATGTGTAGGAAAAAGAAATATCCCCAAAGATAAGGAAAATAAAAAACCTACATTAACAACCCCCCTTAAGTGTAGCTTAGGTGGGTGAAAAGATGGGTCCCAACAAATGAATCTTGATGAGGTACCCATGTACAAAGAGTTCCCCACCAATAGAGAAGTCCCCCATAGAGGAATAGCCCCCCCAAATAGAGAGATAAAATACCCACCAGAGTAGAGAAAGCGAAGGACTAAGAATCCCCCCTTAAAGTGGACACCTATCATACCCCCAACAAAGATCATAGATGAACTTTCTTTTAGTGATGGGTTTGGTGATGATGTCTATGATCTAATCTAATGTCTAATAACACTTAGGATCAATGATGTTTCCATGAATCAACTCTCAAAAGTAGTGCATGTGTATCTCAATGTGTTTGGTCTGTTGGTGATGGACTGGATTCCTTGAGATTTGTATTGCACTCTAGTTATCACAAAAGATGACTATAGGATTTTTGAATGGAAAGCTAAACTTAATGAGAATATTTTGAAATGAGATGGCCTCAGTGGTGGCACTAAATGTCCCTAAATACTTAGTCTCTATAGATGAAAGAGTAATTGCAGACTGCTTCTTGTTCGACCAAAAAATTGGATTGGAACCAAGTGAGAAGTAATACCATAAAGTAGAATTATGATCTTGAGAATCACCTACCCAATTTGAATCTGCATGCCCCATCAAGTCTATATCTACACCTGTTGCATACTAAATCCCATAACTATGAGTGTCCTACACATAGTGGAGTATCCGTTTGGTTGCTTTCCAATGCAACTCATGGGGCTCCTGCATGAATTGAGGGACCAAGCCCATATCATATGAAAGGTCAAGCCTCATTTGAATGAAGTATATGAGACTCCCAACTAATTGACAATACAAAGTAGCATCCACCAATGGTGAAGAATAGTGAGTCTCAAGTTTAACCCTTGACAAAAATAGAGTTGGTGTAGGCTTATAGTCATCCATGTGAAATCTAGAGAGCATATTAAGTGTGTACTTGGTTTGTGTAATGAAGATACCTAAATATGATTGAGTGATCTCAATCCCTAAGAAGTAATCTAGAAGACCCAAGTCTGACATCAAGAATTGATCATGAAGGGCAGTGTTCACTAGCTTGATGGTGGATGAGTGACTCTCTGTGATTAACAAGTCATCAACATAGAGAACTAGAAATGTGAGAGTATCATCCTATTGTAGAATGTATATGTTTAGTTTAGAGTGGCATTGAGTGAACCCAACTGATAGAAGGAAGGACTCCATCTTGGCATACCAGTCCTGAGGGGTCTATTTGAGTCCATAAAGAGACTTCTAAAGTTGAAAAACAAGTGAAGGATCCTAGACAAACCCTTGTGGCTACTCCATGGAGATTTCCTCCTAAAGGTCACCATGAATAAAATCACTCTTCACATCCATCTGATGAATTTCCCAAAGGTGGGTTGTAACTGTAGCAAGGAAAAGTCAAATGGAATTTATTTTGGAAAGTAGCACAAAAGTCTTGGAGTAGTCAATCCTAGGAACCTGGAAGAATCTTTTGGTGACCAAGTGAGACTTATTCTTGTCAACTAATCCATCTAATGAATTTTTTTATAGATCCACTTGCATCAAACAATTTTCCTTCTCTTAGGAAGGGGGACTAAATCCCAAGTATAGTTCCTCTCTAAGGAACTAAAACCTTCTTGCATAGCAACATCCCACTCAAGGATACTAGAAGCTTCTCGAAAGGATTATGGATCAAAAGTTGAGGCAATAAAGAGATATAGAGCTTGCTGAAATTGTGAACTTTTTCTTCTAGTGTCTAAAGCATCCCTAACCTAGTCACCTATTAATTGTAATGTTTGATGAACCCAAAGAGGCCTAGTGGCTAGAGAGTTTGGAGGAGAATCATCGACCTTTGAATAATTAGTAGGAGAGGAATGTGGATCCTCATCATCACTCTCACCATCTAAAATGGTGAAATAAGACTACTCATCATGATTAGGAGGATTAAGATCCTTTAAACAACTATCATCATGATGTAGTGTCTCTAATGTGATGGTATATGAAGAAGTGGTAGGAGAAGAACTGGAAGGGTCCTTGAAATGAACACTCCTCTCAATTAACAACTCATATGTGGTGGGGTGGAGAATCCTATAGCCTTTGACATAGTTTGGGTACCCAAAAAATATATGCAATGCTTGCTTTGTAGATCCATAGCCTCGTGCTTCTCTGTAGGAATGTGGGTCCATGCAAGAAAACCAAACACTCAAAACTGATTTACTATGGGGTTTTGACTAGTCCAAGCTTGGAAAGGAGTTACCCCCTTCACATCTCAGTGAGGAAATCAATTCTAGATGTAACCCACATAGTTAAGACCTCCACCCAGTATTGAGGTGACAATTATTTGGAGTGAATCATACAAGTGGCCATCTCTTTCAAGGATCTATTCTTTAATTATATGACACAATTCTATTGAGGAAAGTATGGAATTATGTGCTACAAGTCAATACCCTTTGAAGCACAAAGTTGTTCAAATGGATGATTAGCATATTCACCCCTATTATCTGTGTGTAGAATCCTAATGGCCTTCCCTTATTGTTTCTCTACAAAATCTTTGAAGTCCTAAAAATACTCGAAGACCTTAGACTTTTATTTGACAAAATATACCCAAGTGTATCTGGAAAGATCATAATGAAAGTCAAGACATATTGAGCCCTGTTGAAATATGGACAAGGGAATGACCTTGCCAAGTCACTATGTACTAAATCTAGAATTTGTGGGGCCCTCCATGCTCTACCTTTGTCATATTTATCCTCATGATGCTTACCAAGAATGTATCCCTAGAAAATTTGGTACAGGTGCACCTAACCCACAGTGGCCTCCATGAGGCATTAACTGTTTAAAGTTCATTTTACTATTTTCAATAAGGTCCTAAGTTGACCATTCATTGTAATAAGGTTTGTTTGACCAATGCATGCTATTTTTAGTTGTATTTAGGTTTATGTTGTAAGCCCCATGGGACACTTGTCGAGCTGTAATCTTGAAGGTTGTTAGGCAGTTAGAGGTTGTTATCGGTTGTGATCTCCCAGCCGCTTGGATTAATCTCTCAGCCGCTTGGAGCCAATTCAGTACTACTGAGGGTAAGTGGATAAATACCCCAGTGCAGATCAAATGTGATGAGTAGTGGTAGTAGTAGCAACAGTAGTCACTAGTTGAGATCATATTGTAATCAGTTGTAGCTGAGTGAGAAACAAAGCATCTGTATTTACATTTTCTGGAAAGACATAATAAAATCCTATGTTGTGCATTTTTCTGGCATTCAAATTCATTGTGCAAATCATTTTCCTGTTTGAGGCCGAGATGGGTTCTTAACCCATTCCACCGGTTGGATTCTTCGAATTGGTGGAATGGCTATATATAGCGATCTATGTTCTTGTCTTTTCATTGTTCTGTTTGTTCGTGTTCATGCTTGCAGGATCAGGTACAGAATATGTTGAAGGATCCTAGCATTGGCATGTGCTAGGTTTTGGCAGTGTGCAAAGGTCTGTAGGATCATCGAAGGAACAGATCTGTGTAATTGCTAAGTGTAAAGCGGGTCAAAACAGTGAAAATTTGCATGGTTTCAAAAGAAATACAAATTGTGTGTATATCGCATTTGTATGCAGGATATACAACCTATGAGTATATTGCTATCACATGTTCCTATGTATATCGCATTTGTCTATTGCATTTGTATCTGAGAAACATACATTGTAAATATACAAGCCCGTCACATGTTCAAGGGAGAGAGAAAGCTTCGGGTACATATAAGGAGGTCAACGTAGGTTAAAGGTTGGTTTGTATGCATGCCGAGGAATGTATCTTGTGGTTGCATATTGCGAATATACAACGCGCACATACAAGTGTCTGTGATATAAAGTGCGATCGACAGAGATGGTGAAGGAGACCAGCAGTAGCAGGTCATGCTATGCACATTGGAGGTTGCATGTTGCAATTGTATGTATGTTGAAACATACCTTGGGCTCGATACATCAGAGAGAGAACATAGATCGGTGGAAAGGGTTGGAGATACGTCAACGGGAGAAGTCTCAGTGATGAGAGTCTAGTTTTGCATCGGTGTAAGGTAGGTTTCGGGGAGACAATAAGAAAAGTGACCGATAGGTAAAGTGTTGCCGACATGCAAGAGATACAAAGAATGTACATCGATATGAGGAATGCGATCAGAATAAAACTATTTTGTTTGGCTGATAGTGAGGAGTTTTTCCGATAGGTAAGTAGAACGTGGATACAAGGGAAATACAGGCTAAGGGGTTTGGCTCTGCATCATAGTGGTATCAGAGTTCAGCAAAAGATTTGGACGGCAAGTAGAATTGAGGAGCTGCAGGTGTATTGGCATTTGGGTGCTATCTATGAATGTTTATGTCTGACAGAGAAAGCGAAGAAGGGGCTAGCGAGATGCCTCCAAAGGGGTTGACCACTGAAGTGGCCAAGAAATTCAAGGAGATGGAGGATATGATCAAAACTGGAGTCAAGGAAGCACTCCAGGCTGAGTTGAAAACCTTAGGAAAAGGCAAGAAACCAGACGAGGAGTCTGATGGAGAAGAAGAAGATGGGGAAGAGGAAACAACCTCAGGACAGACAGATATATCTGCAGATCAGAAACAATTTCTGGAGGCCATAAAATCACTTGGTAAGGAGTCGTCTGAATCAAGAATGGAGATTCTGATGTTCAGCGGAAAGATGGATGCAGAAGAAGTCATCGAATGGATCGATGCTTTGAACAATTACTTTGAGTACAAGGAGGTACCAGAGAATAGAAGAGTCAAGTTTGCAACGACAAAATTGAAGGGCGCTGCACTCACGTGGTGGAACTACACTCAGGGAGAAAGGGTGAAGAGTGGCAAGAGCATGATCTCATCCTGGAGTCAGATGGTAGAAAGGATCAAGGCTCAGTTCCTACCAGCGGATTATGAAGTGCAGATATACAGGAAAATGCAGAACCTCATGCAGAAGGATATGGATGTATCCACCTATACAGAGGAATTTCATAAATTATCCCTAAGGTGTGGGCATGTTGAGGATGAGAAAGGAAGAGTTGCCAGGTATATTAATGGCCTGAAGTATAGTATACAAGATGAGATTACCATATTGACACCAGAAACCATGGACAAGTGTTTTCAGGTGGTGCTAAGAGTAGAAGAGAAATTGAAAAGAAGAGGAGAACTGTAGAACAGAGGAAGAGGAAGACAGCAAAGAGGGTGAAGAAGTCCTTTCAGAGGCAGAGGAAATGAATTTGGACACCAAGGTGAATCTAATCAAGAGAATAGCAAAGGAGACAGCAGTCAAACTCAAAGGGGAAGTTATAGTAAAAAAGGAAACTTTAGGGGCAGAGGACCTCTCAGATGTTACAATTGCAATCAAGAAGGCCACATAGCCAGTAGATGTCTAGAAAAAGCAACAAGTTCAATGGGAGAAAGTAGGACAAATCTGATCCAAGAGTTTGACTGCCAAAGTGTGACAAGCTCAACCACTTATCAAAGTGTGCATGCTCTTGATGGTTACGGATATCCTGAGAAGGGAGAATCATTGATGCTTAGGAGAACACTCTTGAAGACATCCAAGGAGATGATACAAAGGGGGGCACTTTTCAGGACCAATTGTAAAAGCAAAGGTAAAATATGCAAGGTAGTAATAGATTCTGGTTCAACAGATAATATGGTATCTCAAGAAATAGTGGATAAGTTGAAACTGGAAAGGATTCCACATCAAAACCCTTACAAGGCATCTTGGGTGAGAGACAATCAATCACTTTTGGTATCTGAACAGGCATATGTTGATTTTCAGATTGGAGAATATCAGGGTAGAGTTTTATGTGACATATTGCCCATGGAATGTTGTCACCTACTATTGGGTAGGCCATGGCAATTTGATAGGAGAGCATTGTATGATGGGTATGCTAACACCTACACCATCAAGAAGGATGGGAGAACTTTTCTGATGACACCATTGTAGGAGGATACTGAAGCAAAGAAGACAACTAAGATTATTTTGGTAGGTAAGAAGGAGTTTGTGAGGATGCCTACAATAGAGTCAAAGGAAGTTGAGGATATCTCAAGGAGAAGAGATCATAGTTTGAAGATGATTTTAGTTCTGATTGACAGGGATCAGGTGGATCAGCAGAAGGTTAAGCAGCAGGTTTGTACACAGCCACAGGCTGATTGGAAAGACAAGGATGCAATCATAGTAGGGACTATTGTTTGTCCTCTAAGAGTTGAAAGGAAAACACATTTTGCCATAGCAGTACATGAGGTTTCCAATGCAGATGTTCAGATAGAGATGATGGTGAGAAAGAATGACGAGCAAAGTGTGAGAAGAACCTACAGTACTAGGCATGAGTATTTGATGTAGGAGCATCCAGTGGTGTAAGGGCAATCTTGCATCACCCAAAAAGAAGTTAAATTCAAAATCATTGTAGTTGTTTTCATTTCTTTCCATAATTAGTGTTTCTGGTTCCATAATATCCAGAGTAATGATGTAGGACTTTCAGTTTTTCCAAAACTGCTAAAAATAGCAACCTGCCTGTTTTGGAAAGTCTACCTGCTATTTTTAGAAAGTTTGCAGTTGGGCACGGATTGAAGTGAAAACTTGCAGAAAGTTACTAAATGGAAATATAAGACCTTTGGTGAAGGAATCAGGGAAATATCATTTGTGAGCTAAAAGATATTAAAGTTTTTGTTTTCTAAAAAGCCCCTAAAAATTTCTGAAACGAGATATGAGGCACTAAAACTTCCCTAAACATCCTGAAAAGTTGATAGAAATCCATTTATAGATTTTTGGCATGATAGTTCACATCGCAAGCTTTTCGACGCATAAAACGGTTCATCAATCAGACACCCAGATCAAAAGTTATGCTTCCCGAAAGTTTACCTACTTTTATAGGGAGTTGTAAATTTCAAAATTTAGCTGGATGCCACCAAAAAGTGTAATTTATGGCTATTTTGGGGACCCTGGGCAGTAGTAGAGTTAAGGGGGGCAAGTGTAGAGTCAAGAATAGGCAGGAAAATAGAAACCCTAGCTGATTTGGGGGTTACAGAAGGTGAAAGATTCCAGAGCCTAGTGATGGTAGCTGTAGTGTGTTGCAGCCTATGGAGGACTGATTCCTCTAATTGTAATTAAGCTTCTGTAATGTAATAAGTTGCCCAGATCAACAAAAAAAAGTTCTATTCTCTGTATTCAATTTCTGTTATTGTGTGTTTTATGATTTACCCCCTTCATCAGTATTTGTTTCCATGGTAGCAGGTTGCAGTCCAGAGATCATGGGGCAAACATGAGACAATAGGAGGTAAAGGTGGATTTAGTCAAAGACTTAACTCATGGGACATGAGTTCTTTTCAAGGTGGGGAGTATGGTGCAGGTGCACCTAACCCACAGTGGCCTCCATGAGGCATTAACTGTTTAAAGTTCATTTTACTATTTTTAATAAGGTCCTAAGTTGACCATTCATTGTAATAAGGTTTGTTTGACCAATGCATGCTATTTTTAGTTGTCTTTAGGTTTATGTTGTAAGTCCCACGGGACACTTGTCGAGCTGTAATCTCAAAGGTTGTTAGGCAGTTAGAGGTTGTTAGTCGGTTGTGATCTCCCAGTCGCTTGGATTAATCTCCCAGCTGGTTGGAGCCAATTCAGTACTACTGAGGGTAAGTGGATAAATACCCCAGTGTAGATCGAATGTGATGAGTAGTGGTAGTAGTAGCAGCAGTAGTCAGTAGTTGAGATCATATTGTAATCAGCTGTAGCTGAGTGAGAAACAGAGCATCTGTATTTGCATTTTCTAGAAAGGCATAATAAAATCCTGTGTTGTGCATTTTTCTGGCATTCGAATTCATTGTGCAAATTGTTTTCCTATTTGAGACTGAGATGGGTTCTTAACCCATTCCACCGGTTGGATTCTTCGAATCGGTGGAATGGCTGTATATAGCGATCTGTGTTGTCTTTTCGTTGTTTTGTTTGTTTGTGTTCATGCTTGCAGGATTGGGTACGAAATATGTTGAAGGATCCTAGCATTGGCATGTGCTAGGTTTTGGCAGGGTGCAAAGGTCTGTAGGATCATCGAAGGAACAGATCTGTGTAATCACTAAGTGTAAAGCGGGTCAAAATAGTGAAAATCTGTGTGGTTTCGAAAGACATACAGATTATGTGTATATCGCATTTGTATGCAGGATATACAACCTATGAGTATATCTCTATCGCATGTTCCTGTGTATATCACATTTGTATGTGAGAAACATACATTGTAAATATACAAGCATATCGCATGTACAAGGGAGAGAGAAAGCTTTGGGTACATACAAGGAGGTCAACATAGGTTAAAGGTTGGTTTGTATGCATGCCGAGGAATGTATCTTGTGGTTGCATATTGCGAATATACAACGTGCATATACAAGTGTCTGTGATACAAAGTGCGACCGACAGAGACGGTGAAGGAGACCGGCAGTAGCAGGTCATGCTATGCACATTGGAGGTTGCATGTTGCAATTGTATGTATGTTGAAACATACCTTGGGCTTGATACATCAGAGAGAGAACATAGATCGGCGGAAAGGGTTGGAGATATGCCGATAGGAGAAGTCTCAGCGATGAGAGTCTAGTTTTGCATTGGTGTAAGGTAGGCGTCGGGGAGACAATAAGCAAGGTGACTGATAGGTAAAGTGTCGCTGACATGCAAGCGATACAAAGAATGTACATCGGTATGAGGAATGCGATCGGAATAAAACTATTTTGTTTGGCCAATAGTGAGGAGTTTTGCCAATAGGTAAGTAGAACGTGGATACAAGGGAAATGCAGGCTAAGGGGTTTGGCTTTGCATCAAAAATCCTTCAAAAAAATGAATAGAAGGCAACCCTAAGACCATGTCTTGTTGACTGAGCCATTGTAAGTAGTAGTAATTCAAGTGGCCAAACTATTGCTACCACAAATGACTCACCTCATTTGAGTGAGTGAGTAATGTAGTCAAAGGAGAGTCAGGAATAAAATGATCAAAGTTATAAAGTCTATACTAGTGATATGATTTTCCCATGGAAACTATATATCCACTATGCAACTCACTAATTACCATTGTGTCTGGTGTGAACTCAACTCGCTTGTAGAACTTGTGTGAGTGATTTGATATATAGATAGGAGATTAGTTGACAAAGATAGAACATAGAGAACATCCTAAAATGTTCCTTTGCCCATGTCAATAGTCCCTCTCCCATGCAATTCAATAGGAGTGTCATCACCCATTAATATGGCTGGCATAGAACATGGCTCTAAGGAGGTAAAACCATCCTATGTGGAAGCCATGTGGTGTGAAGCAAATGAGTCAATGATCTAGGTATTAGGCTATGCAACAAATATAACTAGGGACTTGCCATTTCCTCTCCCCTTACTTTTATTTGTGTCCTTTGAAGACCCTTCTAATGAACCCTATTGGATAGATTCAAGCACCTTGATGCTGTTCTTTTCTAGGGTAATATTTACAAAATCTATCAAAATCATTAGAGTAATATTCACCACCATTGTTAGTTAAATTAAACATTTTATTTTCTTGCTAGTATACAACTCTACCATTGCTTTAAATTCTTTAAATCAATTGAAAACTTTAGATTTACTCTTTAGAAAATAAACCCATGTCCTTTTACTATAATAATCAATAAATGAAACATAATAAATAGACTTCTCAATGGAAGGAACAACAACAAGACCAAACACATCAAAATAAATAAGATCCAAAATACCACAAGATTTGTGAGAACTCGAGTAGAACTAAGCATGGTTTTGTTTTATATAAATACAATGCTCATAGAAATCAAATTCAAGATTACAATCAGTAAGACCTTCAATAATGTTCTTACTTTTCAAGGTCTTTAGACCCTTTTCTTCTATGTGTCCAAATTTCTAGTGCCATAACATAGTCTTCTGTATAGGTAATTTTGATCAATAAAAAGAGCACCCTTAGATACCCAAAATCCATAACCATATGTTGAAGAGGAAACCATCTCTTTTTCCAATGAAGTAGCCACACACTTAATTTTCATAGAAGTACTATTGTACTCAACAATGCATGCATCAAGCTGAAACAAGGTTCCCATTTTACTACCTCTAGCAATCACCATAGCACCTCTCACCATTTTAACACCTTAAGAAAACTAAACCTACACACCTACATCTATTAGTTTTCTCATAGATAATAGATTATGTGCTAATCCTAGGATATGAAAGACACCATCAAATCTTCTAATTCTACCATCAAAAATATTTATTTGAATATTACCATGACCAACAATATTTAAATAGGAATTATCATCCAAGTACACCTTCCACCTTCATATTTTTCATACTTACTGAACTAATGTCTATTAGAGGTCATGTGAAAGGATGCATCGAAGTTAATCAAACATTCACTCTCACCTACACAAGTGGCCAAAGCTGCAATGAATGCATCACCATCTTTCTTCTCAGATTTAGAATCAAAATTAACCTTCTTTTTTTTCTTTTCTTTGCACTCCTTATGGAAGTGACCAGGTCTAGTGTAGTTCTAGAAAATAGCCTTGGACTTTCTAGTGTTGGGATAAGGTGCCATTAACCTTGTAAATCCTAATATTGTATTTATTCCATTTATTATTTGTAATTTTATAATTACCCATAAGGGATGAAGTGGTTTCACCCACAAGAGTAATTATTTATTATGAGACAGGTTGTTACGAAGTAACATAATGGTTACATCACGGTAAAAGTAAATAAGTGGATGGGAAGAATCTAGGCACCATCTTTGGGAATTTTTTTTTTTTGTCATGTGTCATACATTGTGAGAGAATCTATGACAATGGCAAAATGTCATAAGATTCTATGACGATTATGACAACTATTATTGTAATGTAAGAGGTATTTTTAGCTCTAGGCACCCATGCATTTTGCATACATTATGACAGGTGTAAGAGGTGTGTAAGAGGGCATTAATATCTTGTTTGCATGCAAGATTCATGAGTTGGCTTTGGGATTCTCAACTTGGACACCCATCTTGGGTAGCTTCACTATTTAGTGATGCATTTGTAAAGTGTTGTCAAGTCTTGTAGTTTCATACTTTCACAGGTTGTGCCGAAATGCTATTAGGTTGACGACTAAAGGGAAGATTGGTGGAGTTATTGTATTGTAGAATCATTTTTAGATTAATATAGACTTGGGCCTCTTTCCTGTGTGGAGTTTTTTACCTGAAAGGGTTTTCTCCACATTAAACACTGTCTTGTGTGTTTAGTTTTCTGATTTGATTTTTCTATGTTGCATAGTTTCTTTTCTATGTTACAATCTCCATTGATAATACGCTATGAAAATATCATTAAACATATTAGAAATCAAATTTCTATTTAATTAGTTGTGCTTTCATTTCTAACATTTGGTATCAGATCCTGGCCAACTTTGACTCTTGGGTGGTAGTGTGGAAGTTGTAGCTGTAGTGGAAGATTTGGTTGTGTTTGTTTTGTAGATCCTAAGTTGATATTATGGCTGCATCCACCATTACATCAATCTCTCTATTGGACATTGAGAAGTTCAACGAGACAAGGTATGAGTTGTGGAAGCTGAAAATGGAGGATTTGTTGGAAGAAAGAAATGAGTGGTTGGCTGTTCAAAAAGAGAAGAAACCTGGTGATGTCTCTCCGGATGAGTGGGCTAGACTGGACAAGAAGGCATGAGGAACCATTCGTTTGTGTCTTGTAAATTTTGTCCTGTTGAATGTCGCAAGGGAAGAGATTGCACATAGTTTGTGGAAATGGTTGGGTGAGATCTATCAAGCTAAAAGTATGGTAAATAAACTCTATTTAAAATGAAAATTATTTTCCATGAAAATGAAAGAGGATGAATCAGTTGCAGGGCATTTAAATTCTTTCAATTTGTTGTTGAGTAAGCTTACATCAATAGATGTTGAGGTTAATGAGGAAGATAAATGTATCTTGCTTCTTTGTTCTTTACTTGAGTCTTGGGAGAATGTTATACTGGCTCACTGCTAACCTCATAGATCTGAAGTTGGATGCATTTGTTTTAGTTCTGATGTCACAGGAATTGAGGAAGAAGAGTTTAGATAGTTTTGGGGATTCTCTCAGTGTCAAGGGAAGGTTTAAGGAAAGAGGACCGAAAGGAGATCATAAAGGGGCTAATGACAAGTCTAAGGGCTGATCTAAGACTCCTGGGAAGAAGAACAGAGTTAAGTGTTGGAACTACGGTAAAAGGGGACATGTGAAGGAGTGCAGAAACCAAAAGAAACATTGAGATAGTGCTTCTAATAAGTCCTCGAATGTAGGTGAAGATGTTTTACTTTATGCATGTAATATTGTTTCTAATGATCACTGGTTGATAGACTCAGGATGCTCATTTCATATGACCCTACATAAGGAATGGTTTTCCACATACGAAGAGTATGATGGAGGTACAGTTTACCTTGGGGACAACTCTACATATCTAATAGTTGGGAAAGGCAAGGTATTGTTGTGTTTTAGTGATGGGAGGATTAAAACCCTCCCTGGTGTTTTGCAAAATCCTTGATTAGATAGAAATTTGATTTTAGTTTCAAAGTTGAATGATTTGGGAATGCATGTAACATTTGATAAGCATGGTTGCAGATTGGTGAAAGGAAACTTGGTGGTAGTGAAGGAGAAGAGAATGGGAACCTTGTTTAGGTTAGAAGCCACTAAAGTTTTGTAATGCCTCTTATGTTTCTGAGGCTTCTAAAAATACTTGTATGGTGTGGCACCATAGATTGGGCCACACTGGTAATAATTTTTTGAAAACTATTAAGAATAAATATTTGTTGGATGGTTTCTCCTATTCTAATAAGCACTCTAATTTCTGTGAGCATTGTGTGTTTGATAAACAAAACAAAAATAATTTCCTATAGGAACCAATAGAACAAAAGAGAAGTTAGAGATTATTCATACAAATGTGTTTGGACCTGTAGATAATGACTATCAAAAGATCTTGTTATTTTGTCACCTTCATTGATGATGTATCTAGATTTACATGGATTTATTTTATGAAACACAAATCTGGTTTTTTTACTAAGTTTAAGGATTTTAAAGTCTTAGTTTATGAAACACAAATATGATTTTAAAATATTAAGATCTGACAATGGAGGGGAATATTGGTCTAATGAATTTGATGAGTTTTGCAAGCATGCAGGTATAATTAGACAAAAGAGAACTCTGTATACACCATAGCAGAATGGTGTTATAGAAAGGATGAACTAAACAATCATGGAAAGAGCCAAAAGTATGCTGAGTGATTCACAGTTGGATAAATACTTTTGGCCAAAGGTTGTGTGTACTGTGTGCTACTTGATTAACAGATCTCCTTGTAAGGCTCTTGTTTTGATACCTTATTAAGTGTGGATAGGTAAGAAACCTTTTGTTTCACATTTAAGGGTTTTTGGCTATGAGGCTTTTGTTCATGTGCCTAAGGAAAAGCGATCTAAGTTGGATCCAAGAGTTAAAAAATGTACATTCATTGGATATGGTGATAATGTCAAAGGTTATAAGCTTTGGAATCCACTAACTTGTAAGATTATCTATTCTAGAGATGTTATTTTTAGGGAACTTAGAGCTATTTCTAAACCTAAGCAGCCAAAAGAAAAAGAAGAAAAGGTAAAGAGAGTGCACTTTGATTTAGAGTAGCAAGATGTACCTCAGAAAGAACACAATGATGGATTGGTGGATGAAGAAGAAGAAGAAGATTCAAGTAGTTCTAATGAAGATGAATCTATTGTTACAGAAGAAGTTGGTGCAGATGATCATGCAGAAGAACAAGTAGAATCTCTTACTCCACCCTTGAGGAGATCCACAAGACAATAAAATCTAGTTGATAGGTATAGCCCACCAGATTTCCATTGTGTATTTTCTTTATTGAGTACTGACGATGAGTCTAGATCCTACAAGGAAGATATTCTTGTAGATGATAGTGAGTCTTGGCAGTTAGCCATGTGGGAGGAGATGATGGATTTAGACTCTTGTAACACCTGGGATCTTGTTTGTTTTCCCAAAGGAAGAAAGGCCATAGGTTGTAAGTGGGTCTTCAAGAAAAAGTTTGGAGAAGACAGGTCATTGGAGAAGTACAAGGCTAGACTAGTAGCCAAGGGCTATTCCCAGAGAGAGGGAGTTGATTTTGGTGAGATTTTCTCTCCTGTTGCTAAATTGACTTCTATTAGATTTCTTTTATCAATTGTTGTAGCTTATGATTAGGAGATTGAGAAAATGGATGTTAAGACTGCATTCTTGCATGGAGATCTTGAGAAAGAAATTTATATGCAACAACCTACAGGTTTTGAGGTAAAAAGAAAGGAACATTAGGTTTGCAGGTTGAAGAGGTCTCTCTATGGTTTGAAACAGTCCCCCAGAATGTGGTATCAAAAGTTTGATTCATTTGTGTTGAAATTGGGGTTTGTTAGAAGCAAGGAGGATCATTGTGTGTACATTCATTGTATTGATGATTCTATACTGATCATTGCTTTGTATGTTGATGACATGTTATTTTCAACAATACTAAGGGTATGATCAGTGAGCTAAAATCTCAACTTTCAGATGCTTTCGATATGAAGGATCTTGGAGCTTCTAGGTATATTTTGGGAATGGAGATCAGGAGGGACAGAGGTAATAGAAAGCTTTGGTTGTTACAAAGTAAGTATGTAAATACTATTTTATAGAGGTTTAGTATGCAGGATTGTAACCCAGTTAGAGTTCCTTTACCCATTGGTACTAAGCTTTCATTAGGTATGTGTCCAAAGAATGAGGATGATTTTGAGGATATGTCTAATGTGCCATATGCTAGTGTTGTAGGGAGTTTGATGTATGCAATGGTTTGCACTAGGCCAGATATTGCCCAAGTAGTGGGAGTTTTGAACAGATTTATGTCTAACCCTCGTAGACAACATTGGAACTATGTGAAGAGGGTGTTTAAATATCTTGTAGGTACTCCTGATCATTGTTTGGTTTATTTTGGTATTGATAGTGTTGATAAATCTTTGGACATATAGGGATCTGTTGATTTAGATTGGGCAGGTGACTTGGATAGTCGAAGGTCCACTAGTGGCTATGTGTTTACTCTGTTTGGAGGACCAGTGAGTTGGATGAGTAAGAGGCAAGGTAGTTTGGTTGAGGAGACTATGTACAAGTATTGGTTTTGATTGCATGATCATTTAGATTGGTTGTGATAGCCAGAGTGCTATTTGTTTGGCAAAGAATCCTATGTATAATGCTCAGACTAAGCATGTTGATGTTCAATATCACTTTGTTCGAGAGTTGGTTACAAATGGAAAGATTGAGATGAAGAAGATAGACAATCAGGAGAATGTTGTAGATTCATTGACTAAACTTGTGAGCACAAAGAAGTTTGTGTGGTGCAGAGAGGCCATGGGCCTTGTTTCTAGTGCCTGATTATTTTCATTTGTTTTTCCTATGGATTGATTTACAATGTATAATGTCAAGTGGGAGAATGTTGGGATAAGGTGCCATTAACCTTGTAAATCCCAATATTATATTTATTCCATTTATTATTTGTAATTTTGTAATTACCCATAAGGGATGAAGTGGTTTCACCGACAATAATAATTATTTATTACGGGGCAGGTTGTTATGGAGTAACATTTACAGATGGTTACATCACGGTAAAAGTAAATAAGTGGATGGGGAGAATCTAGGTACCATCTTTCAAAATTTGATATTTTTGGCATGTGTCATACATTGTAAGAGAATCTATGACAATGGCAAATTTTTATAAGATTCTATGACGGTTATGACATCTATTATTGCAATGTAAGAGGTATTTTTAGCTCTAGGCGCCCATGCATGCAACATGCATTATGACAGGTGTACGAGGTGTGTAAGAGGGCATTAATATCTTGTTTGCATGTAAGATTCATCAGTTGGCATTGGGATTCTCAACTTGGACACCCATCTTGGGTAGCTTCACTACTTCACTATTTAGTGATGCATTTGTAAAGTGTTGTCAAGTTTTGTAGTTTCATACCTTCATAGGTGCTGCCGAAATGCTATCAGGTTGAAGACTGAAGGGAAGATTGGTGGATTTATTGTATTGTACAATCATTTTCAGATTAATACAGACTTGGGCCTCTTTCTGGTGTGGAGTTTTTTACTTGAAAGGGTTTTCTCCACGTTAAACATTATGTTTTGTGTTTAGTTTTTTGATTTGACGTTTCTGTGTTGCATAGTTTCTTTTCTATGTTATAATCTCTATTGATAATACACTGTGAAAAGATCATTAAACATATTATAAATCAGATTTCCATTTAAGCATTTGTGCTTTCATTTCTAACATCCAGAAGATTTATATCTCCCCATAGACTTGGATCTAGATTTGTCTTGTTGCTTATCACTCTTCTTGCCTCTATCTTTTGGTCTTCCTCAAACACTTAAAGCCTCTTTGGCACTCAGAGAGACCTTCCTCCTCATTTCTTTAGAATGTAAAGAACCAACAACATCCTCTAACTTCAAAATGATTGAAGTAACCCCAGTGGCCATGAATAGGCTATCCCATGAGTCTAGCAAAGAACACAACAAATTAGTTTGACATCTTTTCTCCTCAGCCATCTTCACACCCATAAAGTTTAATTGAGCCATCAACAAATTAAATGCTTCTAGGTGGTTTGCAATTCATCCACCCTCTTCCATCCTCAAGGAATAGAGCATCTTCCTTAAGAATATTTTATTCACTAAAGACTTTGCTTGATAGATTTCTCCAAGTTTCTTCCATAAAGATTTTGTAGTGGGTACTTCATGGACATTGATAAAATATAATCTGCAAGACACAATTTGATTAGACCCTTCACTTTTTGGTCCATTAAATCATACTAAGCTTCTTGTGTTGCATTTGTAGGTCTTTGAATTTTTACATCAACAACATCCCACATATCACAATCAATTAACAAATCTTCCATTTTTAGTTTCCTGCACATCTCAAAATTCATGCCTAAAATTTTTTCCACCTCAATCTTCCTAGATGTGCTTGCTATATTTACTTCCTACAATAAAGATCAAAAAGTTCTCCTTCTACACAAGATCCCAGTCAAACTAGATTAGCTTAAAAAACTCTATCTGACAACTAGAACCAAAACTAGCTAGGCTCTAATACCACTTGCAAGGAAGCAAGGTATGCAAAAAAACTTCCTACACTAACCTTGAGAAGAGTGTTATGCAAATAACTTAAAATCAGATTCAAACTTATTAAAAAAAGTAGAGAAACACATAGAAATTAATAATAAGCAATAAATCATAACATAATGGTTTACATGGAGAAAACCCTTTCGAGATAAAAAGCACACACTCCAAAATTTGCACAGTGTATTATCAAATCAACAAAAGATTAAAATACACTTGCAATACCAATATTTATAGGATTAATACACTAGCATTGAAATATAGAGTAATTTTGATAGTATTTTTGTAGTGCCTGTGTACTCGCAAACTCTCATTCATCAAACTACTCCTCAACTTCTCAATTTATAGACTTCTAGCAACATGGAAACCATTTGTAGTTTACAAAACCATGTGCAAATACACCCAATAGGTATGGTACCCAAATTGGGCCCAATTTCCAATGCCCCTAGGGAATTTGTCATATAGGTTAAAAATGGCCTCTTACACCTATCATAATTTGTCATAGTTGACCACCCAAATTGGGTGCCTAGGTTTACTAAATATAAACAATCTAAAATAAGCTCTTATGACAAATGATTAAAACTTTAATAGCTGGTCAATATTCCAATGTAACTCCCTCTTACAAGCTCTTACATATCATTAAATCTATCATAACATCTGTCATAGGATCCATAAAAGTAGGGTGTCTAAATTTGCCATAGATAATCAATATAAAATATTTAATAGCTAGTACAAGGCACTAGCAAATGGCATAAATTCAACCTCAAAAATCCCATGCCCCATTTTGGTGGATCTAAGAACTAAATAAAAATAATAACAATTGTTAGTAAGATAGAGTTGACATTAGAGCAACAATCATCCACCGCAGAAGGAATGGGCCAACAAACAAGACAAAAGACACAAGTAACACAAGGAGAGACACTATTTTCTTATACTTTGGTATAAGTAAAGGTGCCTCGAAGACAAAATATTGTTGGGGAAAAAAGAAGAAGAAAGGTACTAGACAGAGATATAGACAAAAATAGGGACAAATAGATAGAGAGAGCATAAGAAAAAGAGAAGGGACAATAGAAGGAAAATAGACCATGGATAGGATGAAATAAGGAATGTAACATGCATAAGATAAGCTATAGATCAATATATGAGCATGATTGTAAGATGAAACAATGAATGTATATATCTAAATGTAATCTCCTATTATATATATAAGATACCACAGATTGTTGGGACTCTCTTATGATGTGTTATAATGTATGTCATAGTTGTTAATTATTTCATTTAACTATTTACACATTTTATTTCATATTGCAACCTTCTGTATCCTGTCATATTCAGTAGAACTCTCCTTTTATCCCTAACACTGGGGTATAAATACAACATTTTAAGAACCTTAGCCTAGACTCTTCGATTTGTGCCCATCCTTGCCAACATCTTGGTTCCATTACTAGGACCTGGTAAAATGGATAGAAGAGAGATCTAAAATACAATTTGTAGTAGAGAGGGACCTTAGTAAAAGGATAAAAGATAGGTCCAAACAATAAACATATCAACTGTGGTAAAGAAGAATTACATAAAAGATAAGAAAATATAGGATTTCATGATCTATGGTAGAAAACTCTAGGTTCTAGCCTTGTGAGAGGGGGTTAGGCACATAGGGGGTGATGAATGGAAAGGGGGGAACCTGAAAAGACCTCTAAAGAGATGTGACTTATAGGAAAAGAACAAAACTAAGCCATTAATGGATGCATAAAAGGATTAATTGAACCTCAAATCAAAAACATCCATGGAAAAAGGAGATAACAAGAAGAAAAGAGAAATTAGGGAAGAGATTGACTTGGAAATGGAATTAAACATGGAAGAAAGGAAATTAAAACAAATTTAGGAGAGGTAGGAAAGACGCTGCAAAACATTGGAGAAGGTTGAGGAATTTGGGTTAGAGTACACTAGGAGGGATGCTATTGAGGAAGAGGTAGAGCACACTAAGAGGGTTGTTGTTGATAATAAAAATGAAAGAAAGTTTGAGTGCACTCAAGGGGTTTTTGCTTAAAATGTTGAAGATGAGAAAAATCTACTAGTAGAAGAATTGAACATAAACAAGCACGCTAGAAGGGCTACATCTAAACATCGAGATTCTATCTGTTGCAAGTATGTGCAGTCAGTGTTGTCATCAGTGTCAACTGTTTGAGTAAGAAATGGTGCAAGAGTATGAGTAGTTAGTGTTGAGTGGATATTGTATCTGATGATGAGGTTAGTTGAGTAGAGATGAGGTTGTTGCATTGGTATCAACTATTTGATTGAGTTGTTTTGTTGAAGATAATTTTGTTGCTTTGAAGATGTGCTGGAGATATCAAGAATATGTTTCTATTGGTTGGTTTCCAAGTGCTTTTGAGAAAATTTGATTAATAAAGGAAACAGTGTGTTGAAGTGGCATTTTGGCTTACATAGTAGTGTTTTGGTTTTGCTCCTCATTTCCTCTATGTTGAAGATCTATATTTGAGATTTGGATATGTTGTTCAAAGATGTTAAGAGATGTTATATTTTAAATTTGGTGTTCTAGTTCATTGTGTAGAGGAAGTTGTGTTCACTAGTATGTGGACTGTGTTTCTGAGTGTTGCAGAGGTGTCTGAGAGAAATGTCTTTGCTTCACATTTCTCTGCAAAGTGGTTTTTGGTCTTGTAGTTCTAGATGCATACTTGTAAGGTTCATATCTTTCTCTAGTCAAAGATGTTCATGATTTGGTGCTCTAGAAGAGGACTTATTTAGTGGCAGTGTATGACAGAGACATTTGAGTTTGATGAGTACACATGATAAGGTTGTGTAGCAGGTGAAGGTTGTTGCGGAGGAATTTATTGGATTTCAGGATGTTTTAGGATGTTTGTGGAATACTCTAGATTATTTAAAGCTTGGTTTGTGGTCCACAAAGTTGTATTTTTCCTTGAGGAAGTATGTACTTAAAAGTTCATTGTGCTAACATAGGTTTGGCAGACCTTGGGTGTTCACACTAATTGTAGAGGTGCTTCAGTGATTGTGAAAGTGTGTAGTGGTGTGCTTGGATGGATTTAGGTCTAAGCTAAGATGTGTTGTGGTCCACCTTCATTCCTTTCCATTGCAGGAATGTTTAGGTCGATACCTAATTTGAGTTTTCTAAGTTAAGGTGATGTGCCGACCTTGGAGAATGCTTTCAAGGTTGATGATAGTATAAATAAGTGTCAAGGAATTGTGAAACATGGTGCACATGATGGATATGATGTGAATAACAATGTGGGTAAATGTGTGGTGTAGTACAAGCTTTCATGTGTTAGATTACTAGATACAGTGAGCAGAAGGTGTTTATAATTCTTTAGTGTGACTGCAAAGGTGTTGATGGTGTTGCAGTGGAATTCCCTATTGCATTGACATGGTTGTCTCCTTCTAACAAAATTCTCTATCTTCTTCTCTATTTTAGCAGTGAGCCATGGCAGTGAGCCTTCCTTTTGGATAGTGAGCCCCTTCGTAGTGAGCCTTCTGACAGTAAGTACATATTATTTTTCGGTGTTGTTATTACTTTATACTATGATCTAATCTTCACTATGGTTTTTCCCTTCTTGGGTTTTCCACATAAATATGGTGTTCTCTTGTGTTTGATGTTGAGTTGATTTAGTTTCTGTTACTTGCTTTCATGCTTAATCATCATAAAAGTTTAAGGGTTAATTGATTTTATGTGGATGTAAATGTGTTTGAGGGTTTTGGAATTATAAGTTACAATTGATTTGCCCCACCTCTCAATTGTTTTGTGCATTCAACAATTGGTATCAGAGCAAGGTTCCTTGGAAGAGAGCTTAACATCTTGAGGTAGATTTGGGTTGGCACACAAGAAGGATGTTCCCCTATTTGATGGATCAGACTATGCATTCTGGAAGGTAAGGATGGAAGGTTATCTGGTTTCTCTTGGTTATGAGATTTGGAAGTCTATTGAGTCTACTTACACTATACTTGAGAATGGTCCAAGTACTGCTAATGAGATCAAATCTTATGAGACCGATGGTAAGGAAAAACATGCTCTTTTAACTGGTCTTACCAATTCTGAATTAGTGAAAGTTATGAATTTGAAAACTACTAATGAAATCTAGAAAAAGTTAAAAATTATTCATGAAGGAGATGATAAGGTCAAGCAAGCTAAAATGTAGAATTTGAAGCTCATGTTTGAGACCATGTGGATGTCTGAAGATGAAAACATTACAAGCTACTTACAGAGGGTGGATGAAGTTGTCAATAGCATCAAAGGACTTAGTGGAGATGTGGATGAAAAAGAAGTGGTATTGAAGGTACTCAGAACTCTTCCTAAAACTTATAGTCATAAAGTGTCTTCTATTGAAGAATAAAAAAATTTGAATCAGTTGCTTGGTACCCTAACTTATTTTGAAATGAGAGAATTTGGTACAAATAGTGTGTTGGTTTTTTTCTCGCAACCTCCAATCCTACGGAGAAACACACTGCTAAAACTAGGGGACAAGGGGTTTAGGATAGGGAATCTGCACCATCAACAAATTAAAGACATGAAAAGATCAACAGACAAGGTTATCAACATAACCTTCTACTCTTTGAGCTCCACAGGACTCAAGAGAGTGTTCCTAGATGTAGGCTAGAATATATGATAAAACCTATGTCAAATGACAAATTATAGACCTATAAAATGTGGATGGTTCTCAGATGCATGGTAATAGGGTATTTTATATTCAACTCGATTCAAGCACGTCCCGTTTGTATTGAATAAAACTAAGAACAAATTACCTAAGATATCTTCATCTCAAATAAAAAAGGATTACGACTGTATCACTCCAAAGTATAACCCCTTACATCCATTAATTTCCAAGAAGATACAATGATCCTGACACTAAATAAACACGAAAGAAAAATTTAATAGATTTTAATGTTGGTGATTCCCTCCAGGGTTTGTACAAAAGGAGCATACTAGACCAAAGCCTTATCCATTTACAGAGTCAAAATACAAATAATCCATCAGGCAAACACACAAAATGCAATGTCAGTGACCTTGTAACCATTACTACCTTGCAATAATGAGGCCTCTCATATAGAAAACATTCTTACTTATCCTAAATGAAACACATTATCCCAAATATTTGATCAAAAGCAAGATTAACTCATTCTTTGAACAAGGGCCATCAACCAAACATTTAGTGCAGCAAATGTGCAATAAAAATCATCATAATCTTTGATTATTTTGATTTAAGAAATAAAGCATACATTTTAGGAGACATTTATGTATGACATAGTTCAATTTAAACTACAAACTAAAATGCATGCCATTATCTAAACAAATGATTACAGTATTTGAAAATTGAAACTTAAAGAACTCTAAAGCCTAAGTAGAAACCCAGTACAAAATTATAGACTCCTAGACCTGAAGAAGTTGGAAGCCCTTCCCTTTGGCCTTGGATTCCCATTTATAGAAACATGGGAGCAAACAAGCTACAGGCCAGTCTGCATAATGAAATATGCCACATTTTCATTTGATGATCATAAAAAGGGGGAAACATGCCAAAATAACCGTCTTCATTCCACTGAGGCACATCCTTCGCAACAAATCATTACTTTAGGTAGACAGGAGCGACTAATTTTGTCATGCATGCTTCCTTACTTTTCATATGGAGGCAAACCAGGAGATGATATGTGGTATTTTGTGATATGTTCTTTCAACTTCCACCACCTCGGCCATCTAGATACTTGTTCCCAATATAAGCATCCTCTGCCTTGTCTTCCCAATCGTACACAAAGAAGTAAGAATACCTACCAAGAATAGCTATTGAAGGAAGCAAAGGATCTGGGATATCCTATCGTTAAGCCCAGTCCCAGGCATAGGCAAGTGTCTCCTCATCTTTCAATAGGAGGACTCCAACCTCCCAATCTAGACAAAAACTAGAGGAAACCACTAATACTTGGTGTTGGTAGCACCAACCCAAGTAAAGAGTAAGTAGCAGCACTCGTAATTTCCTCTTCCACTTCTGTCTATCTCATCCAGGTGGACAACACTCCTTGCATTGTTGCCTAAGTTTTTCTAGAATCCAAGACATTAAGGGAGGGGAAGAGAGAGTAACACTGCCTCTCTTCCTTCAAGACAAATTTGGGGACCCACAAGAATAGGAAGTCACCGGAGTTAGGAGATTGAAACTTGAATGCCACATCTAGATGGAAATAGGGAGAAGGGAAGCACTCACATCGATTCAATCGATGTTGTTTTTCTCCCACAATCTTACTAGATCCTCCCATCCCTCAAGATAATACTTCTCCAAACTCATTAATCTTATAGGGACACAACACCAACCATGAGAATAGAGAAGAAAATCAAAGGGAATAGGATAGTAAGCTAAGCATACTTAAGAAATAAACTTCCATATTTGTTTGCACAAAAAGAAATGGCACATGAAGTAGTAATAGGAGTGCCTACTTATACCGAGACTAAAAAAATCCCACATTCTAGATAACCATGACTTGTCAATTTGTCTTATCAGTTTAATATGACTAGTACCATGACATGCTATCCTTAAGCAAAAACTTTTCAACAACCTGCTAACATTGCCAAAAAAGGGAATGGAGGTGGCACTCTGCATTATGTCGATGCCCTACAACCTAGAGCCATCAATTTCCATAATGGGTAAACCAAAGCTGACCCCTCAGTCTCAATAATTATTCCAGTTCAGATGACCTCAGTTCAAATCTTGCTGAGACATGAGCGAGAAATCCTCACAAGCTCATAACAGATCCCTAAGAATCAATTCTGCACCTAGATGATCCCCCCATAAGTTGATCCCATGTACAACGGCGGTGAAGGAAATCCATCACACGTTTGAAAAATCCCATCTCCAAATAGATGCATCAAAACATGTGCGCCATCACCCCAACTTTCATTCGATTTTGAAAATGGATCGTCGATGAGAACATCTAGCCATAAGATTGATGACCACCACAAATCCATCACTTATCACCTCCTTGCTTAAAGTATTTTCAACATAAAAAGTGATGCATTAAATCTTTTTTTATTGATCCCCCAATGAATTAGATAGATGGATGGAAACACCTAGCAGTCGCCTGCTGCTCTATATGACACCAACGCCCACTAACAGATCCCCAATGAGTTGGTAGGGAACAGTTAAGATTTAATCCCCTATAATGACCTGGACCCTTAGATCTGGGGCCCACCAAGAATGTCATTATAAAGATTGCCAGAACACACACAAATGAATGCCATGCAGCACATGCCCGCCATCCCGCATGAACTTCTTCGTTGAATATTTTATTGTCATAGGCCAGTAGGAAACCAACAGGAACCGAGCAATGGGGGCCACGCCATGCCAACTTGGAAAAATTAGCACATGTCTTAAGTCATGACACAAAGGGGGACCTCCTAGGCACTTAGGTAAAACATATTTTGACCCCATCTAAAGTAGAATAATAAAACTCATTTCTGAAACTTAGGATGATGAGCAGAAATAGAAGGTGCACACAACCAAATGCCTAGCAAGGAAAAGGGGCCAACTCACTCATGACACTGAAGGACTTAAGTCATAACTTAAGTGAGAAAGACAAGCACATGATGTACCAATGATGAATTAAAGGAAAAGTCTAAGGTTTAAGTATGAATAGGGTTTTATAAGGTTTAAGTCTTGTGAGCAAACCCTAGCAGATAAAAAATGAAACCCTAACCCTCAGGGGACTAATAGATGACCAGAACCACCAAAATTTTCAAATTCCCATTAGTGGCTCTAGTTGGGGACACCTGTCCAACATGAATAGAGCAAGATTCCAAAAAATTTCTGGGACACAGACCAGGTGCCATGTCCATTAGGTGGCTCTAAAAACTGCCTCAACCTATAGCTTGCAAATCACCAACATACAATTTTCAAACATTACTTGGAGGCCTTGGGCCCCCAAAAAGGAAGAACCAAAACCTTCCTCTATCAAATACCTTGTTCTTAGATGACCGCTTCAAGAAAAAAATTGAAATGCTTCCCCATAATGTTTGTTCATTTAGACTACTGAATGTGTCATCTCTAAATTGTTTTGTGCCTCTCTGGTTTGTACACTAAAATTTTGATTGAGATGTATCTTCATAAAACATGAGAATAGCACACTGGTCCAAAATATCATGCCAGTTAACATAATAATATGCATGATCAGTTTCCTGGACACTTAAAATTTTGTTAAATTGAGTAGAGAAGTGAAAATACTTGTAGTCCACTGGGTGAACAACATTAGTAACCTTGTCTTCTTCTACCACATTCATATCAAACCCAAAGCATTAATAAGTAACACCTTCTTGGAGTACCTCAACATGTTGTTGCTCTGACTTATTACAATCGTACTCTAGCTCCTAGTCTGATGGATCACACTAATCAAAGGTAAAAGACTGAAATACATCAGTAGAGTGATCATCTAAATTATGTCCTTCATATGATAGAAAATGCACATCTATAGGTGGCCCTTCAACCTGTTGAACTGACAAGGAGATGTGTTCCTTCAAATTAGGTAGCTCATTAATTCAATCAAGCATCCTAATGTCCTGCAAAGGAAGATCATCTTTAAATGTAGCAAGACTCTTTTCAAATATCAAATCATCATCCTCATAGGGCTGAACAACTTCAACATTGCTTTTGCATACATCAGACCTCTGGGATTGCTCCATCTCACATTCTTCATACTCAGGGCCCTTCACAAAGATAGGATTACCCCTGCATCGATGAGGATTATCATCTCTCATCTCTGGTGGAGCCACATGTTCATCATAAAGAGGGTTATGTCTCATGTTTTTCCAGGTTATAGACACTTCTGCCTCTTCAATATGAGGATCCAAATTTCTATCAACATCAGCACACTCCAAATCATCATAGTCTTCAAAAGAATAGTTAGATAAACTTTCAATATCATTTATGTCAGCACACTCTTTATCTGAAGTAATGCATTCTTTTTTCATTTCATAAGTGCAATCGTGATCATCAAAAGAATTACCATACTTATTGTCATCATAACTGTCATGGCAAGGGAACTTACCAATGTTAAAACTAGGTTCAGGTTCTTCAAACTAATTGCATATACTCTTACCTTTAACAACATCATCAATAGTCTGTACAATAGTGTCTACAACATTATTTTCATTAGCCTAACAGATAACAAACTTATAGCAATTCATCTCATCCTTTTGTGTGCAGTTGTCTGTAGCAAATCGAATGATGCTATTGAATTCCTCAAAAGGATTAGAACTTGGGATGACACCACACAAGCTCTCAATTTCTGGCTCTCTAGATTGGTCATCTATACACACTTCATCATCACTTCCACTAACTTGAGCTGATTCATTATACCAAAAACCTGGATATATCTCCATTCCTTGAATACTAGAGATAAACCAAGCGACAACTTCACATATTTCCCTCTATTCATCAGACCATGCCTTTGAAATATGATAATTGTAATCATGATCTACATAGCCAATGAACTGACTGGACACATCTCATTTTCTTTATGGAGGCATGTATTTACAACCTCTGGTCCTCTCTCTTCTTCTTCATGTGGCATCTTACTGATTGACTTATATAGGACAGTTTGATAGCTTGCAGCTTTAGGTCTGAGGCTTTTAGTCATTCCATATTTCCAGTTGTTTTCAATATTCATGGCAATTTCACAAGCCTGATGTAAAGTTATAAGGTTTTTGTCCCTCAACTGGTAACTCATCCTTCTATTAAAAGCTCCCAAATAAACCATCAAACTTGTTGCATCATTTGGCCTCATGGCTTTAGGAATATCCCTCAATGTTTTAACAAATCTCAAGTTGAATGCTGGGACTAACTCATCCTCTTCTTTCTCAAGGCTCATGAGTTTATTTATCAATGAATTCGTATTGATCCTCTCACCAAATTGCTCCATGAAAAATTCCTTAAACTCGTCCCAAGAATAGACAGAACATGCTAGAAAAAAGAAGAACCAACCTCTTGCATCTCCTTCTAGGGATTGAACAAATAACCTCATGATCACGTCCTCATGATCTACTTCATAGTCATCTATTAAATTATTGAACCCTTGCAAGTGTTCATTCATAGACTCATTCTTTGTACCATCATACTTTGGTAACTTATCTCTGATTTCAGATGGTATGACATTTGGGAAACCACAAATGCCATTAAAATTTATGGCTCTATACCTTTCAGTGCTGAAATTTCTTTGATTACATGGACAGGGCTGATCACATGTCATGGTTATACTTGGAGACATGCAAGGAAGCATACATTGGTGCGACATGATGCTAGAGTTTTCACCAACTCTCTCTTACAACAAGATCTTAAAATTACAAAAAAAAACATAACTCGTTACAGCTACCGCTAAGATCTTCTTTTAATAAGCATAACCCTTGGAACATGGAAAACACATACTTCATCTTACAATACAAGGCTGCAATTAATAACCTAGAAGTATGCCAAACTATCACTACCCTTTCCCTTTCCCTTAGTGCTATAACACTTGATAAGGGACTTGATTAAAACTTAGATACTATGGTCTTCACATAAGCTCTTTTTTGAAAACCAAAATAGAAATACCTGGAGCAACTGCAGTAGATGCTATCCCTCCTTCTTGATTGAAAATTATATAGATCTAGAACTTCTTTATATTCTTTAGAGGGTTCTTGAAATAGAGTCACCACCTCTTTGCAGAGGACTGATCTTTAAATAGGAGAGAGCCATTTAAAGCATTTCAACATTTTGGGTCTTGTCCAACAAAAGAGTAAATTGAACACTTCTTCAAAATGGTTGCAACAAGACTTTTTCGGGCCTGAAACCTTCAATATCTAAAACAAATATTTAGATACTTCAATTTGGGTTCTCCACTAGTAGAGACACATAAATTTTCTCATACACAACTAGCTTTCCTTCCGATCAAATGGCTCAAAAGCAAGCAGAGTCACCACCCTCTAAAGGGAATGGCAATATTTGGTTCATATGCAAACTCTAACAACCCATAGCAAACTACTAGACTAGACTAATACTTCCCCAATGGAGTCTCCATCTTGTTGGTTTTTTTTTCGCAACCTCCAATCTTATAGAGAAACACACTACTCAAACCAGGGGACGAGGGGTTTAGGATAGAGAATATGGACCATCAATAGGTTGAAGACAAGAAAAGACCAATAGACAAGGTTATCAACATAACCTTCTACTCTTTGAGCTTGATAGGACTTAGGAGGGTGTTCCCAAATGTAGGCCTGAATATATGATAAAACCTATGCTAGATGACAAATTATAGACCTATAAAATGTGGATGGTTCTTAGATGCATGGTAATAGGGTGTTTTATATTCAACCTGATTCAAGCACGTCCCGTTTGCATTGAATAAAACTAAGAATAAATTACCTAAGATATCTTTATCTCAAATAAGAAAGGATTACAACTGTATCACTCTAGAGTATAACCCCTTGCATCTATTAATTTCCAAGAAGATACAATAAGCTCGACACTAAATAAACATGAAAGAAAAAAAATAATATATTTTAATGTTGGTGATTCCCTCTAGGGTTTGCACAGAAGGAGCATACTAGACCAAAGCCTTATCCATTCACAGAGTCAAAATACAAATAATCCATTAGGCAACAACACAAAATGTAGTGTACGTGACCTTCTAACCATTACTTCCTTGCAATAATGAGGCCCCTCATACAGAAAACATTCTTACTTATCCTAAATGAAACACAATATCCCCAATATTTGATCAAAAGCAAGATTAACTCATTCTTTGAACAAGGGCCATCGACCAAACATTTAGTGCAGCAAATGTGCAATAAAAATCATCATAATCTTTGATTATTTTGATTTAAGAAATAAAGCATACATTCTAGGAGACATTTCTACATGACATGGTTCAATTTAAACTACAAAATGAAATGCATGCCATTATCTGAATAGATGATTACAGTATTTGAAAACTAAAACTTAAAGAACTCTAAATCCTAAGTAGAAACCCAAGACAAAATTACAGACTCCCAAACCTGGAGAAGTTAGAACCCCTTACCTTTGGCCTTGGATTCCCATTTATAGAAACATGGGAGAAAACAAGCTACAGGCCAATCTGCATAATGACATATGTCACATTTTCATTTGATGATCAAAAAAAGGGGGAAACATGCCAAAATAACCATCTTCATTCCACTAAGGCACGTCCTCCATAGAAAATCATTACTTTAGGTAGACATGAGCGACTAATTTTGTCTTGTATGCTTCCTTACTTTTCATGTGGAGGCAAACCAGGAGACGACATGTGGCGTTTTGTGATATGTTCTTTCAACTTCCACCACCTTGGCCATCCAGATACTTGTTCCCAATACAAACATCGTCTTCCTTGTCTTCCCAGTCACACATGAAGAAGTAAGAATACCTACCAAGAACAACCATTGAAGGAAGTACAGGATCTAGGAAATCCTATAGTTAAGCCCAGTCCCAGGTGCAGACAAGTGGCTCCTCATCTTTCAATAGGAGGTTTCCAACCTCCCAATCCATAAAAAACTAGAGGAAACCACTAATACTTGGTATTGGCAGCACCAACAACCCAAGTAAAGAGGAAGCAACAACACTCGTAATTTCCCCTTCCACTTCTTTTTGTCTCATCTGGGTGGACAACACTTCCTGCATTGTTGCCTAAGTTCTACTAGAACCCAAGACACTGAGGGAGGGGAAGAGAGAGCAACCCTACCTCTCTTCCTTCAAGAAAAATATGGGGACCCACAAGAATAGGAAGTCATCGGAGTCAGTAGATTAAAACTTGAATGCCACATGCAAATGGAAACAGGGAGAAAGGAAGGGCTCACATCGATTCAATAGATGTTGTTTTGCTCCCATAATCTTACCAGATCCTCCTATCCCTTAAGATAATACTTCTCCAACCTCTTTAATCTTATAGGGACACAACACCAACCATGAGAATAGAGAAGAAAATTCAAGGGAATAGGATAGTAAGCTAAGCATACTTAAGAAATAAACTTCCATATTTGTCTGCATAGAAATAAATGGAACATGAAGTAGTAACAAGAGCACCTACTTATACTGAGACTAAAAAAAATCCCACATTCTAGATAACCATGACTTGTCAATTTGCCTTATTAGTTTAATATGACTAGTACCACAGCATTCTATCCTTAAGCAGAAACTTTTCAACAACCTGCTAACATTGCTAGAAAACAGAATGGAGGTGGCAGTCTGCATTATGTTGATGCCCTGCAACCTAGAGCCATCAATTTCCATAATGGGTAAACCAAACCTAATCCCTCGGTCTCAGCAATTATTCCAATTCAAATGATACACTCAATTCAAATCTTGCTGAGACATGAGCGAGAAATCCCCACAAGATCAGGTGACAGATCCCTAAGAACTGATTCTGCACCTAGACGATCTCCCCACAGGATGATCCCATGTACAATGATGACGAAGGCAATCCATCACACGTTTGAAAAATCCCATCTCCAAATAGATGTGTCAAAACATGTGTGCCATCACCTCGACTTTCATTCAATTTTGAAAATGGATTGTCCATGAGAGCATCCAACCACAAGATCGAAGACCACTGTGAATCCATCACTTATCGCATCCTCACTTTAAGGCTTTTCAACACAAAAATTGATGTGTTAAATCTTGTCCATTGATCCCCCAACGAATTGGATAGATGGATGGAACCATTTGGTAGTTACCCGCTAGCCCGCATGACACCAGTGTCCACTGGTAGATCCCCAGTGGGTTGGCAGGGAATGGTCAAGATTTAATCCCATATAACGATGTGGACGCTTAGATTCGGGGCCCACCAAGAATGTCATTATAAAGACCTCCAGAACATGCACAAATGAACACCATGCGGTGCATTCTCACCATCTTGTATGAACTTCTTCATTGAATATTTTACTTTTGTGAGTCGGCAGGCAACCAATAGGAATCGAGCAGTGGGGGGCCATGCCACACCAACTTTGAACAATTAGCACATGTCTTAAGTCATGACACAAAGGGGGACCTCCTAGGCACTTAGGTATAACATATTTTAACCCCATCTAAAGAAGAATATTAAAACTCATTTCTCAAACTTAGGATGATGGGAAGAAACAGAAGGTGCACACAACCAAATTCCTAGCAAGGAAAAGGGGCCAACTCACTCATGACACCGTAGGGCTTAAGTTGTAACTTAAGTGACAAAGACAAGCACATGATGTGCCAATGATGAATTAAAGGAAAAGGCTAAGGTTTAAGTCTTATGAGCGAACCCTAGTAGATAAAAAATGAAACCCTAACCCTCATGGGACCAACAAATGACCAAAACCACCAAAATTTTCAAATTCACATCATAGTGCAAACACTGAGACTGCCTTCAAGGCTGGCAAATTTGAGAAGACTGTGGAATCAGATCAAGAGGATTCAGATGATGTGGAAGCTAACTTTGTGAGAAAAATGAAATTGGGTACTGGTAAGTATAGTGGTAAGTTGCCTTTCAAGTGTTTCAGTTGTGGAAAGATAGGTCATTATGCTTCAAGGTGTCCGAAAAGGATTTTGAGAAATAAGAATAGGGAAAACAAGAGTAGAGTGCCTAAGAAAAGCTATTATGTTAGAGAAAACGCAAGTATATCTAATGATGAATTTGATTATGAAAATGATGAGGATAATGAATGTCTATTCATAGCTTTAAAAGATGATATTGTTTCTACTAACTCTGAGAAATGTGTGAAAGAAAAGGCTCCAGAGGTAAGTCTTATTACTAAAGGTACTTTGATATCTCCTTTTCATACCAGACAAGAAAATAACTATTGGATTGTTGACAGTGGATGCTCAAATCATATGACCGGTGATAAAAATAAGTTTGTTAAACTTGAAAAATATGATGGATGACTAGTTAGATTTGGTGATGATACAACTGCTAAGAAATGTGGAAGAGGCTCAATTAGTTTTTATGGAAAGAATAATACTGATGATGTTCTTTATGTTAAGGGCTTAAAGAATAATGTCTTGAGTTTTGGAGAAATGTGTAGTAAAGAATACAATCTTATGTTTCAGGATGGTGGCTATGAGATCAGAAAATATTGCAAAACTGTGATAGCTACTGGAAAGAGGTTAGATGGAAATGTTTATCACCTCAAAGGTGGTGATGGTTATTGCTTCATGAATCAAATTAGTGAGAGTTGGCTATGGCATAAAATATTTTGTCACATCAATTTTGATAGCCTGGTAAGGATAAGTTTAGTTCAAGCTATGAGGGATCTGCCAAAGATTACAAAGGCTATCAATGCCATTTGCAAGGAATGTCAAGTTGGAAAGCAAGCAAGAAGAAGTTTTAAAGTTACAGATCAATCCTCTACTAGACTATTGGAATTGGTGCATATAGATCTTTGTGGCCCTACCAAGGTAAGGAGTTTGCAAGGTGATAGGTATTTCATGCTACTTATTGATTATTATTCTAGGATGACATGGGTTACTTTTCTCAAAGAAAAATCTAAAGCCATAGATAAGTTTAAAGTATTCAAAGTCATGGTTGAGAATGAAATGGATATGAAAATTAAATGTTTGAGGTTTGACAGAGGTGGAGAGTTCACCTCCAATGAGTTTAACATGTTTTGTGAGAATCATGGAATAAAGAGGCACTTATCTGCCCCTATGACTCCTCATCAAAATGGACTGGTTGAAAGAAAGAATAGGACTGTTCAAGAAGCTGCAAGGACAATGATAATAGAAGCAAACCTACCAGAGGTCTACTGGAGAGAAGCAATTCATACTGTTGTTTACATACTAAATAGAGTGTAGGCAAGAGCAATTAGTTCAAAGACCCCTTATGAGTTATGGTATGGAAGGATTCCTACTACCAAGTACTTCAGAGTGTTTGGAAGCAAATGTTATATCAGAAGGGATGAAGAAAATATAGGAAAGTTTGATGCAAGGTCTGATGAAGGTATCTTCCTTGGGTATCCTACCAAAAGAAAATCTTACCGGTGCTACAACAAAAGGTTAAGAAGGATTGTTGAGATTGCAAATGTCAAAGTTGATGAAGATCTACAAAAGAACTCAGAAGTTAATGGATATGAATCAAATGAGTCCTCTTGCAGAAAAGAAGAAAATGTTGATGAAAAGGAAGTACAGATTGAAGAAGAAGAAGCTTTGGAAAAGACTCCTAAAACTCCCAAGTATGTGCAGATGCATCATTTTGAAGATCAAATCATTGGTGATAAGAACAAAGGAGTGCTGACAAGAAGGAAAGCTATTCAAGAATAGGTAAATCTATGCTTACTCTCTAAAGTTGAACCTAAAACAATGATTGAATTATGCAAGGATGAGTATTGGATCAAGGCTATGGAAGAAGAACTAATTCATATTGAAAAGAATCAGACTTGGGAACTTGTCCCAAGACCAACAAACAAAAATGTGATTGGAACTAACTGGGTATTCTAGAACAAACTAAATGAGAATGGAGAAGTTGTAATAAACAAGGCAAGGCTTGTGTGTAAAGGTTACTCACAAGTAGAAGGAATAGACTATGAGGAAACTTATGCTCGGGTGACAAGAATGGAGGCCATCAGAATGTTTTTGGCTTTTGCAACAGATAAGGATTTCAAAGTATATCAAATAGATGTGAAGTCTACTTTCTTGAGTGGTGAGTTGGAAGAAGAAGTATACATAGAACAACTGGATGGATTTCAGTTATCAGATAAACTGGATATGGTTTGCAGGTTGAAGAAGGCACTATATGGATTGAAGCAAGCCCCCAAAGCTTGGTATGCAAGGTTAGACATGTACTTATTATAGCAAGGATTCAATAAAGGTACCACAGATAGCAATTTGTACAACAAAGTAGGAGAAGATCAGATTCTAATTGTGGAAGTGTATGTAGATGATATATTTTTTAGTGGAAATAAAGGTATGTGTAAGAGTTTTGTAGATTAAATGTAGAAAGAATTTGAAATGTCGATGTGTGGGGAAATGAACTTCTTCCTTGGGCTACAGATCAATCAGACAGATAAAGGTATTTTTACTTCACAATCAAAGTATGTCAAGGAAATGTTAAAGAAGTTTGGAATGGAAGACTCTAAACCAATATGTACCCCTATGACAACTGGTTGCAAGCTGAGAAAGAATGATGAATCTCCAAGGCTGATCAGAGTAGGTATAGGTCAATGATTGGAGGGATTGTTATATTTAATTGCTACTAGATCAGATATTATGCATGTAGTTTGTCTTGTGGCTAAATTTCAAGAAGATCCTAGAGAGTCACATGTTGCAATAGTTAAGAGGATATTCAGATATTTAAAGGGCACTCCAGATCATGGCTTGTGGTATCCAAAGGATAATGAATTTGCTCTAAGTACTTACACAGATGCAAATTGGGCTAGTTGTGTAGATGACAGGAAAAGTATAAGTGGTGGTGCATTCTTTCTTAGAGGCAAAGTAGTGTCATGGTTAAGTAAGAAGCAGGATTTGGTATCTTTGTCTACTACAGAGGTAGAATACATTGTTGTAACATCTTACTACACACAAGTGTTATGGATGAAGAAAACCTTAAAGGATATCAGAGTTGTATATGATGAACCTATTCCTATCTTCTATGATAATACAAGTGCTATTAACATTTCAAATAATCCAGTGATGCATTCAAGGACAAAACATATATCAATTCGGTATCACTTTCTGAGAGAGAAGGTTGTAGAGAATGAAGTGAATCTTGAGTATGTGCCTACAAAGGATCAGGTTGCTGATATATTTACTAAGGCTCTTCCTAAGGATACATTTGAGTATCTCTGGGAGAAGTTAGGGGTTATTGCCCCTCCTTTGAACTAGATGCATAAGGAGATGCATCATTCTAGTGGACTTCAAAATTCATTCCTTATTCTGGACTGATGTTGGAGGCTACCTCTCACGGGGAGCAGGTAGTGGTCATGATGGTTTTGGCAGTCAGGGGGAGTAAGTTCTATTGTTGGTTGCTTCTAAGGGGGGGTATGAAGAACAGTAAAAGAAAATATGTGACAAAGCAGTGGTGAGTAGGTACAAGTATGAGAATGAGACAGAGAAAGATGAAGCCCTTTTCCATTGATGCTGAAGGGGGAGAGAGAGAAATGTGAAAAAGGAAAGAGTCAATTGTCAAGAAGAGAGTAGCAAGTTGAGGGGGAGAGAAAGAGAAAGGATATGATTGATATGAAGCATAGTATTGAGGATGCTGTTGTGTTGATGGTTTTTCACATTATGTGTTGCCATAAATGACAAAGGGGGAGATTATTGCAAGTATGTGTAGTCAGTGTTGTCATTGATGTCAACAAGCTTGTGTTGTCATTGGTGTCAACTATGTCAACTATGTAAGTAAGAAATGGTGCAAGAGTATGAGTAGTTAGTGTTGAGTGGATATATTCTCTGATGATGAGGTTGGTTGAGCAGAGATGAGGTTGTTGCATTGGTATGAGCTATTTGGTTGAGTTGCTTTCCTTAAGATAATTTGGTTACTTTGAAGAGGTACTAAAGATGTCAAGAATATGTTTCTGTTGGTTGGTTTCCAAGTGCTTTTGAGAAAAATTGATTAATAAAGGAAATAATGTGTTGAAGTGGCATTTTGGCTTACATAGTAGTTTTCTAGTTTTGCTCTGCATTTCCTCTATGTTGAAGATCTATCTTTGCAGTTTGGATATGTTTTTTAGAGATATTAAGAGATGTTATATTCTAAATTTGGTGTTCTGGTTCATTGTGTAGAGGAAGTTATGTTCACCAGTGTGTGGACTGTGTTTCTGAGTGTTGCAGAGATGTTTGAGAGAAATGTCTTTGCTCTGCATTTCTCCGCAAAGTGGTTTTTGGTGTTGTGGTTTTGGACACATACTTATAAGGTTCATATCTTTCTCCAATCAAAGTTGTTCATGATTTGGTGCTCCAGAAGAGGACTTATTGAGTGGCAGTGTATGATAGAGACATTTGAGTTTGATAGGTAAACATGATAAGGTTGTGTGACAAGTGAAAGTTGTTGTGGAGGAATTTGTTGGATTAATTCAAGATGTTTTAGGATGTTTGTGGAATACTCTAGATTATTTTAAAGCTTGGTTTGTAGTTTGCAAAGTTGTATTTTGCCTAGGAAGCGTGTACTTCAAAATTTCATTGTGCTAACACAGGTTTGGCTGACCTTGGGTGTTCACACTAATTTTTGAGGTGCTTTAGTGATTGTGAAAGCATGTAGTGGCATTCTTGGATAAATTTAGGTCTAAGATAAGATGTGTTGAGGTCCAACTTCATTCCTTTCCACTGCAGGAATGTTTAGGTCTATACCTAATTTGAATTTTCTGAGTTAAGGTGATGTGCCAACCTTGGACAATGTTTTCAAGGTTGATGATGGTATAAATAAGTGTCAAGGAATTGTTAAAGATGGTGTGCATGATGGATATGATGTGAATAAAGTGTGGGTAAATGTGTGGTGCAGTACAAGCTTTCATATGTTAGATTACTGGATGCAGTGAACAGAAGGTGTCTACAATTCTTTAGTGTGACTGTGAAGGTATTGATGGTGTTGCAGTGGAATTCCCTATTACATTGAGATGGTTTTCTCCTTGTAACAAACTTCTCTATCTTCTCTATTCTAGACGTGAGCCTTGGCAGCGAGCCTTCCTTTTGAGCAGTGAGCCTATTATTTTTCGATGATGTTATTACTTTATATTGTGAGCTAATCCTCACTGTAGTTTTTCCCTTCTTGGGTTTTCCATGTAAATCTAGTGTTCTCTTGTGTTTGATGTTGAGTTGATTTAGTTTTTGTTATTTTCTTTCATGCTTAATCATCATAACAATTTAAGGGTTAATTGATTTGATGTGGATGTAAATGTGTTTGAGGGTTTTGGAATTATAAGTTACAACTGATTCACCCAACCCCCCTCTCAATTGTCTTATACATTCAACACTATCAAGATTAATGAAACTACAAATAAAGGTGAAGATGATAGAATGTGGAAGATGTTAGAAATGAAAAAGTAAAAAAAAAAACAAGTGTTATACCTTCAAAATATTCTCCATTCTAGTCTCCTTGATAAGGTAGAGGAAATGCATGCACCCAGCTACGAATCCTAGCTTTACCCAATATAAGTGAATGTGGATTGCTCAAGAAATAACCAACCTCAAGGAATTTTTCTATAATTTGACTACAACTTGGCTATAATTTGGCTATGGAGATGGAATAATTATGAGAGCATAATTTTGATGTTCAAGTATGAGAGTTATAGCATCAAAATGGCTTAGAGAGGCTTCTTATTTATAGATTTTTTGGGGATTTTGGATCAATGGATAGAATTCAAAGATGAGATCCAAGGGTTGAGATTTCATAGTGAAATCAAGGGCTAAGGTTTCATCAACAAAGATGGAGGGCTCACATTATTTAAAATTTTTTCATTTGGCCTTGGGAAGGCTTTGCATTAATGAGGATGGAGACATGTGAATGAATTTTTAATTCATTTTATGGGTGAGTGGGATGAGATAAGACAATTGCATGGATTTGGAAAGGTGAGGTGGAGACACATGTGAGCATAATTAATTAAATAATTTTAATTATTTAATTAATTATGGGAAGATGGGATAATGATGGCTTAGATTTTTTTTATATTATAAACCTAGTTTTTTGGTCTAGGAACCCTTCAAAAATGGGCTTCACCCAAAAATTATGTATTCTGAACAAGCTATACCAAAATTAACAAAGCCACCCTATTACCATTAAACCCTAGTACATATCTAAATGCCTCTATCATAACACACCCATCCCATAACCCTTATCCCATATTTAGTCCCAAAACCCAAAGTTTAAGTAATAAAAGATAGGGCAAATTACACAGGCCCTTCCATATGCTCAAAATAATATACAAAATACTGAACAACAATGCCTTAAGCTTCCTCCTTGCCAAACATTTCAACTAGATCATTCTCCACATTATAAGCACATGAAAAGGATGGACATCTGCACTCTAGAACAGGCACCCCCAACTTACCAGTTATGCCATCAACCACCTTCCTAGTCTTCAACACATGCACCAGCACATCATGCATATGGCCCAAAACCTTCTCCATGTTCTCCTCATTTTGTTCATAGGCCTCAATCATGTTTTCATGTAGCAGAATGGACGAAGCAACTATAGAGAGCATCATAGCCACCATAAGAGACTTCGCCACTTCAAACACATTCCAATGCCCACAAGAGCTCCTGGGATCAAGCAATTAAGTGTGTTATAGCCATTTGAACATTAACATCCTCTTTCTTATCAACCTTCTTAGTGACCTTCAGAATTTGGCCCAATCATTCCCTCAGAATTAAGTTTTTGATTTCATTCTCTACTCCATTTATGAAGCCATCCATAGCTTCCTCCCCTGTAATTTTCTTCAAGTGCTTCCTCTTAGCATATCTCCTTGATGGCCTCTCACCAAGTGCCATCCTTCCTCCCACTATCAAGCTCCAACCCTTTTTCCTTATTTGCCTCCTTGGAATGCCATCCACCACCTTCTTTCCCTTTAACCTGACCAAAACATCCCCAATGCCACTAGAAGCCATGGGAAATAACTGCCAAACATTAAGAGGAAAATGAATGAGGGAATTCCTCCCAATCTCTAAGATAAACATGGCATCAAATTCAACTCCATCCATTGTAATGATGACCTCTACACATCTCACACTTCACTAGTCCTTAACATGTTGCACCTACTCATCAGCATTTGTTTCCTTGTATGGACCTAACTTATCGTTTTGGACCCTTATCGGGTAGAATGAGGGCTTAGGTTAATTAATTAAGGGATTAACTTAATTAATATGGTTGTAGGAAATTAGTGGATGGGTTAATTAGTGACCTAAATTAATTAAATAGAGGTTAATTTTATTAATTTGGTTGTAGGGATTTGGTAGGATAAGTTAGTTAATTAAATAAATGAGATTTTTTATTTAACCAATGTTTTTGATTAAGATAAGTTGCTAACCCAGGAGCAGAACCTGATAACAAAGCCAAAAGGCAAAAGGTGCCAAACCAGCAACAGCCAACAAACAGTTGACTAACAGTTTCAACAAAAACTTTTAACAAAACATATAATGAGTCTTTTTAAACAAGTCTAAGAATAACAAAAAGCATAAACAAGAAACCAACTAACTAAACAAGGCCCTCCAATCATCAATAAGAAAATTGACCCAATTTTTTTGGTCCTTCAACAGCACATCCATGCTATAGGTTCTGTCCCCTATAGAGCATTAAAGGCATCAGTAGCATTCAAAGAGGTTTTTTAGCATCAACTGGGTCATTTTCTTCACCTTGCTTTCCATGATAGATAATCTATATTTAACATCAACCACCTCTGCTTCCAGCTTCTTGCAATCCAAGTCCCTCCTGGCACTCCTGACCTCTTTGTCTGGAGTCTCCTGCACTTTAGTGTCCTCCTCATTAGTGTCGTAGACAGAAGTATTCATAGATGTGAAATGACTCACACCCTCATGCTCTTTCTCGGGAGTGGCCTTCTTCTCTTCCCCCCTGCCCAGTTTCTTCTCCTTTAGAAGCCGTAGAGTATCCACCAACTTGACACCCTGATGATGACCAGAAGCCAAATAGGAAGACCTCCACAATGAAGGCCTTCTAGGTTTTCCATCTTTGCCCAAAACCACCTCTTTGATAATAATGTCGTCATCATCTCCCGAGGTCCCCTAATTATTACCTAGCTCTTCAACATATTTTTTGTCAAATCCCACACTACATTTCTTCTTAATAGTAGAGGTTTTGCAGGGTTGCCACCTTTGCACTTTTAACCTTCCTGCGCCCTAAACCTGTCTTTCAAACTATAGACGCCTTCAATACCACCAGCTTGAGATTTATCCTGAGGGGTTTCAAGGGGTTGGGTCCGATTGTGACCCCCCAACATTGTAATGGAGGTGGTTTTAGAGATAGGCAGGCTGGACAGAGGTCCCGAGGGTCCACTAAGGGGTTGGTTGGACAAGGAAGTAGGCTAGGCAACCTTCGGGGAAACTTTATATGCAGACTAGTGCTCAAGGGAACATTGTCCACATAATCATCATTCAAATCTTCCTCTAAAAGTTTGGAAGCAGGGGACTTAGGAAGATTCAAGGCAAGGTGAAACTAGTAAAGGCAGAAGATAAGGCCTTGATAAAGGGGAAGGGCCATGGGGTCATCAACCTAGGCTTTCTTGTAATGTAGAACATAATTTTTGAGGCTTGATAATAGAAAAGAGGGGAAATTCACCAAGGTTTTGTGACGAAAGTGATTCAAAAAAGCAAAATGGTAATGGTAAAACACCCTATACCTCCCTTTAAGAGTGAAATACTTCATGATAAGGTAACATACCTGGTTCCATGGTGCCACCAAGCTCTCTCTCTCGAATCCTCCTTGCAGTTTGATTTGTTTCTCCCCCTCCTTGTAGAACAGTTTCAGACCTTCCAAATTCAGGACTCGGGTTTATTTCTTGAGCCTATTGTGTGAGCATAGCAAGATGGTAGTAGTCACAATAGAGGCCTCCGACACAACAAAACTAACACCACCAATTTTCACCTTGCACTTTCCATCCCATGACTCAACAAACTATTTAGACAAATTCTCATTGTAACTTCAGTGACTCCAAGAACGCTGTGATACCTCCTTCATAGGCTATACTCCACACCTACTGGTCTTCCTTGAACTCATTACAGTTCATAGGTTCTATCCTAACCTTGTCACCCCCCATAATTTTCACTCTCCCAGTCACCAAGCAAATGCCATCGACAAAAGCAAAACACTTTCTGAGCAGAGAGTTGCAGAGGATATGACGGAAACTCCAGAACAATCCAGAGGTATTGAAAAGATTTATTTTTTTAACCACTAGAGCATGTCTTTCTGAGTCTCAATGATGTTTGAACCATAAATGCATCTAGTACTTCATTCGTGCAAGCCGCTCCCTTTATGTCCTTTACAAGTAGGATGACAAGACATAATCATCTGCCACCCCTTATTCTCATTGATTGTTTCGATGAACACCAAAAAATAATTATGCCACATCATATTAGAAGGGTGAATTGGCTCACCACCTCTAACCTTCGTGCCATGTCTCCCCCAAATGAAAGGGGAGCCCACCACAACACTGCTTCCGTCACCTATGATCATCATTTTGTCTATCATGAGAAATGGGTGTCTCTTTTTGTATACATTCAATGATGTTATTTGGCAAATTACTTAATCTCCTCCAGCACCTTAGGGGATGTAAATTGATACCTAAATTAGCCATAAGATCCGTAACTTTATTTCCTTCCCTGTAGGTGTGCCTTAGGACTATGTTTTCAAACTTTAGAAGAAGGCATTTAATGTCCTTAATGACATCTTCTAATTGCCATCCAGTGTTTCCTTTCCCTTTAATAACTTCTATCACCACCATAGAATCACCCTCCACAGCTAACTTTTTGATGCCTATAGCTAGGGCAATCTTTAGACCCCAGAGGAGAGCCATAGCTTCAGCAGTGTTATTGGTGTTTTCTCCTATACTCCCAGTGAAAGCAGCAATCAAAGAGCCTCTCTCTGATCTTATAATCCCACCACTACTAGCCAACCCTGGGTTGCCTTTGGCAGCACCATCAAAGTTGAGTTTTGACCAGTGACTAGTTGGTGGAATCCAACTGGTGTTGGCTCTATCCTTTCTCTTTTTGTCATCCACTCTGCAAATGCTAATGGGAAAATTCCATCATTTTATAATGTTAATTTCCTTAGCATTGGGAGGGTTTTCAGCTGCTTTTATAGAGCTGTTGCTTACATTGTCTTGTAGCAGTCTAACAGTTGATTCAAAGACCTCTTTAGGACTTCTAAATTTTTCTCTAAACAGTCTATTATTTCTTTCCTTCCATAGGCACCAAGATAAAATTGGGGGGGTTTGTTTCCATACTTCCCAGTACACCAGATTAGCAAATGGGGGGGTCCATCCTCTAACTAGGTCATCAAGGTTACCATTACTACACCAAAGGATGTCAAGGAGATTCAGGGCCATACTCCAAACCTCCCAAGCAAACTCACAATGTAAGAAAAGATGAGAAGCTAACTCCTCCTCCTTCATGCAGAGAATACATCTATTAGGGATTTGGAATCCTCTAACTTTGAGGTTGTCAATGGTAAGGGTTCTGTTTTGGACAGCCACCCACTAGAAATGATTTGTTTTATGGTTCCAGATATTCTTCCATAGGTTGTCACTGTCATGGGGGATGGTCAAATTATAAGCAGATTTCATTGTGAACCTTCCTATCTTGTCTTCTTGCCAAACCAGTCTATCTTTTTGTAGAAAGAGGGGGATTCTATAGCTTTTTAGGAGCAGTTAAATCTCTTCAGTAGCATCACACAACTCATCTTTGTTTTGGCAGCACTCCGATAGCCTACCCCAAGCATAGCCCTGTTAGAAGTAATCCTTCACTTTAGAACCAAAGTGAGTAACAGTTAAATTCATCAATTCCTTAATGTTTTGTCATTTGTTTAGGGGTCCACCCTCCATCCAATTATCCTCCCAAAATCTTATAAGTTCCCCATCTCCCAACTTCCATCAGCTGCCTTTCAGGAGCAAGTTCCTACATTTCATGACATTATTCCAGATAACAGAGCCTCTTGGGAAATCATAAGGAAGGAGGAAGTCTTCTAGGGTGGAATTTCCCATATACTTAGCTTTCATTATTCTGCTCCAGTCCTTTCCCCCACAATCAGATTCTAGCCAACTTTAGTTATGAGTGCTTTATTGAGCAGATTCAACTTTCTTATGCCTAAACCTCCCCGCATTTTAGGTTTACACACCTTATCCCAAGCAACCAAGGTAAGTCTCTTTCTTACTTCCATACCAGTCCAAAGAAAAGTTCTTTATATCTTTTTCAGTCTCTCGGTTAGGTATTTAGGCATTTTGAATAGAGTTAGAAAATACATAGGAATTCCTTGTAAAGAGGCTTTGAGAAGTTGATACTTACCAGCTTGACTCAGTAGCTTGCCCTTCCATCCTGCAAGTTTTCTCTGAGTCATTTCAATAATGGAGTTCCAATACTCTTGGGAGGCATCTCTGATAGTGAAAGGTAAGCCAAGATAACTTCTAGGTAAGGACCCCACCTTACAACCCAGTATACTCATGAATTTTCGTTGTAAATCCATCTGGGTGTTGAAGAAGTAGATCTAGCTTTTGTTGAAGTTGATGCATTGGCCTACTGAGATGGTGTACTCTTGCAGAACTTTCTTCCAATTCCTGGTTTCCACCACCAAAGCCACTCTGAAAAGGATGGTGTCATCAACAAATTGCTGAATAACCTCTGGATCAACTGTTGAAGCAAGTTTGACCCCTTTGATGATTTTGGAGTGAAGCAGAGAAGTAAACCTCCTGCCTAAAGACTCAGCCACAATAATAAAGAGGTATGGGGAAAGGGGGTCTCCCTACCTTAGACCTCTACCTGCATTGAAGAAGCCTCTTGGTTTGCCATTAACTAGAATAGAGTAACTAACAGATGTAACACAGGTTCTGATAAGTTATAGAACTTTGTCTTGGAAGCCTAGTTTCCTCTATATAGTGAAGAGGAACTCCCAGCTCACTCTGTCATAGGCTTTGGAAATATCAAGTTTGAAAACCATGCCCAGGCTTTTGCACTTTTCCATGGAATGTATGATCTCATGAGTAGAGATAGCAGCATCAATGATCTATCTGCCTGGAACAAAGCCTTTTTGACAGCTATTGATCAGCTTCTCGAGAATAGGTTGGAGTCTCAAAACTATGATTTTGGAGAAGATCTTGTATAGCGTATTATAGAGACTTATAGTCTAAAATCTCCCATACACGTAACCTCTTGCTTTTTAGGAATAAGATCAATGAATGTGTGGTTTAATTATTTGAGCATCTTACTTGATTTAAAGAAATATCTAGCAGCTTCAGTAACATCTTTCCCCACAATATCCCAATATTCCTGGAAGAAGGCAAGAGGGAAACCATCTAGTCTCGAAGCTTTGTAAGCCCCCATAGAAAAGAGGATGACCCAGACCTTTTCCATAGTTATACCTTTTCCCAGCTGAGCATTGTCATACTCATTCATGAGAATAAGAATGATGTCCACAAGTTACTGATTAATATTGCCATTTTGTGCTTCTAGGAAATTTTGGAAATAGGCCACAACCACTTCCCCTATCTGTGGGTCATTTTCAATCATCACTCCTCTACTGTCCTGAAGCTTAGTAATATTGTTCCTTTTCTTGTGTCTCATTGTGGACTGGTAGAAAAATAAAGTATTCTTGTCTCCCTCTTTCAGCCATTGTATTCTCGACTTTTGCTTCCAAAAAACTTCTTTTCCCAATCGATCTTTCCATTCCCTTCTCGCCATCTCTTCTTCCATGTTTGTGGCTTCAGTAGTATCTCCCTCCTCTAACCTATTTTGTAGCTCTTTTAGCCTCAGATTTATCCTTCTCTTTTCCTCAAATATGTTTCCAAATTTGAATTTATTCCAGCCTCTGACCTTCTTCTTAACCATGATTAGCTTCTGGGCTAGGTGGAACATACGCATACCTTGTATGTCCACATTCCACCATTTTGTCATCAAATCTTTGAACTCCAAGTGTTTAGTCCACATTATTTCAAACTAGAAAGGGAAGGGGCCCTTGTTATTTCCATCATACAATGAAAGAAGTAGTGGGTTATGATCAGAAGTAGTTCAGGGTAGAACATCTAGGGAATAATAGCTTAAAATTTTCCATCTAGTAGAAATCCCAACCCTCTCCAATCTAACTTGGATCAGGTTCTTACCCTTTCTCTGATTCAACCAAGTAAACCTGTTGCCTTGTGGTTCCAAATCCATAAGGCCTTCTTTATTTAAGAAATAATTCAAGTCCAACATGTTGTCTGTAAAGTCCATAGCCCCTCCCCTCTTTTCTAAAGGGAATAGAGGAGTATTAAAATCTCCCATCAGCATCCAGCAACTATCCGACTCTCTAGATATGAGAGTAGATAGAGTATCCCATAGCTCCCTTCTTTGGCTTCTCTAATTCAGAGCATAGATGTTAATCAGATTCCAAGTAAAGCTGTCAGTCTCCATTTTCGTAGCCAAAAAGTTTTTGTTTTTCTTAATCAACCTTCCTTTGACCATGCTACTATTCCACATGGTGATAATTCCTCCCAACACCCCACAAGCATCACTCCCTAAGTGTTCTACATTCCTCCAAGACTTAATGGTACCCACATCCATCCCTTTCTTTCTTGGGCCTCTACTCTTCTTTTTAATTGTACTCCACCCCTCCGTGCCAGCAGTGTTGGACTCAGCACTAGGGGTGAGTGTTATAGATTTATTGGAGAGGGAAACCTTCTCAGACTCCATAGCCAAATGTGTTTCTGCCTTAGATAGCTCAGGGGGATGGGCCTCTGAGGGAAGTACACCCTCAGAAACAGCTTGTTTTTCAGGAGGGGCGTCCAGAGGGATTTCCCCATCCTCAAGACTTAATGGTGAGAAGGCCACTCCACTGACGATACCCAATATAGCTAGAGTATCCTTAGGGGATGCACCAATAGGCTCCATATTGTGAGCCTAAGTATTATCTTCAATAACTATAGCAGATTTATTTTTGGCGGGAGATTTGATCATATTCAAAAGGTCTTCCTTGAAGGGATAGTCCTCCACCTCCTCCACTGCCTGATCTACCTTCGTGTGGGAGGGTTTGATTTTACATTATGGAGCTAAGTGACCTTTTTTGTTACAGTTTTGACAATAGATCATCAAATTTTCATATTGGATAGGTTGGGTCCATTGACCATAGTTAGACTTTAGCGTGATATTATTAGGGAGAATTTTGTTCACATCAATGCTAACATAAATTCTGGCAAATACTAACCTTGATTTGTTTCTTGTTGTGCTATCCATGGTGATAAAATGCCTAAGAGTGTTAGCGATCCACATGAACATATGGTCATCCCAGAACTCCAAAAGAAGGCCTAAGAGTCGGATCCAAACTAGAGCAGCTTTATTCAAGTCAGCAGCACTATCAAATCTGAGTTTCCACTTACATAGAGACAGGCTATGTTTTCCAAGCATCTAGGGACCTCCTGCAAGGACCGTTGTGAGGTCTTCTTTGGCCGTGAATTTAAATAGAAACATTCCACTATTCATAGCATAAACGTCACACATCCTTTAATCCTCCACTTGGTGTTCACCCATTTTCTAACAGCGCCAATGTTAGGTATGAAAGAATTTTTTTTTTTTGACCAGAGCATTTTCCATTGAGGAGACAACCCTATCCATAACAACACTTGGGAGCTCAAGTTCAGGATCACCATCACCCCCACTCAAGGTTGGGGAAACCCCACCATCCGTCGCTTTCTCCCTAGCCAGGGCCTTTTTCTAAGCGTTGGGACCCAACACCCCATTATGAAGCGTGTGAATAGGGGAATCTTCCTCCCCTTCATAGAGCACATGACCTAGCGGGTCCTCAGAACTGTTTGATCCACAGGGGATAGAATCACACCTTGAAGCACTCCCCGAGGGAGCCCGCACCTGTAGGTCCGGAGGCTCACCTGGGTCGCCGCCCTCCATCAAATTCAAAATCAAAAGCAAACGAGAAAACACAGCAGGCTGGAAGTTGCAGAGCAAATTAGCTATAGGAAAGGTAAATTAGTTAAATAGATGAACTTTATTTAATTATTTAGGATAATGGCAAGGAGGGGATAATTAATTAAATAAATATTAATTAATTATTTAATTAATATTGGGTTGGTGATAATGAGGATTGGGTAAATTAATCAAATAAAAAAGATTTATTTAATTAATCACGAGGAAGGGAATAAGTTAACATGATAAGTGATGTTAGGGAGATGCCAGAAAATAATGGTGTAGGGTGTATGTCATTTTTGGGTGTCTACATTTTGCCCCTCTTTGATGTGGTGTCGTGATCAAGTGAGATTAATGTCATTTCAAAGAAAATTAAAAATTTTCCCCAGTCGACCAACGGGAAGGGAAGAATAAGTGGGATATGTCCCCTCAAGAGATCAAATGAAAAAAAAAAAATTCCAGGTGAACTCTCGAACATAAGGAAATGGTAAATAAAACAAGATGCAAGATGAAAAATGGGATCAGAAGAAGACAAAACAGGGAAAAAAGGATATGATATGAGGGTAGGGGGTGAAAAATTAGGGCTAGGCTATAAAAAATTAGGGCTAGGACTTAGGTGAAGGCTATAAATAGGCTATGGGGGGCCCATATTCCTCATTTACATGCCTAACCTTGAGTGAATTGGAGAGAGAAGAACAATAGAGTATGAAAGCCATGGCTCAGATTCCACATCATAAGCATTGAGTGGAGCAAGTTCGAGAGTACCTGTGACCTTCGAAGGCTAGAGAGTAGGTATGTGGTCTATCCATGCTTTGTACTTTAGGTTTTGGCTATTTATTATGCAATAAATGTGGGGTAGAATAGGAGTAACAATTGCGCTAAAGCACTATGTTAGCACAATCAAGTTGGGTGTAGTGCCTCTAATGGAATGATTAGCACTTTCATCTCAGTTTAGCACCTCCATTGCAAATTAGTGCTTCCATCACATTGAAAGTGGCTAGTTAGGGGAGCTAGTTTAGTGCCTTCATCAAGCGAATTAACGCTTTCGTGGGAAGAGTCAGTGCCTCTATGTCTTTCAACGCATGTGCAAAATCATGCAACACTTGCACACCTTTTGGTGCCAATGCAAGGTCATTCAGTGCTTCCGTGCCTATCGGCACATGCATGAGGTGGTTTAGCATTTGTACTTGATTCGGTGCATACATAATGTCTGTTAGTGTTTGTATGTGTTTTAGCGCCAACGTGGGTTCTGTCAGCACTTGTGTGGTAAACAACACTTGCGCGGGTTGGGTTAGTGCTTGCATATCTTTTAGCACTTACACGGCTTCTATTAGCACTTGCACACCTTTTTGGCACCAGTGTGGGGGGATTTAGTGCTTTTGCACAATGTTTGACAAAAGGCTAATTAAGTGGTGTGGTGGGTGCAGGAGGACTTGTTTCCATTGCATTTGAGGGAGTGAAGGCTACCTCCGTTGGCTTTCAGGGAGAGGTTCAGTCCTAGAGATGTTTTGGTGTTGTAGTGGATTGGATTGTGACACCTAGCATATATGCTGAAGATTCAGTCCCATAGGGCCATAATGACAACCCTAGTTAAGAGGTGGCAGAGCGAGCGGTGTGCCTTTTTGCTACCTACAAGTGAGATGACCATCACCCTTGAGGATGTATGGAGGATCCTACGGATCCCTATTCATGGAGAGTTGGTTAAAACTTAGTTATTTGGTGCCTTAGACATGAAGGATTTAGGTTCTATAAAATACACCTTGGGTATGGATATTAGTATATATCAATTTATAAAAAAGGTTTGGCTTGTTTAGAGTAAGTATATTCAGACTATTTTATAGCAATTTACTATGCAAGACTGTAAGTCAGCGAGTATTCCTTTACCTATCAATACTAAGTTATCATGGATTGGTGTACTAAGTTATGATGATTTGGAGCATCTATATAATGTCCCTTATGCTAGTGCAATAGTTAGCCTAATGTATGGTATGGTTTATACAAGACTAGACATTACCCAAGAAATGGGAGTTCTTAGCAGATTTGTGTCTAACCATGGTAGTAGCGAGCATTAAAATTATGTGACAAGGGTTTTTAGATATTTGCAAGGGAATTTTAATTATTGTATTTTTATCATGGGACTAATTATGTGAGAAATTTCCTTGATATACAAGCCTTTGTCAATTCAGATTGGCTTGTTGATTTGGAAAGTAGGAGGACCATGAGTGGTTTTATGTTCACTTCATTTGGAGGAATTGTTATTTGGATGAGTAAGTAAAAATCTATATTTGTGTTGTCTACTATAGAAGTAGAGTACATGTCTATGACACATTCCTATAAGGAGGTGGTGTGGTTACAAAGATTGTGCTCAAGTATTAATGGCTTTGAGTGTAGACAAGTCAAGATCATATGTGACAATCAGAGCGTTATCTATTTAACAAAGAATCTATTGTACCAAGATCATTTGAAGCATATTGATGTTTAGTATCACTTTTTCTACAAGACAAATAAGGGTGGGATAGTCATGATATAGAAGGTTGAAAATTTGGTTAATGTTATAGATTGTTTCACTAATTCAGTGAACATGGATAAGGTTAGTTGGTGTAGAGAGGCCATGGACCTTGCCTCTTCAAGCACTTAATTTATTTTAATTTTCCCATTATATCTTTGCAATGTAAATGTAAAGTGGGATAATATTATGATTAGGTGTGTCATTCATCTTACAAATTTTAAGCCTTGTAAATTGTATTTAATTATGTAGAAGATAAATAATGTATCTCCAAAAATCATGGAGTGGGAAAATGGGACACTCATGTGAGGGTGGGGAAATTATTTATTCTTTGAGACAAGTGGGATATTGTATAAGAAGGCATTGAATAGAGAGGTTACATTAAAGGCTAAACTTGGGGGTTATGGACCATCTTCCTAATTTGATGGTTATGACAAATGCATTGAATACCCTCATTAAGCACCTAGATTTGGGAAAGTGGTCAATTTGACCATTATGATGGAATCTATGATGTGTAAGAGAGGTGTAAGATGTTAAGAGGTATAAGAGTCCAATTACTATTCATTTTTTCTTGACCATCACTATGGGGGCATTAGATTTCAGCTATGGCTCAAGGATATGACTCAGTTTTGGGATACCACTTAGTGGTTTCTTATTTCTAACTTTTCTATATATTGGTAAAGTTCTTTTGTAGGTACTATTATGCTACCATATTATTGTCATAGGGATAAGTGATTATATCAATGCACACATTTGACTATGATTAATATAATCTTGGTCCTCTTTGGTGGTGGAGTTTTTTCCTACAAGGGTTTCCCCACATATATCTAGTATCCATATGGTTTAATTTTTTATGTTTACTTCTCCATTATTACATTAATCATATTGTCTTAATCAAGTTGAATAATTATTTTGTTAATATTCTCACTATGTCATTTATGTTTGGATTAAGGTGTCATCAACCTTGTAAATCTTATGTAATTTATTATTCCTATTATTGTTTGTAAATCACTCATAAGGGATGAAAGGTTTCACCAAGTAGTGATCTTGTTTTAGCCACATGTTTAATCTCGGTACCTAACTAATGTTGGTTATGGAGCACATTTCATTCTAGGGGGTGCAGGGGGTACCCCCTATGGGGTTTGGGGGTCATGCACCCTAGTGGGGGTTCAGGGGTAGTGCCCTCAAAAGCCACATTATATATATATTTTTCATTGTAAATCTGAACCGTTAATCATTATGTCATAGATCTTACGGTAGAGGTTATGTTGGCTTTTCCTTTCCTAGAAGGAAACCCCTTTATGAGGATTTTGTATTATGGTTGTGAATGAGAAGTGTAGAAATTTGAGACTAGAAAAATAGGTGTTGCTAGATTGAAGATTGGAGAGAAGATTGATAGTGTTGTATTGTAAACTCTATTGAAGTTAATTAGACTGGTGTAGCTCTTCTTGTGTGGAGTTTTTTCCTGAAAGGGTTTCTCCACATAAATACTATGTTATGTGTTTTATATTCTGTTCCATTATTTCTTTATGTTGATTTCATGTTATCTCCATTTTGGTTATGCATAGTTAAATATCTATATTATAGTTGTAATTAGATTTTCGTTGATAGTTGTGTACCTTCATTTCTAACAATTTACCCTATTATTCAACAATGACTAGGGTACAAGCACTCATGTCTAGAGGGTGTGCTCATGTCCTCAATAGATATTTGTGTTTGGCCCTCCAAATGCTCTATAAATTATAGGAGTTTCTTCTAAAAAATACTTGATGCCTACATAATGCATATAGAATCTAGAAAAAACTTGTTTGAAGAAAGATGCACATTTTTTAAGTTAAATGGGCAAGAAAATGGTTAGTTATGACTAGGAGAATACCTCATTCAATCCTGTAGATGGCATACTTTAGTCTCCATAGTATTGGAAAGATTAGGAGTGTTGATCCCTATGTGATGTGTTTGTGGTGTGTGCAATGGATGCCACTACAAAAACCCTAAAAGTTTTCCAACCCTTAAGTGGTGTGTGTAGTGTAATGGAAAGGATATTAGGGAGGTGGAATGAATAATATTTGTGCCAAAGGTTTTTGTAGAAAAGGATTTATAAGGCATTGGTCTATAATAGTGGAGGAAGGAGGGAATAAATTTTAGAGGTTAAGGGTTTAGGAAATAATGGAGAAAATTTAGTAAGGATGATGAAGATAAGGGAAATAGAGTGGCCAGAGTGATGGATCTCACAAAACCATTACAAAAGAGGATTTTCTATTCAATTAAGATAAGAAGGGAGTGCAAGGAGAGAAAGCAAACCTCTAAAACTTAGTAGCAAACAAATGGAGCCAATGTGTAGAATAACCATAGAGAGAGGAAAGATAGTGCAAATAGAATAGAACCAATGTGGAACCTTTAAATAAGAAACAACAAAAGTTGTATAGAATGTTCTTGACTAGGTATTCAATGGAAATGTAGTAAGGAACAATTAGATTTAAAAAATGTACCACTGGTAATAGCTAAATTTGAATTTCAAGTTTGACACTAGCATTTATAGGTGTTGATGTCCTTTAGAAGTAGTGATCAAAATTACAAGGGAAGGCATGATACTAAAAGACAATTTTGGGATTTTTTGCATCGCACACTAATATAGGTTGAGGTAGATAATTAAGTTGAATGTATCCTACAAATGACTAGGGTGGGAGACACCAAAATGAATGTAGAAACATAAGGTTAAAAGTGTAAAATCTACGACTTCTAGGGTTGTTCACCTATTTATTCTAAACTCTATGACATGTGAAAAATCTAGAAAATATTTGTTAGCAACTTGCTAGACATATCTAAAGATAAAAAGGTAGAAACTAGGATTAGTGCTATAGTGTGACTGCCTTAGTCAGTCCCTTATTTGACATATTTCATAGTGGCATATAAAATTTGGGAGTGTGTGATACCTAAGTGTGGGTGTTTGTGGTGTGTGCAAGATTTTACAACTACCAAATAAACTCTTAGAGGATGTCTAGTGCTATAGAGTTGTGTCCTTGTGAAATGTATAAGAAAAGGAGATGAAACTCTCTAGTGTGCCAAGGGACTTAATCTATGGATATTTTTAGATATGTAACAAGTGTTTTAGTGAGAGAGAATATCTACAACAATGGAGGATTTTTGTGGAATACTTGAGGGAGAAAACCATAGTGAGTGTAGGAGGGTATTTAGAGAAAGCCATAGATTCTAGGGTAAGAAGAAGAGATGGAGGTCAAGAAGGGACTTTAGTAATGGAGAATTTGTAGAATTCTAACAATGGAGGAATATAGGGAGATGAAGAAAGTCTGAGATCTTAGTATCAACACCTAAGAGGAAGTTTTTTTTGGAGGGGATTGTGTAATATTGAGAAAGAGATAGGAAATTAGGATTTATATGTGCCTAAATAAAAAATTTTAGGTCAATTTATTTTTTAGGGTAGAAAAATTAGTAAGGTAGGGCTTTATAGTTTTAAAGGAGGAAAGTTCAAATTTTTAATTAAACACTAGCATTTGAAGGATGTTGGTGTACTTCATGAACCAAGACCTAAGATTTCAAAGATAGGTTGGCAATAAATTGAAATAAATGTATTGGTCTACATGGGACACTAGAGATGAGTTATCAAGCTAGGAAATGGTCAAAATGAGCCATAAAACATGACTATGGAATGGACACCAAAATGGGTGAAGAAACATAAGGTGGAAAGTGTGAAGTATGCAATTTTTGACCTTAAAATAACATGTTAATCAATAATAATAAGGAGGTGATTAGGGTTATTGAATATTATCTTTCCTTCCAATATGATATGAATGATGTAGGGGCTATTAATTTTATCTTAGGGATGGAGATTAGGAAGGATAGAGATAATCGAAAGTTTTGGTTAAGTAAAAAAAGAAAAGTATGTTGAATCTATTTTATAGATATTTGGGATACATGACTACAAACCCATGAATGTTATTATATTCATGGGAATAAATTTATTAATGTAATAGTGTCTTAAGACACCAATTTAGATAGAGGACATGATCTATGTTTCATATGCAAGTGCAATCGGTAGCCTTTTGTATTTTATAGTCTACACCAAACCAAACATCACCCAAGCAGTGGGATATCTAAGTAGATATTTATCCAACCAAAGAAAAGAGAATTAGTTTTTAGTTAAGAGATACTTTAGATATATTTATGGAACTTTAGAGTATTCTATTTTCTACCAAGGAGGACCTAGTTTGAGAAGGACGATGTACATCTAGAAATTTGTTTATGTGGATTGAGAAGGTGATGTGGTTAATAGGAGATCTACCAATGATTATTTTTTAACTTGGTTGGTGATGTAGTGTGTTGGATGAGAAAGAGGTAGGTTGTGGTTGATCATTTGACTACATAATCTTAGTACATGGCATGCTTGTAATTTTAATGCCAAAAATTGCATACTCTATAATTATCGCATTATGTTTTACACTCAATTTAGCGTCCATCCCCTTAGCATGTTTTAATAGGATACATTAAAATGATGACTTTTAACCTTTCTCCTTCACCAATTTTCTAAAATTTTATGTTATTTTAAAATACTTTGGCTTTCTTTAATTTTATGATATTAATCTTAGCTTTTTTTTTTGGACAAGTTAGTGCCGTTGTACTAATGTCTATGCAATCGTATTTCCATCCCATAAATTTGAAACTTTAAAATATTTATTTGCATACCTTTTATTGTTGAAGTTGGTTTTAACACCTTTCTTTCCATGTGATTCCTCTATTATTACAAATTTGAACATCCCTATCCTTCCCTAACCTCTTAAAAACTCATTTTTTGGGGAAATATGAGAATATAAAATAAAAGGATTTCTTCCTCTCTTGGTTGTAGCTTCTCTAGACTATAACTCCTCTTATATGACTAGAACCTATCCTATCTTTCTGAGTCTTTATGCTAGTATAATCATTCTTATTTTATTTACACGTTTCTTATTGCGATATCCTTTTGAATCTCTAACAAATTTATGTATGTAGATATATCTATTGAGGCATTTAACCATGTTATGATCCTCTCTATCTTTGGTATTATCATCCTTTTCTTTATGGCTATGATTAAACTCATCTCTTCACTTGCTACTCCATAAGGCTCTTCAAAACATTGTTTCCTCTCTTCTTCCTTTGAGGTAATGGTGATTTATTTCTAGTCTATTTGTGTTGTTTTCATCTTCTCACATTTCCTTTCATTTGTGTTGTTTTTGTTGGAAAGGCTCTTGGTGAATCTACAACTCCTATATTTTCTTTTCATACATACTAGGATATTAACATATCGATAGAAATGAGTTATTAATATTCATAGATCATCATATTGTTGTTATTTTAATTCTAGAAACACTTAGGATTAAGATAACACACAAAATCCAATTAGATATTATATTTATGATTGTTTGTGGAGGTCAAAAGACCATATTTGGGGCTTGACCATTTGGCAAGCTCGTAAGCAATCAACCCTTCTCCCTCTGTCCCAATTATAGGTACTTTTGGTGGCTCCATTGCACAAAGGTTTTGTACTCTTCACCTCTTGGTCATATTTCCTATATTTACTTAGATTTCATTTGTATATTATTCCTTTTAGTTCAAATAATCTAAGTTATTCTAGTATTTCTTACATTTTCTTATCATTTCTTGGTATGATCTACTATATGCGTGTGATCTTTGTGTTCTAGGTCTCCAAATTTATTTCCCCCTATGTATGGAGGATGACAATGTGTTTGGATGTGAGCATGCAATTATGATGTCTATGAGTCATACTAGCATTTGTGCTACAACTACTTTTTGATATTTTTCCAGATTTTATCTCACTCTAGGTTTCTATTTTTGTATCCACTTTCTAGATCCTATTAATTTATTCTTATTTTTCTAGTTTTTCTTAGTTCAAAAGTGAAACCATAGTATTTTGTCTCGAGAATGAACATAGTTTTAGTTTAGTCGAAATACATTTAGATAGGTTTAAAACATTATATTTGATTGTATATTAGAAACTATAATCCCATGATTTAATCCATATCTAAAAGAAATTAGGAGGTTGAAATAATAAAAATAAATTTCCCCTATTGCAATAATAAGGTAGTTTGAATTTAGAGGTTGTGATTAGATATTGGCCTAAGATAGTATAAATTGATTGTGAAATTTAAAGTACTATCAATTTGGCCAAGAACCCCATTTTGCACATGTGAACAAATCACACTAATTTTTAGTATCATTTTCATGACATGGTGGACAAGAAGGCGATGATCAATAAGGTAGATAGTTTAGTGAATGGTGTAGATTCATAGACAAAGCTAGTGAGCAAAAAGTACAAATGGTGTAGATTGTCTATGTACATTTCTGACCCTAGTTACATTAGACTAGTCTATTTTATTGGAATACCTTATGTTATTTTGAAATGTATAAAACAAGTGGGAGATGGTTATGAATAGGTTTTGTACGCCTTCCAAATCCATGTAATAATTTAATGTTTTAATGTGTTGTAAATTGGGCCCTCATGGTATGGGGCACCACCCTTGCAAGAATCTATGAGATTCTTTATATGAAACACACTACCACTCAAAATTTATGGTATGAAGAGTGTAAGAGAGCATTGATAGAGGGGGTTGCCTTTGGAATAGGTGGAGATTTTTTTACCACTATTTTTATCTTATTTTAAGAACATCTTGTAAGAGGTTTGAATGGTCAAACTTTGAATGCTTAGTTTGAGAATTTGACACCTAGATTGTAGGGTTCACAATTCCTCATAGGGAGTTACATTCTATTTTAGGTGAATGCATTTATGGAGAGGGGTGCATAGGTCTAAGTTAGAAAATTTTGACTATGACTTGCTCATGGTTTTTAGCCCATTCTTTTAGGAAATCATATGTAGTCTCCTAAGTTTTCATTGTCTATATATTAGATGCTTGGGATGGAGGATTGTATGGTGACTGGATTGCATTTGTAAATTTTGTCATTTTTTCTCTAGATAGTGTTGAAGGTCTCCTTGATAGCATGATGATACATAATCATAGTAGTGCTCTTATTTTTGGGTTTTCTCTTGTAAGAGTTTTCTCAAGGTAAATTGTGTGTTATGTATCATTACTTTGTTGAAATTTGGAGTGATTCTTTTTTTTAGCATTCCCCTATATTATATTAGGATTATTTCTTTTTACATTCATTGTCACCTTCATAAATTTATCTATTAGTCACATCTTACATTAGACACTATTTAAATCATAGATTTTCTTGCGTCAACCCTCAATAATCAATGATTAGTAATTAACACCCATTTCCACTACTTATCTCTTTAATTTATTATTGTTTAGTCAACCTAGTGACCTAATACAAGGTTAAGGAAGCTTCATACTTCAAAACACTCATAGTAGGCTCACAATGGTGCTCTTTAGCATCACTGTATTTTTCTAACACATATATCACCTAGGAAAATATCTCTACAAGTACTAAAGATCAATTATACATCAAATAGAATTGCACCATCCATGACAAGATCATTCTAAATATACTAGATCATAGGTGTGATCTATTCCTATTTTGGGATTAGGTGATATCTACCTTGCAGATCCCTATGTCTAGTGTACTTAATTATATGTGTAGATGGATAAATTAATGTATTTTCTCCTTAGCACATGGAGTGGGAAAACATAGACACCCATGTGTGGTGGGGACAAAAATATTAATTATTATTCTTTGATTATTTGGAATTATTATTGCAAGAAGACATGGAAAGAGGAAAATAAAGATGGAGGTCACTTTGGAATACAAAGATTCATGCCTTGTAAGTAGTTGCCTAATGGGACACTCAAAAGTTATAAGTTAACTTACTCTTGAATAATGGCAGGGGTTACATATTTGGTATTTATTTTCTATTCTTGAAAGATTCTCTCCATGAATATAAGGTGTCAGTTTTTCACGTTGAAGTGGGATACCTAGTTTTGGGCCCATGGTTTTAGCCACTAGTTTTAGAAATCCATTTGTGGTTTCCTATTTCCAAAACTCTATATTGGAGGCATGGGATAGGTACTATGTTATTTTCTAGGTGAAGTAATTTTATTCTATCAAAATGTTGTCATAGATATTTGGAGTATATTGTACTGATGTAACACTTCCATTATGTAATACAAGCTTGATATCTCTTTGGTGGTGGAGTTTTTCCTAAAAGGATTTTTCCATGTATATCTAGCATCATATGTGTTTTCTAATTTTAATTTTCTTTTATAAGTGTTTTTTCATGTTAAATTTAAGATTTTATTGTTAATGACATGTTTATATTTTTATGGTAATTGAATTTGTACACTTTATGTTATATTCTTATTGTAATTGTTCATTAGTTTCTCAACATTTGGTATCAAATTTGTAGTTATAATTAGAGAGAGATGCATTTCTAGAAGTGTTGTGAGATTTTTTATTTCAGTAGGAGTACTTAATTTAGTGGGTTTTGCAAATCCATTTGTGGTTGTATCCATGGTATCTACTTCACATTAAAAAATTAATAAGTTCAATGGTTCCAGGTACAAGTTGTGTAAGCTAAAGATGGAGGATCTCTTGAAGGAAAAGGATCAATAGAAAGTGTTTGAAAAGGAAGGAAATCCTAATGGAATACCTAATAAAGATTAGAAAAAGTTGGACAATAAGGCACAAAGAACCATTCTATTGTGTCTTGAAAATTCCATCCTCTTAAATGTCTCAAAAGAGGATACCACATTTGCACTGTGGAAGAAGATAGGTGATATTTACCAAACTAAAATTCTAAATAATAAGTTATATCCCAAAAGACATTTATATTCTTTAAAAATAAAGGAAGCTAATTTTGGTGCAGAAAATTTGAATTCTTTTAATTTCATTTTGATTCAACTATGTTCAGTAGATGTTAAACTTGATGGGAAGATAAATGTATATTGTTGCTTTGTTCTTTACCTAAATCTTGGGAGAACTTAATTGTTGTTATTAGTGGTAGTTCTACATAGATAAAAATGGACTCCCTTGTTGATATGTTTCTTAGTGGAGAGATGAGGAGAAAGTCTAATGATGAATATTCTAAGGATGTCTTGGATGTTATGGGAAGTCCCAAGGACAAAGGTGGGTCTAGAGGTGAATAGAAGAAATCAAAAAGTCAAAAGGATGATCCAAAACCCCTAGGAAGAGAAAAGTGTTGGAATTATAGAAAAAGAGGACGTGAGTAGAAGGAATGCAAAAAAAAGAAGATGAGTTTTGATGATTCCTCCATAAAGAAATCCTTTGGTGACAGTGATAATAATGCATTATTTATTTCTACTAATGTTACTAGTGATGACTCTTGGATGATTGATTTAGGTTTCTCCTACCATATAACCACTCACAAGGAGTGGTTTTCATCATATCAATATTATGATGGAGGAGAGGATTTCCTTGGTGACAATAGTACACATTAGATTGTTGGTAAGGGAAAGTACAATTCTATTTTAGTGAAAGGAGGGTGGAAAAATATCTATGGTGTTTTTCATATTCCAAGACTTGCAAGAAATCCCCTTTCTATATCCAAGTTGAATGATTTTGGAGTGCATGTGACATTTGATAAGTTTGGTTGTAGGTTTGTAAGAGGGAATTTGGTGGTAGAAATAGGTTCATGGTGTGGGACTCTATTTAGGTTTTATGCCTCCACATTTTGTAATTCTACTAATATAACTGGCACTTCTAAAAATGTATGTTTGTTGTGGCACCAACATTTGGGCCAACATGTAACTGGAAGTTCTAAAGTACATGTTTGTTGTGGCATCTAGGAATTCAAAATGATATCTAGGTAGGAAGCGTGTGGGTCATGGACTGTATGTAGTTCTCTTGTGCATAATGTTGTTCCTCCCATGACAGACAAGCTAGGATATGTCTCCCTCCCACATGGGACCTCCTCTATGTCAAAGGGAGGGTCGGTTCATAAAAATTACACTTTTAACAAGAAAGGTAGGAAGTCCTAGTTGGGATTATCCAAATTTATAACTTCTAACTCCCTTGGTGACATCTCTTTTTATGATTTAGAGGAGGGAATGGTTGTTAGGATCATGGATTCCATAATTGACAGAGCCATCCACAAAATAGATCATTCTATGATTGGAAAGTTTTTTGGTAGAAGGCCCAACATCAACCTTGTTCTTCATTGGGCTACACACAAATGGAAGACCAAAAGGCACCTAGAGGTAAGTACTCTTTTGAAATACCTTTTCCTCTTTAGCTTCTCCCTATCTAAGGATTGTGTGATGGCCTTGGTCGGTGGCCCCTAGATATTGGGTAAAGCTAGCCTCTCTTTGTACAAATAGAAGATATGATTTGATCCCTTGGCTAACCTTAGCATTATGGCACCCATAGGTGGATTAGATTTCCAAGACTCCCTTTGGAGTCTGGGATGAAGAAATTATTACTGGGATTGCCAACTCATTCAAGTAGTTCCTAACACTAGACATCACAAGAAGTAGAAGTAGACTAGTGTTCACCTAGTGTTATGTGAATGTTGTAGTTAACAAGGTTTTACCCTCTACTATTAATTCATAATCCAAGCTTGGTCACTGGGTCCAAACAATACAATATGAAAATGTTGTGTCCTACTATCACAACTCAAGATATGGACATATGTGTGACTCTTATCTAGTGAAATCCAAATGTCCTGAACCTCATGAAAATGTAAAAGGGAAGAATAGAGAGGTCAAACTCAATAGTGAAAGGAAGGAGTAGGACCAATCAATGGTTATATGTGAAAGGGGATCTAAGACAAGGGAAGAGGAGGAGTCCAATAAGTAGTATCTAGAGCTAGAAGGTGTCACCCCCTCTGAGGAGGTTGAGGTGTTTGAGGAGGGAGATAATGAGGGTGTAATCCACCCAACACACTCACAACAACAATTTAAAAGCTTCAAACAAATGAGAACAAAACATCATGAAAAAAATTCATTCCTCAAATAGAAAATTGCTTCACAATTTCTTTAGGAAATTGCCTTGAAAAGGATACAAATCTGAAATTAATCACTCAAGGGTCAAGGCACCTCTTGCTACACAAACATGGACTAATAAGAAATATAAAAATCAAACACTAAGAGTCTTGAAATGATAAGGCTAAATGCTACAGGAAAAAATAATAAAATCTATAGCTTGAAATCTTCAATTCAAAGTCAAAATTATAATTTCTGGAGCTTCCCTTTAGTATTTTCTTCACACTTTCTGATCTTTCATGACCATTACCTGCACATGAACTCCAATTCTTCTCCTCTAACTATTCAACCTTCCTCTTGGGTTTTCAAACCCCATATATTGTTGCACCTATAACAATATCCCCCAATTTTCTCCACTATGCCTCCTAAATACAACTTAAACACTAGATATATAGAAAATTGTTTCTCTAGCAAATGTGGTGCCTCAGTAAATAATTTCTACTTTCATGAATTCCTTTGATTTATTAAAGCCTACAAAACCAAAATTAAAATAAATAAAACAAAGTCATTTTTTGGGTGATGCAAGATTGCTCCTACACCCTTGGATGCTCCTACATCAAACACCTGGGGTTGTTTGAGAAGTGACCTTGTCACAACTCCAATGTTTTCTTCCTTCTAATTTTACAACACCCACTTGGAATAACTCCTATATTCCTCTACCAAATCTGTATACATATTCCCTTCTTTTTTCTTTTCTTGTGGGATTCAACCCACCACAATCTGACCACCTCTGCCAAAATTCTTTCCACTCTCTTGTCATTATTTCACCTACACTTATCTCATTACAACAAACATTATTATAATCAATTTCATAATCAAATATTTTTCCATTTCATCCACTTCTCCAGTATACAAATCAACACTATTTGAATTCTGGAAATAAAAAATTTCCATCTCTTCTTCCCCATACTCTCTCACTTGATCCATCCCTTCCAACATACATGTTATTTCACAATCTTCTCTCTTCTTCATCCTCTTGCAGGAGGACCTCTTCTTCCACCTCCTACATGCATTCTTTCTCCTCTTCTTTTCCTACAAACAAAGTAGCATTAGAAAAATTATGGAATTCAACTTCTCCCTTTTGCATCTCCTCCATCAACTTCTCATTATCTAACATTTGTCCTTCCAATAAACTATCTATCTTTCTTAGATCTCCTCTCTTAACAAAAGATCATCCTCATCTTCATCATTCATCTTTTAAAACATGGAACCCTCAAAGTTCATTATCTCAGCTTCTACATTTGCTCTATATTTCTCATTATCCTCCTTCATGAGGATTTCCTTCCCTCTTGCTCTATTTTCTTCAATGTTACCTACAAATAAATAAATGTTAGATTAAATGTGGGTTTCAATCTTTACCCATTTCCTCTTCCTCTTCTATCATCAACAAATTTTCCTCTTTCATCGTGCTATCTACCAAACAAATTCTAGCATTGTTGCATACCCTTTCTTCTGCTTCTCTCACAAGTTTCATCTTATGTCTTACTCCATCTTTTGTCAAATAATAAGTGTTATCATGGCCATCATGGACAACACACCTATCATTCTACCATGGCCTTCCCAATAATAAGTGGCATACATCCATAGGCATAATGTCACACAACACTTCATCATGATAATATCTAAACTAAACTTTACCAAACATTCTTCATTAACCAAAGTTGTATGATCTTTTTGTAGCCAAGAAATCCTATATGAGTGTGGATGCTCTATTCTTTTCAAATTCAACTTTGTAACCATTTTTCTAGAAACTATATTATCTGTACTTCCACTATCAATGATTACATTACAACATTTACCTCCTGACTTACACTTTGTTTTGAAGAAACTCTTTCTTTGGGTTGGTTCTTATTTTCCTTCTTCATTCAACAAGGCTCTTCTAGTGAGAAGAGTCTCTCCTCTTTCATCTTCTTCTGAATGTTTTTATCTAGTCTCCTCGTCAACATGGGTAACTCTAGAATTATCTTATGGTCTTCTATTTGGTCCTCCTTGATTTTTTCAATAGTCATAATCTCTATGTCATTCACCATATATAAAACATGTTCCTCTAAATCCTCCTATTCCAAGTTTCCCTCTTCCTCTTTGATGTCCATCATTTTGGTCTCTAGGGTGGTATGTATTTTCACCTCTATTTTTTCGTTGGTTCTTACATCATCATCACTCTATTATTCATATTGTTGTCCATGGACTCCATCTAATCTTCCTCCTAAGCTACCACCATGACCTCTTCCTCTTTGTTTGTTTTCAAATTTCCTATTTAATTTTTCTTCAACTTTCATGACAAATTGGTATGCATCTTCAATAGTAGCTAACATTACCAAGCTTAGCTCCTCTTGAATACTAGGCTTCAGTCCATTGATGTATCTGGCTACTTGTTCTTTATTGGATCCAATGCAACCTACTCTAATGATGACTTTGTAGAATTCATTGATGTATTCTTTGACTATTTTTCATCTGCCTCAAACTTTGCATCTTCTTTAGGAGTTCCAACTTGTACTCTACAAGAATAAGCTACCTCTTCAATTTGTTGACCATTCTATCCCATCTAGTGATATTTTATTTTCCTCTCCTATTCCTTTCTAACTATACTTCTTTCCACATAATTATAGCATGACCTTTGAGCTTGGTCTTAGAAAACTTGACCCTCTATGTATCATCTATTTCTTCATATTCAAAATATTCTTCCATGTCATTGATCCTATCTATCAATTTTTCTGGATTGGGACTATCAAAGTATGTAGAGATATCTATCTTTGGCCTTTTCCAATTTTTGTTATGGCCTTCAACAATTTAACTTTTTTAGGTTCCTCTTCTCCATCATTTTATTTAGATTGTGCATCATCTTCATATTCACTTTCATCTCTCTTCAGTTTAAACCCTCTTCTCAACTCCTCTTGGATTGCATTAATCTGCCTTTGCAGAGCTCTAAATCCTTCTTCTATCACTACAACATTTCTACCACCATGGTTTCTTCTTGGAGGAATTTTTATATTTTATTTATTTTCTCCTCTTCACTTAATGTAAAATTTCTTAGTGTAAACTTTCCTCAAAGTGGTAGTTCTGCTTGCACATTCCAACCCACTACCTCAAGGTCTTGGCACAAACTGCCTCACTGTTCAGAAATCTATCTACACACTCATGATACACTCACTCTAATACCACTTTATGGGGGTGTACTCCACACAACACACTCACAAAATCAATTTAAAATCTTCAAACAAATGAGAACAAAACCTCATGAAAAAAAGTATTCCTCAAATAGAAAATTGCTTCACAATTTCTTTAGGAAATTGCCTTCAAAAGGCTACAAATCTAAAATTTATCACTCAAGGGTCAAGGGACCTCTTTTATAGAAAAATGGACTAACAAAAAACAAAAAATAGACTCTAAGAGTCTTGAAATGATGAGGCTAAATGTTGCACAAAAAAACAATGAAATTTATAGCTTGAAATCTTTAATTCAGAGCCATGACCTCCACATGAACTCCAATGCTACTCTTTCAACTATTCAACTCTCCTCTTGGGCATTTAAATCCCAAATATTGCTGCACCTATAACAATATCCTCCAATTTTCTCCACTCTACCTCCCCATAAATACAACTTAAACACCAGATATATAGAAAATTGTTTTTTCTAGAAAATGTGGTGCCTCTGTAAATAATTTATACTTTCATGAATTCCTTTGATTTATTAAATCCTATAAAAACAAAATTAAAATAAATAAAGAAAATTCATTTTTTGAGGTGATGCAAGATTGCTCCTACACCCCTAGATGCTCATACATCATGAGAGATCATTTCCTAGGATCAAGCCAAGGAACATCCTAATGATCCTAAATGATAGGATAGAAAAATCCAAGAATAGATTACCCTTGAAAAGGAAAGAGAAAGGATTGTGGAACCTCAAGGTGAGGCCATCTTTACTCCATTTTAGACTTCAAAGTCTATGCTTGAGGTAGAGACTTCATATGTTCATCCTCAGGGATAGGATACCCTTGAAAAGGAAAGAGAACAAATTATATAACCTCAAGGTGAGGTTAGCCATATCACTTCCCAAACTATAGAGATTTTTCTTAAGGTAGAGTCATCATAAGGTTTTACAAACTCTCCAAAAATGGGGAAGGGCAAGTGTTTTACTAAGAAGCCTTGCCTCTCACCTTTTACTTAGATATCCTTCTCTGGTAAATGAAAATAATAGAAATTAAAGGACAATAGAAGAACATGAAATATAGGGTTTCACCAACACAAAAGAAGGCCAACCTTAAGAGAAACTATATTGAAAGAAGCAACTCGAGAAGTTGTCAGTGGTGTGAGACTCACCCTTTTTAGACATCTTGATTGCCTGATAGACTCGTCACCTCTTGATTTTATTTGGATATTGGATACTATTATGGACTCTTGATCCTATTCATTAGACTTTTGAGAGATATTAATGATGTGATTAGAATAGTAAGCTATTTTCATTATGATGATATTGATTTAGATTAGATTTTCTTATGCTATATTCTGAATTATAATGATGAATGAATGCCTTACCTTTACATATTTCAATTATGATTGAAAATGGATTTTAGTGAGCTAAGTGAATGGAAATACATTATCTATGATTATACTGCCAAGATTATGTTGTTTTAAGAGAATTGAGTTAGTAAGAGGTTGGAAATATTGATTGACATATTAAACTGACTATATTCGTAATGTGAGCACTTGGATTATGGTGTGACTTCATGTGAGATTTGATTCAAGCCGCTTAGACTATTTGTATATATTGGATCTATTGATGTGTGCATTGGAGTGTGTAGATATTTTCATGGCCAATGGAAATTCAGAGGTTTCTCAAGTAACCCTCATGAATAAACCCTATAACACTAAACCTATTCCCTAAGGTTGACTAAGGTCTTGTTGTTTTGTGAATGTTGCTAAGTGTTGATTCTTTTGTGTATTGATTTATTTAAGTTTCCTAAGGTTGTTTTGGGATGAGTTGGATTATGTGTTGTCATCCATGTGTTCAATTTCGTACATGGGTTTATAGGGATTTTAAATGGTGTTATTTAATTTTTTATTGGTTATTTTATGATTTTTAGGGGCCTAGGTCAAGTACCTATGGTATGGTACTTTTTGGACCACAAATCTTGAGTTTTGACCAAGATTTGACCACTCCAAATGGTCTTCAAAAAAGAGTGACGAGTTAGGGTTTTGGGAAGATGGATGGGTGACTTGTCGCATCTCATTTCCCCTCTCCTAGGTTTAGGTATGGGTTTGGGTTTATCCAAAATACTCACACATGTGAGAGCACCCAATGAAAGAGCTTCATGGGAAGAGAGCCCAAGTACTTCCCACTTCCCAATATGTCACAGATGTGTGATAAATTGTGGGGATATGTGCTCTTGAGGGTGAATAGGAAGGTGACAAGTGTCACCTCCCCATTCAAGGGAATTGATTTTGTAACCCTATTTATCTCCCTCGTTGAGGAGAGAAAAGGGTTTTTGGTCATTTTTACTTTGGAGGGTTATTGCATTTTGGAGATGAGATTTCTTGTGCAAGTGTTGGAGAAAGATCTTGGTGTTGGACTCTTGGAAGGGCTCCCACAATCTTCTTCAACCTTTGGAAAGCTTGAGAGGTAGGCTCTCAAGATTTCCATGTTTAAATGTGTAGTTTTTTTTTATACTATGAATGGTTGTGAATGGACCTAGTGTTATTTTAGTTAGTGTTTCCTTTATGTAAGGGAAGGGTTGTAATGGGTATGATATCTCCTTGTGTGGGGTCTTGAGAGAGGTGTGAACCTCCTCAGGGAAAGACTACTCCTTAAGAGGAGTTGGAGGCAATCTGCCTTGTTCTTGGTAGTTTTGTGGTATCATGTTTTGGTAGGAAAGAATGTCTTATTTCTTGGGAGATATAAGTGGTATAGAATAGCAAGAGGCTATGGTTTGGCATGGAGTTGTGAAAATGATTGTTATAGTTCTTATGTTATCTTTCCCCTTGTAGGAGTGATGTCCACTCTCTCCCCTATTGAATCCATGCAATGGATCTAGTTATGTGAGTCTCCTTGGGATGGGAGTTGCTTGGTGTGTCTTGTGTGTGTGTTTTGGATCCCCTTGTGTATGTGTGATCCTAGGTTACTTGAAGGCTTCCTAGCTCGGGGGTGGCTTGCAAGAAATCCTATGGTTGGATGGTGAGCCCTCCATTGGCCTTGTTAGTTTTGTTGTGTCTTATTGCACGATTCATGGCTAAGAAGAAAAGGAAAGAAGGAGAAGAGTCTCATTGTGAAGCTCAGGCATTGTTTTAGAGATTTAGTATTTTTGTAAAGGCTCTGTAAAATCCTAAGATATTGAGATTTGTAAATGGGATGGGAAGTGTAGAAGATTTAGTTTAAATATATCCTAGTTATGTTTCATTATATGTGTATTTAATTTTGTAAGTTGTATTATTCTAGAAATAAAAAAAATATGAGTTTCAGTATATGTTGTAAATTTTGAGTTACAATTTTGAAAGGAAAGGAAACGAATTTGTTTCTTGTTAAATAAATCATTGTGATAACTCCCTCTCCCTCATTCACTCTACTTTAGAAACAAGGAAATATATGTATTATGTTTTAGACAAAAAGGATACCTTCCTTTAAAGCTTTCAAAAAAATTATAAGGTTATCTAGAACTATTTATTTATTTAAAATAATATGTTGATAAAAAAAAGAATACTTAGTTTTAGATTTAAACCCTTGCTTAAATATTAGTCTATAAAAACTACATATTTAGTCTAATATTTTGTATTAAATATATATATATATATATATATATATATATATATAGATATATACATATATATATATACATATATATATATACATATATATATACATATATATATAGATGTATATATATATATACATATATATATACATATATATATACATATATATATACATATATATATATATATATATTCATATATATATACATATATATATACATATATATATATACATATATATATATACATATATATATATACATATATGTATGTATATGTTATGGAGTAAAATGTTTACACTTGTTAGTCAAGACCTATTTGAACACCTTTTTTAACATTAAATGATTAATTCTTGATCTAATGATAAAACCTGACAAAATAACTATGAGGCCAACCTAAACACAATTAAGGGGGCTTATGCAAGAGTTTTTGAGGCTAAAGGACTAGGGTGCCCAAACGCCCCGGTCCCTCATTTAGCCCTAACCTAATTTAAAGGCATGTTGTCTTATGACATCTTAAGTGGTTCCTCATGTCGGCCCCATTTGGTTTTATTCATATTTTGTGAGAAGGAATGCATATAAAAGAAAGTTAGTTTATTCATTTGAACATATCTAAGCTATCTCTAACTTCTTGAAGGACTCTTGCACTTTTTCTTCTTCTCTCTCATGCTCTCTACTCTTCTCTAAAAGCTCTCTATGGTGGATTATTTTTGGGGCACTAACTTATTGTAGGTCTTGTGAAGATCTTTCTACTTCTTTGGGATACACCAACTTCTTGATTCAATTTGTAATTCCACATCAAGCATTCTAGGGTTTCCATGCTCATGGTGACTTCTCTCCTTTACGCTATCTTACAACATCCCATTCTACTTCAGATTTGTCTCTGCCCTCCTAGGGCATGCACTCTTTGATGTCTCATCATTTCTATTATGGAGGTAGAAACACCATTCAAAGAGATTGACTTAGGCAAGCTCCTAAATAGCACCCAACCATTTTCCTTCTTGTGTGTGTGTAGGTAGCATCCAGAGAAATTTGCAGAAAACAAGTTATAGGAAGCAGGAACACAAGAGGGCGAAGACACAGAAAGTTTCACATTCTACAAAACCCTAATTAGGGTCTAGGGCACCCAAGTTCCTTGGTCTTTTAGGCTCCTAAATCCAGATCTAGGTTCCACTCTACCCTTTGATCCCCATTGTGGTGTTAGATTTTTGATATGTGCTTCTGACAATCGTATTTTCACGGATCTTGCTTAACTAGGGTTTCTACTTTGCCCTAGATTAATTGGTTAGATTTAGTTGATTCTCATCCATGCAAAAAAGGGATAAAACCCCTGTATTTTGGCTCTCCTTCAAGGGTAGAATCCAAGCTCGGGTTGTGTTCCAATATTAATAGAAGAGTGTTTGACCTAGTTAACCTTGTTAGGCTAAGTCACTCTTTTCTATCAAACATTTTGGTAAACCCAACTTTTCTTGCACTTTGGTATCCTTATTGCTTCAGATCTGAGTTGTTTTTTTCCCTAGATATGATTATATTTGATTTTATTGTTCATTTTGCATACCTACATAGCTAAATTGTGCATAGTTTTAAAACTAGGGTTTGCAAAAACCTTGCATTTCTAGGAAATCTAGCTAATCTTCAAACTAGGGGTTGTAGATTAGTCTCTTGTTTCAATCTTGATGCATTCTTAGGTTGGTATAAGTGATCTAATTTTTTTTACCTTATCATTCTTTGTGTTTAGATAATTCTTGCATCCTTGCATTTGAAATTTGGGAAAACAAACATTTAATTGTAGATCTTGAAAAGAGCATATTTGTTACCTTGTTTGCATTTCATAAAGTTTGATCATCATAGAATGAATTAAATTTCTAATTTTTGCATCAGATTTTATTGATATTATAGTATTTAATCATTTCATGATGTTGCATCTTTCATTTAAAACTCTTATTTGCTAGCATTTTGTCAAAAAAAATTGCATTTTTGGAAAATCTAGTCAAATTAAAACCTTGGGTTTGCAATTAAGATCTTGTTTCAGATTTTGCTGCTATAATTTACATTTCAAATATGATCTTGCATTAATTTAGCATGTAATAAATATCATTTGTGTTCAAAAATAATTTTTGCATCAAAAAATTGTGGTTTAGAGAGTAAGCATTTAAGATCTAGGGTCTTGATAGTAAACCCTAGCTAGTCTTGCATTTAGTGCACCTTCATCAAAGAAAAGGTCTCTCAGACTTTGTTGAATTCAAGTGGATACATTATTTAGCCACTTCTTTTGCACATACTACACATCTTACATTTGCAAGACTTAGTTTTTTTGGTTGCCAAGAATATCACATTTTTGAAAAACCTTGCTTCTCTTGCACTTGTAGGTCTTAGATTGCAATCTTACTTTGATATTGCTTGTATTTAATTAATGAATTGTACATTTTTGTTATATTTCATATTTTCATATAGTAGAAAATTTATTTCATTATGGCCTCTTCTAGTTGTTCCTCTTTGGTATCTTTGCATGCATATATCATAGATTTTGAAAATTTCTTTAAATTCATTAATATGAATCCCTATGTTTTAGATCATATAGAATCCATGTATGATATTGACATTTCTAAATGTTCTATATATAAAAAATCCTTTATTATATATCTGATTTTGAAAGCTTCATGACTCTCATGGGTGTGTATCCTTTGATATTAAAAGATCTCACTGAATTCATCTCCATGAATTGTCATAAGAAAGATTATTGTGATGGTTCTTCATCTACTACAATTCATGATAATATCAATGACATCACCTCTAAGGCATATGATGGTGACTTTCTTTGCCTACTTCACCCTATGATTTGGATCCCTCTCCCAAAAATGAAGACATTTTGGCACAAGAGGATGAGATCATTAACACATTACTTAACATTACTTTACCTTCTCTTGATTTTAATCTCTCTTCTAGAGATGCGGCATTAGATGATGTTGAGCATACTACTTCTATTTCTACCATAGTACATGAGGTTTCTATGGCTCATCCTATGGATCTTCTTCCTTTGGTTGAATGTTCAAGTATCATGGATATCACTAAGGACATGAAGACCCTTGATCTTCCTCCTTTGATTGAATGTTCAAGTACCTTGGATATCACTAAGGATGTGAAGACCCTTGATATTTCTCCGTTGGTTGCATGTTCAAACCCCTTGGACATCACTAAAGATACAATCATCAACAATTTTCTTAACAACACTTTACCCTCCCTTCATTCCAATGCTCTCCCTTCAAAAGATGAAGCATTAGTGGATGAAGAGTTGTCTCTCACATTAAATCAATCAAATATGGATGTTGAGCTTACTCAAAAGGAAAACAATGTCAATTCAATCATCATTAATAGACTTATTCCACCCACTAAAGGGATAGTGAATAAGTGCAATTCACCTTTTTTCTCTAAACTGGTGATTACGGTTCAAGGTGATCCAACACCACCTTGACCCCTAGGTTACATTCTCAATTATGCAAATAAAATTACTCAAATAAATTAAGGTGTCCAAAATATGTTGTGACAATCTCATAATAATGTGGTTACTCACACATACAACAACCGCAATAACAAGAAAAGTAAGCATGCACCAAGTGTGCCCATTTCTCTTCCACCTTCTCAACCTATCCTACCTCAAGAACCTCATCTTCCTCCACATATTGGTAAAGAGTACAATCTTGTCAAGCAGCTCCGTGCTACTCCGGCTAAGATATCTCTATGGGATTTAATACAAACATCGCCTACATACCATGAAATTGTTAGGAATTTGCAGGCCCAATAAAACCAATTCCACATAACCCAATAGTAGAAAAAGATGCAGCAAATAACCATAATGCAAAGATCATTGAACAAACACAAGACAACACAAGATATACCTTGGGAAAACCCTCAAGAGGGAAAAACCCAACCTCCAAAAGCATCCACACACATATGTATTATTCAGCAATAAAGATATTACAATACATGCCATGAGTCTCCATGAATACCTCTAAAGCATCAAGCACCTCCAATACATCCTCCATGTGTACAAGCATGAATCCACACATCACCTGCCATGCTTCATAATATGCACTTATAGGAGAGAGCTCAATACAATGACAGCCTCTCACAAACCTCCAATCCACCTACAATGAAATAGACAACCCTCACAAACCACTAACTATTTGCTTGCTTTTATAGACCAAGATCACACAAATACAACTTGTGGTATTGGATAAAACCATGTGCCCCAAAACCATGGGTAACACAAAACCATTAGCCTATAAAACCATTGACCCCCACATTTGATTATTGGTATTAAGTTTTCCCAATTAATCAAATAATACAAATAATCAATTAATCACTCTATGTGTCCCACACACATAAAATAATTAGCCCAATGTTACATACAACTTATACAAGTGGCATCCAAATAAATATCTAATGTGGTTAAACACATCAATTAAGATGCACCACAAATAAATATTTATTTAAATACATGAAAATAATACAATATTATTCAATGTGTGCGACACCATATCCCAATATTCTCCCACTTGTATACATTGCATAAGGGTCAATCAATGAAATACATCATCATAAGCAAACATGAAATCACATGAATCTCCAGTATGCTCTTGTGCTCCATCAAGATACCTGCAACAAAATCAAAGTGACCACCATCTCAAGAAAGAACTCCTCTCATCCTCCAATGTGCCCTCTATGGAAGAAAAGGAACATGCCAAGGTGAAGATGCACCAATCCAAAGAACACGCATCAAATCCAAGTGATAACAAAAGGCTCCAAGCTACTATCAAAGGTTAAAAGCCCACATGACTGGAAATAGCACAAACAACATATGCTAATACATCCAACCATCCATACCTCATAGGTATCAACAAAATCAATAAACTCATGCCAACAACATATCCAACCCATATACCGCAATCACAAGCTCCATGTATAAAACTTGTCAATGAAGAACACATGTACATCCAAGAACTCCCACTACATGGGTAATGTCAAATCTGAAAATAGATCAAAGGCATACCAAGTCTATCAATCAACACTCAAACCAAGGTGTGGCTAATCAACAAGCCAATGTAGTATCAAGAAAAATTACAATGATCGGCATATGCATGATAAATCACTGCATACTCTCTCACAACATGTCACCATAACTCTCCCATGTCTAATCAAATCAACATGAACCTCCAGGAAGTAGCCATAAGACAAAGAGAGAAAACCTATAAATCATAATGTCCTTCTACAAACACCTCAAAGTGCTAAGCTATGTCAAGAATGATCTCCTCTACAACCCCAAATGAAAAGCCTCAACAATACCCAACCATTCAATCTCATAAGATCAAATGAACATATGTATCATGTAACCAACATGGATGTAAGCCTCTCTAATCAAGGTAGATCAAAATCATAACCATTCCATAACTAGGAGCCCAATCACATCTCATAAACTCCTCATAATGAACATCATAAATCAAACCATATGAACAAAGAGACAACATTGCTAACATCCCTCAAATGAACTCTCCAGAACCAATAAATTTAGCTCAAGATCCATATCTATGAGAATATAAAGCATAAAGAAAAATACATCTAACAGGATGGGCAATACCTCATAGATGATAAACCATTGAGTAGACCAAGAGTGGGCAATGAGAATGCTCCTCTAGGATACACTAAGCCACAATGACTCTCTCCAAGAACAATCTCCTCTAGGTCCATATCCAGGTGTACGGCTCCTCAGCTTGTTGCAAGTATGGGCCTAACTGGTGTTGTCATTGATGTCAACATACTCATGTTGCATTAATGAGAAGGATTAGATGAGCTGTGTGCTGAGGATATTGAGAAAATTAGTCTCAATCAGGAACAGTGAAGAATAGTGATGACAAGAAGGTAAAAGTCCTCAATAGGTTGAGTATCAGAGGATGTGGTTTAAAGGGTTTGTAGATATAAGTCTTGAGATGCCCCATTCAAGTTTTCAGAGGTCTGCATGAAGATCTAAAGAAGTTATGGTTGCTCAAGTAGAACCGGTTCTGGCAGGTGTTCAGAGGTGACAGAGTGTCACAGATAGGTCCGGTGAGATCTGGAATTTCATTATCCCATTTTGTGGATTTGAGGGAGTGTTGAGGACATCCCTGTGAAGTATCAACTAGATTGGTTCATGATTTGAAGGTCCGGAAGAGCCTATTCATTTGTGACAGTGATGACAGACTGTGTTCTTGAAGCTCCGGATGAAGGAGAGAAGAATTCCAATAGGATGATGAAGTGCGGATGTTCTTGGTGATTCAGGGAAGGTTATGATGATCATTGAATCATGTCCAGTTCATGTTGGTGGTCCGCATTGAAGTTAGAGTTTGCATTTGAAGAATAACCACCGGATATTGGTGTTCTTCTTGAGACTGGTCGACCGGATGTATTACACGTCTTGCGGATGTTCTTGTAGGTGTTTGCTGACTTAGATGATTGTTCATAAGTTGATGCTTTGTATAAATAAGGGATTGTGAAGTCATTTTGAAGTGTGTCTTATGGTGATGAGTGTGTGGTAGCGAGGAGAAGTGTGAAAGGCAGAGCAGGGCTTAAATGGAACTGACTCAAGCATGGTGAAGATGCTATTCTCCAATTCATGAAGGTGATACTTATTTCTTTGTAGACAGTGTGTCTCCTGTAGGCAGTGAGCCTCTTGTGAGAAGTGTGCTTGGGCAGTGAACCCTAATTGGCATGTGCCATTTTTTCTTTCTATTCTTCTAACAAAGAATACATTCTTGGGTTAATCACCCCGTGGTTTTTCCCTTAACCAGGTTTTCCACGTCAAAATCTTGGTGTCTTATGTGTTGATATGTTTCTGCTTTTGATTTGAATGCATTATGATTCATGATTAATATTCTGCTAATCACTAAAGAAGATTTAAGTGTTCAAGAGGAGAAAGTTTTGCACAACTGATTCACCCCCCCTCAGTTGTGTGCCCTAAGTCTAACAATTGGTATCAGAGCTAAGTTCCTCTAAAAGGAGCTTAACCGCTTGAGGAGATCCAGGATGTTGTCATACAAGAAGGATAGTTCGAAGTTTGATGGAACCAACTTTGCTCTTTGGAAAGGTCGCATGAAATGTCACTTGCAGTGTATGGGAATGGCGTACTGGTCCATGGTCACAAAAGCGTATGTACCTCCACAGGGTGGTCTGACAACCCTAAATGAAATCACAGATGTTGAAAACAATATGCAGACCAAAGAGGCTCTTCTAAGCACATTAACTGACTCAGAGCTCTCAAATGTTATTGACCTACCAACTGCCTATGAGATCTGGATTAAACTGGAACTTTTGTATGAAGGAGACGAGTATGTTAAATGTGCAAGGTTATAGAGTCTAAAAGGGAAATTTGAAAAACTGAAGATGAGAGATGATGAAAATATTACCACTTTCATGCCAAGAGTGAATGAGCTGGTTTGTGGAATTAGAAATTCTGGTGGAGTCTTGGATGAAAATGAGATTGTTGGTAAAATTCTCAGATCCCTTCCTGCCTCTTACAAAATCAAGGTTGTTGCCATTGATGAATTCAGAGCCCATACAACTATCACAAGAGACCAATTGGCTGGCAAACTGGCTTCTTTTGAAATGACAGAGTTTGGAGATGATCCCCCCAAAATTGAATCTGCATTCAAAGCCAGTGCCTTTGTGAAAGGTAAACAAGGATTTGATCCAGGAGAGAACTCATCAAGGAAAATGTCATGGTATGAAAAAGCAAGAAAAGACCTAGAAGAAGAAGAAGTAGAAACTACTCAACTTGAAGCCCTCATTGCAAAGAGATTGCCAAGAGGATCCGGTAAGTATGAAGGAAAATTGTCTTTTAAGTGTTTTAATTGCAATAAGATTGGTCATTTTGCCTCAAGATGTCCAGAAAGATTTTCAAAGCCAAATCCTAACAGATTAAGGTTCCAAAAGAATTGTTACTATGTTCATGAAGAAGATGATAATGAAGGAGTAACAGATGATGAATCAGAGATAGGAAACAAATCCGGAAGTGAATGGGTGTTTATTGCCATCAAGGAAGAAGAACCAATATCCTCTGTATCTATCAATCATAAAGTTGTAGAAAGAGCTATGGCTGCCCAAGTTGAAGAAAAGAATGATTGGGTCATTGACAGTGGTTGCTCTCACCACATGACAGGTGACAAAAATAAGTTCATAGACTTGGAAAGGTATGAAGGAGGAGTGGTGAAGTTTGGTGATAATTCTGCTGGTAGAATCAGAGGAAGAGGAACTATTTCTTTTGATGGAAGAAACAAAACTGGTAATGTACTGTATGTTGAAGGTTTGAAGCACAATCTTCTCAGTGTTGGACAGTTGGTGGACAAAGGCTATGATCTCTTATTCAAGGATGGAAAATGCAAAATCTTTGAAAGATCTGGAATAGAGATTGCATCCGGTGCTCACACTAAAGGTAATATCTTCCACTTGGTTGGTACTGGTAAAAGCTGCTTATTTGTTCAAGTTGATCAGAGTTGGTAATGGCATAGAAGGATGTGTCATGTGAATTTTGATAATATCATCAAGATAAGCAATACTCAGGTTGTAAGAGATCTTCCAAAATTGGTGAAACTGACTAACAACTTGTGCAAGGAATGTCAGTTGGGTAAGCTGAGCAGAGTCACATCCAAAAGCAAGGAATTGTCTTCTACCGGATTATTGGACTTAGTCCACACTGATCTTTGTGGTCCGGCAAGAACCTGAAGTATTCAAGGTGATAGATACTTCATGCTGCTAATAGATGACTATTCCCGGATGATGTGGGTAACCTTTCTAAAGGAGAAATCAAAAGCTCTTGAGAAATTCAAAATATTCAAGGCTATGGTAGAGAATGAAATAGGAATAAAGTTGAAATGTCTGAGGTCTGATAGAGGTGGAGAATTCACATCTAGTGAGTTCATAGAATTCTATGAGAAACATGGAATTAAGAGACAATTGTCTGCTTCGAGGACTCCATAGCAGAATGGAGTAGTGGAGAGAAAGAACCGGACCATCTAGGAAGCATCTAGGGCCATGATGATGGAAGCAAATGTTCCTTAGATCTATTGGAGAGAAGTTGTCAGCACTGCAGTCTATACTCTTAATCAATTTCAAATCAGAAGCAATACCGGTAAGACCCCTTATGAACTCTGGTTTGGCATTACTCCTACTGTAAGATATTTCAGAGTCTTTGGTAGCAAATGTTACATCAAAAGAGATGAAGATTTAGGCAAGTTTGATGCTAGAAGTGATGAAGGAATATTCTTGGGTTACTCTACTCAAAGCAAAGCATACCAGTGTTATAACAAGAGACTAAGAAAGATGATAGAAAGTACAAATGTGAAGGTTGATGAGGGAATAGAGAAACCCTCAAGGTTTTATGAATATGATGAAGATGATCAGAATGGTGTTCTGGTTCAAGGAGCTCAATCCTCTTCTGAAAGTTAGATTCAGACTGATCCGGTAAATCAGGAAGAAGAGATAGGTCTGAATGAGCCTGATCAAGAAGCAGAAGTGCAAGAAACCCCTAAAGTTCCAAGGTATGTAAGACTGAACCACTCTGAAGATCAGATCATAGGTGACAAAAGCAAAGGTGTGCAAACTAGAAGGAAAATTGCTCAAAATTCAGATGAATATTGTCTGATTTCAAAGATTGAACCTAAGACAATAAATGAAGCCTGCAATGATGAAAACTAGACCAAAGCAATGGAGGAAGAGTTGATGCAAATTGAGAAAAATCACACTTGGGATCTTGTTCCCAGACCTAGAAACAAGAATGTGATTGGAACCAAATGGGTCTTCCAGAACAAACTAAATGAAGTTGGTGAAGTAATCAGAAATAAAGCCAAATTAGTTTGCAAAGGCTACTCTCAAATAGAAGGGATTGATTTTGAAGAAACCTTTGCTCTGGTGGCAAGAATTGAAGCAGTCAGATTATTTCTTGCATTTGCTGCCTTCAAGGATTTCAAGGTGTATCAGATGGATGTCAAGTCTGCCTTCTTGAATGGTGACTTAGAAGAAGAAGTGTACATTGAACAATCGGATGGTTTTCAATTATCTGAGCATGGTGATATGGTCTGCAAATTGAAGAAGGCACTGTATGGACTAAAGCAAGCCCCAAGAGCCTGGTATGAAAGACTGGACAAACATCTTTTGAAGACTGGTTTCAACAAAGGTACTACTGACAATAACCTATATTTCAAAATTGATCATGAAAACATCTTGATTGTTGAAGTATTTGTTGATGATATCATCTTTGGAGGAAGAGACAGTATGTGTAAAACCTTTGCAAATTAAATGAAAAGTGAGTTTGAGATGTCAATGCTCGGTGAAATGAATTTCTTCTTGGGTCTGCAAATTACTCAGACAAAGAAAGGAATCTTTATCTCTCAAACCAAATATGTGAGAATTGTTGAGGAAATTTGGAATGGAAGATTCAAAGCCAATGAACACGCCCATGGTAACTAGATGTAAGTTGAGCAAAGATGATGACTCCCCTAAGGCAGATTAGACAAAGTACAGATCAATTATTGGAGGATTATTGTATCTCACTCAAACTAGACCAGATATAATGCAGGCTGTTGGTCTTGTTGCAAGATTCCAGGCTGATCCTAGAGAATCTCATGTCATGGAAATCAAAAGGATTTTTTGGTACCTAAAAGGAACAGTTGAGTATGGTCTGTGGTATCCTAGAGATCATAATTTTTCTCTTCATGCATATACAGATGCAGATTGGGCAGGAGATGTGGATGACAGGAAGAGTACCAGTGGTGGAGCATTCTTTTTAGGAAAAAGATTGGTTTCTTGGCTAAGCAAGAAACAAGAGGCAATATCCTTGTCTACAACTTAAGCAGAATACATTGCAGCAGCAAGTAGTTGCACTCAAGTTTTGTGGATGAAGCAGATGCTCAGAGATATTAAAGTAGAATATGAGGAGCCTATCACAATTTTCTGTGATAATTCAAGTGCAATAAATATTTCTAAGAATCCAGTGTTGCATTCTAAGACTAAGCATATATCTATCAAGTTTCACTTTCTGAGAGAACAAGTGAACAAGGATGAAGTCAGATTGGAGTATGTGCCCTCCAAGGATCAGATTGCAGATATCTTTACTAAACCTCTTCCCAAGGACTCTTTTGAGTTTCTCAGGGAGAAGTTAGGGGTTATTACCCCTCCGGTGATGAATTAGGATGCACTGATGTGCATCAATCCGGTGGATATCACAGTCATATCTTGTGATCCAGATTGATGATAGGGAGCTGCAACTTAAGGGGAGCAGCCGGTATGTTATGAAGTAATGGAGTTGCAAGTATGAGCCCTTTGCCATTGATGTCAAAGGGGGAGAGAAGACATGTGAAAAACAAGTGGTTGCTGATCAAAGGGGGAGAAATAAAGGAAGAGAAGACATGTGAATAGTTGTTGCTATTAGGGGGAGTTGTGACAGCAAGGAGAAGTTCTTGTCTTGATGGTTTTTCACATCATATGTTGCCATCAATGACAAAGGGGGAGATTGTTGCAAGTATGGGCCTAACCGGTGTTGTCATTGATGTCAACATACTCATGTTGCATTAATGAGAAGGATTAGATGAGCTGTGTGCTGAGGATATTGAGAAAATTAGTCTCAATTAGGAACATTGAAGAACAGTGATGACAAGAAGGTAAAAGTCCTCAATACGTTGAGGATCAGAGGATGCAGTTTAAAGGGTTTATAGATATAAGTCTTGAGATGCTCCAGTCAAGTTTTCAGAGGTCCACATGAAGATCTAAAGAAGTTATGGTTGCTCAAGTAGAACCGGTTCCAGCAGGTGTTCAGAGGTGATAGAGTGTCACAGATAGGTCCGGTGAGATCCAGAATTTCATTATCCCATTTTGTAGATTTGAGGGAGTATTGAGGACATCCCTATGAAGTATCAACTAGATTGGTTTGTGGTTTGAAGGTCCGGAAGAGCCTATTCATTTGTGACAGTGATGACAGGCTGTGTTCTTGAAGCTCCGGATGAAGGAGAGAAGAATTCCAGTAGGATGATGAAGTGCAGATGTTCTTGGTGATTCAGGGAAGGTTATGATGATCATTGAATCATGTCGAGTTCATGTTGGTGGTTCACATTGAAGTTAGAGTTTGCATTGGAAGAATAACCACCAGATATTGGTGTTCTTCTTGAGACTGGCCGACCGGATGTATTACACGTCTTGCAGATGTTATTGTAGGTGTTTGCTGACTTAGATGATTGTTCATAAGTTGATGCCTTGTATAAATAAGGGATTGTGAAGTCATTTTGAAGTGTGTCTTGCGGTGATGAGTGTGTGGTAGTGAGGAGAAGTGCGAAAGACAGAGCAAAAGTATTGGGCTTAAATGGAACTGACTCAAGCATGGTGAAGATGCTATTCTCCAATTCATGAAGGTGATACTTATTTCTTTGTAGACAGTGTGTCTCCTGTAGGCAGTGAGCCTCTTGTGATCAGTGTGCTCAGGTAGTGAGCCCTAATTGGCATGTGCCATTTTTTTCTTTCTATTCTTCTAATAGATAATACATTCTTGGGTTAATCACCCCGTGGTTTTTCCCTTAACCGGGTTTTCCACGTCAAAATCTTGGTGTCTTATGTGTTGATATGTTTCTGCTTTTGATTTGAATGCATTATGATTCATGATTAATATTCTGCTAATCACTAAATAAGATTTAAGTGTTCAAGAGGAGAAACTTTTGCACAACTGATTCACCCCCCCTCTCAGTTCTGTGCCCTAAGTCTAACATGGCTATCTGCTAAAACCTCCAAAGAGTAATTGTCTCAACAAGTGTCTCTAATCTCAAGAGAACTCCAACCTCACCTAAGCCTCCAAGTATCCATGAGCACCTCCATGATCAATCCTTGCCAAACTCCAAATGCAACAATGCACTATCATAAATCTCTCAAGTAAATGACCAAAGTACTCAATACCAAGAGAATCAACAAGATCATTGTCAATGCTCCTACTGCACATCTGCATAATCAGGAAGCCCATCATGATATCATGATCTAACCATCTTCTCCAAGGATATCACATGGAACAATGCATACATCCTGTCTCAAGAGAACCTGTATCATGCCAATACTCTAAGCTAGCATCAAATGTAACAAGCCCAGAGTTCTACCAAATAAATTTTACTAAATTTAACCCAAAAGTAAATATTTCTTCATACCAACAGTATGAACAATAAAATTTTTCTTTCTTTTAAAATGATATGATACACATTTGAAACATATTTCAAACTTTACCATTGCCTAATCAAATTACATTTCAATATTACAAGTATTGAATAGTTCTCTTTTACAAAATTCCAGAAGATGGATACAAAGTTACAAACAAGTTTCAAAGAGCTAAATTGAAAGTAGAGATACAAATGGTTTAGATGTCCTTCATCAAATCCTAGCCACCAACTGCATGAGGATAAGCATCACTCAAGTGCTTTTCCACCAACCATGGACTAACTGTAGTCCACTGTACATTTACCAAACTGGTAAATGACCCTACCCTTCAACAAAGGGATTGGTATGGTAACCTCAAAGATTAACCTATTCTAAGCATGATGTTGTGGTATATAACTAGAACTATCATACTGTGGCTCCAACCTACAAGTATGATTATCCCTACCTAGTATGTAAGCCTAGATCACAGTGAACTGTCAGTGTAAATAGTGGCTACTTACACTACTTTGGCCAAAGTATTCATCACCCCTAATTCGAAATGGACGTCACACATTCATCCATCTTCCTAGCTTGATTTGGTATGACATCATTCTCTATACAAAGGCTACTCCCTTACCCATGGATCAACTAATCCCATAATTAACCCCACTTAACAATTCCAAGTTTACTATGACACTTCTACCAAAGTAATACATAGTTTTCATAACTTAAACTTTCATAATGTAGCAATAGCTAATCATACTTAACTTAATATAGTGCATATTACCAATATAGATACTAATCTCTACTATGGAGATTATTCATACATTCATTACATAATATTTCCCATACTAGATATATACCTCTCATTGAACATATAAGAAAATATCCAATTCGATAAAGAAAAGCAACCCAAACTCATTTCCAAACAAACAATCAAGGACATATAATCTTTTCAAACATAAAATGCACAATGGAGAAGAAATTAGCATGTCTGTTAATGCTATGCTCCAATAGTTCAACTGGATTCCTTGCTCTTGATTCCTCAAGCTGGATGAATATCTCCTCCAAGAACAACTCAATTCCCCCTCTTTACTTCTTACTAGTTCCCCTCAAAATCTCAAGACCAAAATACAATGCACTCTCAAAACACTAACTCAAAAAATTACAGTAGAATAGCATAAAGCAGCTTCAATGGAGAATTGTGTGTAAAATGAATGGAAGAGCTCCTCTATTTATACAAAAATCTTAGCATGCCAAGGCTACAAATGAGCTCCTAGATTCGCCACAACTCCCACTCCAAAATTTGACTCAGTAAAACGAATTCAGGTTGCAGCAGAAATCATTGCGCATAGAACACATAAGTGGATAGCAAGAACCAAATTCAGAAATGCAAGGAAATAGGTTAGATTCAAGACTCCTATTTGGTTTGCACCATTCAATCATGCGCCACTTAAACACCATGCCCCCTGTTTTTCCTACTGGCAGTTTGGATAGAACAAGTCAATGTTTTTATGCGTTGGAAAATAGTTAACAAGCACTTTATGGAGCACTGCCATATTCACATTATATGGCACTTTATGTGCCCCAAACATTATGTATGCACTACATTCTAGCACCATATTCATAGTAATAATACTACACAATAGTCTTAAAGACTCTGCGCTATGATTAATATTAACATTGGTTTACAAGCTACGTGCTAGGCTATAGAATCAGTGCTTAAAGAAACATTATTCATATATATGTATGTATGTATGTATGTATGTATGTATATGTATATGTATATGTATTTGTATACATACATATATATATATATATACATATTCTTAAAAACTCTATTTAAAATATCATTTGATATTAGAATTCACATATTCATATTTGTGTATTCCATCATCTACATAGGTTTACGTATACCGTAAACAATTATATATATATATATATATATATATATATATATATATATATATATATATATATTATTGTTACATGAAAACAACATAAAACTCACTAACCCACATATCCACCGACAATGTATGTGTATGAAATACACATATGCATATAGATATCCCTCGTCCAATTGATACTCTTATGCCTATGAGCAATACGTTCATGAGCATGCATAGATACGTCTACCTACGTATATGTATGCACATATTTTTCTCATATGTATGAGTTTATCGTGGACATGTATCTACATATGTGTATATATTCATTTCATGTTTATACCTTGTCAGTTTCAATTCTAAACTTTATCAAAGAAGACTTCAATTGACATTCAGACTAAATCACATTCCTCATTCAAAACACTCATAAAATCATAACCCAATAAGCATTCAAGATCATTACCCCAGATCACTTACATTTACCCACAGAGACTTGACATAACCTGGACCTAGTAGGATAGTGGTGTGTGCTTTCTTAGTTTAGGCTTCTCTAAGGTTTACCAGACCAAATCCTTCTCCTAAGTGATACTTCCCCTCATTTCTAGAGGAGCAACCTATTCCTACAATCATCTTACATCACCACAATAGTAGTTAGTTGATCACAATATAATCATATGCTTTATACATTTCATAACTAGAATCACTTATAATACATCACATTGCATCATTCAATCTTTTAATATATTCAACTCAAGATTCAAAATACACATTAACGAAAAGATTCATAAACCATTTATTTATTCAAGCAAATTAACTAGTCAAGGTAAATAGTAAATAGTTAGAAACACACGAGGTGTAACATATTTTCCCCCCTTGTGAATCATCGTCCCTGATGATTTTAAGTATCAAGTATGACCATAACATAAACAAGACATAAAAAATCATATCATATAACGCATTGTTCTCAAGAGTTTTCAAAATTTAGAAAAACTTGTAGAAACTTCTGCTTCATCTCTCTTAGGCTCATTCTAGTTATTCTAAGAATCCTTTTCCCCTTGCTTTGGAAACCCTTGCACCTCATTTGGCTTCCTAGAATCTTAATTGGTTTGAGACCATTTAAACCTCTTTCTATTCTTCTCACGATAATTGGTGGTAGACTTAAGCCTCTACTCTTACTTAAGAGCTTTTTCATAAACAAGATCCATAGTGGTAGGACCATGCATATCTACGTCCCCACCTATCTAATTATTCAATCCCATGATGAAATTCCTAATACGGAACCTCTCATCATCTTGATACATCGGTACATATCTCAGAAGACGTGTAAACTTTCCCAGTATTCACTAACTAAAGAATCTCCTTTCTTGAGACTCTAAAAATTTGAGAGCTTCTGGTCATAGAAAAGTTGTGGTAACCAACATTTTCAAAATATTTCAACAAATTTAGTCCAGGTGAGCATAATAGAACTAAGACCTAGCTCCATCTTCTTACTCATCCACCAATTGGATGCTTCACCTGACAACTAGAGAGCTCCCCAAACTGCCTTGGTAACTTCAGTGTAGTTTATAATCTCGAAGTACTTTTCCATTTCAGTGAACCAAGCCTTAGCTACGTCCCCACTGGTACTTCCTTCAAACTTAGGAGGTGTAATTTTCCTCATGTCTCAGGATATCTCTTTAGCCATTCTCCTCCTCTTGGTTCCTTCATATCATGATTGAGATTGATATTGTGATCCTTCATCCCCATTCTCAGTAGTGTGGTCACGAGAATTCTCTCCTTCATTCTCACTATTAGGGACTTCTTTATTGATAGGTAATTATTTTTCCACTCTATCTCTTCCGTTTTCTTTTTGTTCCAAGTTCCCTACTCTCTTTCTTGTCTCTTCCAACACTGCTAAGATTCAATCCAACTTAGCATCCATGTTTCCAATCATTTCCCTACTTCTTCACTTCCTCCTAGATTAGTTCTTGTACGAACCATTCTTTCCAAGAAATTTTATACCTGAAGATTTCCATTAAGGTTAGATTCTACGAATGTTTACCTAACATTCTTAAAACATTAAACATTTTCAAATAGAATCATTTGTTCATATTTAAAGCATTTGCCATAAAAGAGTACATATACACAAGTTTTTGATAAAAACACTTTCTTTTATTAATATCAACAAGGGTTTAAATATCCTTAGGTTTACATAGAATGACTATTAAGATAGTCTAATGGAGAGTATCCATCAGATTCACTCTCAGATACATAACTGAGAGGAGTGTATCCCTCAGATTTTGGTTCACGATTATAATCATATGGATAGTAACCCTCAGACTTATCCTCTGACACATAATTTCAGGGAACATACTCCTCCAAATCATCACTTGAATAAATTACAATCACTTTCACCAAAGGAAGGATACGTAGATCTCTAAACAATATGATGGGACTCACACTACACTCTGAGGGCATATCCCTACATAGTGATAAGGATTCTAACTTGGTTGGAGTGACAAAAGACAGACAGTTGAAGCTGGCAACGTCTCTCATCCTTCTTTTCTCTTGACTTATTTGGGTGAGGGCATGACTCAATGTCTCCGTGTCACTTAACCATATGTTGTTATCATCATTTGTTCCCTCAATGGTACGAACAATGACTTCTCTCTCCTTCTTGGTCTTTAGGTAGCATTTGTTCCCAATAACTAACTTCCTTGCAGTCACTTTGAGATGCATCATCCTGGCACAAGAATTCCAAACATTAGACTCTCATAATGTTGGATGGGAAAGCATAGTGAGCACATAGGTTCCAGAGATGAACCTGGTAGCTTTGATACCACGTGTAACAAGCCCATAGTTCTACCAAATAAATTTTACTAAACTTAACCCAAAAGTAAATAGTTCTTCATACCAACAATATGAGAAATAAAATTTTTCTTTCTTTTAAAATGATATGATGCACATTTGAAACATATTTCAAACCTTACCATTACATAATCAAATTACATTTCAATATTACAAGTATTGAATATTTCTCTTTTACAAAATTTTATAAGATGGATACAAAGTTACAAACAAGTTTCAAAGAGCTAAATTAAAAGTAGAGATACAAATGGTTCCGATGTCCTTCATCAAATCCTAGTTGCCAACTACATGAGGAGAAGCATCACTCAAGCGCTTTTCTACCAACCATGAACTAACTATGGTCCCTGCACATTTACCATACTGGTAAATGGCCCTACCCTTCGACGAAGGGATTGGTACGGTAACCTCAAATATTAGCCTATTCTAAGCATGATGTTGTCCTACATAACTAGAACTATCATATTGTGGCTCTAACCTACAAGTATGATTATCCTTGCCTAGTATGTAAACCTGGATCACAGTGAACTAACAGTGTAAATAGTGGCTACTTACACTACTTTGGCCAAAGTATTCATCACCTCTAATTCAGAATGGACGTCACATGTTCACCCATCTTCCTAGATCAATTTGGTATGACATCATTCTCTATACAAAGGTTACTCCCTTACCCATGGATCGACTAATCCCAGGATTAACCCCACTTAACAATTCCAAGTTACTATGACACTTCTACCAAAGTAATACATAGTTTTCATAACTTAAACTTTCATAATGTAGCAATAGCTAATCATACTTAACTTAATATAGTGCATATTACCAATATAGATACTAATCTCTACTATGGAGATTATTCATACATTTGTTACATAATATTTCCCATACTAGATATATACCTCTTATTGAACATATGAGAAAATATCCAATTCAATAAAGAAAAGCAACCCAAACTCATTTCCAAACAAACAATCAATCACATTTAATCTTTTCAAACATAAAATGCACAATGGAGAAGAAATTAGCATGCCTATTAATTCTATACTCCAATAGTTCAACTGGATTCCTTGCTCTTGATTCCTCAAGCTGGCTAAATATATCCTCCAAGAACAACTCAATTCCCCCTCTTTACTTCATACTATTTCCCCTCAAAATCTCAAGACCAAAATACAATGCACTCTCAAAACACTAACTTAAAAAATTATAGAAGAATAACATAGAGCAACTCTGATGGAGAATTTTGTAAAATGAATGGAAGAGCTCCTCTATTTATACAAAAATCTAAGCATGCCAAGGCTACAAACAAGCTCCCAGATTCACCACAACTCCCACTCAAAAATTTGACTCTATAAAATGAATTTAGGTGGTAGTAGAAATCATTGCACATAGAACACATAAGTGGACAGCAAGAACCAAATTCAGAAATGCAAGGAAACGGGTCAGATTGAAGACTCCTATTTGGTTTACACCATTCAATCATGGTACCAGTCAAACACCACGCCCCCCTATTTTTCCTGCTAGTAGTTTGGATAGAACATGTCAATGTTTTTATGGATTGGAAAATAGTTAAAAAGTGCTTTATGGAGTGTTGCCATATTCACATTGTATGGCACTTTATGTGCCCCAAACATTATGAATGTATGCGATGCATTCTAGCACCATATTCATAGTAATAATGTTGCGCAATAGTCTTAGAGACTATGCGCTATGATTAATATTAACATTGGTTTACAAGATACACGCTAGGCTATAAAATTAGCACTTAAAGAAACATTATATATATACACGTACATATTCTTATAAACTCTATTTAAAATATCATTTGATATTAGAATTTACATATTCATATTTGTGTATTCCATCATCTACATAGGTTTACATATACCGTAAATGATTTTACATATATATCTTTGTGTGTGTGTGCATTTATATATATATATATACATACGTTCCCATTAATGTTTATGCATATATATTAATATATATATATGTACTTTATTCACATATATATATTATCGTTACTTGAAAATAACATAAAACTCATTAACCCACATATCCACCAATGACATGTGTGTATGAAATACACGTATACATATAGAGATCCCTCGTCCAATTGATACTCTTATGCCTATGTGCAATACATTCATGAGCATGCATAGATATGTCTACCTACATATACTCATGCATGTATTTTCTCATATGTATGAGTTTATTGTGGACATGTTTCTACATGTGTATATATTCATTTCACATTTATACATTGTCATTTGCAATTCCAAACTTTATCAAAGAAGACTTCAATCGACACTCAGACGAAATCACATTCCTCATTCAAAATACTCATAAAATCATAACCCAATAAGCATTCAAGATCATTACCCCAGATTACTTACCTTTACCCACATAGACTCGACATAACCTAGACCAAGTAGGATAGTGGTGTGTGCTTGCTCAGTTTAGGCTTCTCTAAGGTTTACCAGACCAAGTCCTTCTTGATACAGAGCTAAAGTCCCTAGTCTGCATTACCCTAACCCTAAGCATTCATTCACTTATACTTCACTTGCCTATCGGCACGACATAACATCGCCATCGCCCGATAGCCAAACTCACACCAAAATGTTAGTGAGTTAATCCTGTTGCCGTGACATATAACTATCGACGAATGCCTTCAATTCCTTGTCGATATCACTTGTCACCCCGAAACCCTTTACGCCAACTCCTTCGTCGGCCAGACCTCCTACCATCGGTCTAACTTTGAGCCACTCTGTCGATGCCCCTCCTTACACCGATACACTTGGCTTCCCTTCGCCGATGTGCCAATGAACTCCCTTCAGTGACACTTGCTAGTTGTCACCTCGATCGTCAAGAACACATACTGTCGGCTCCACATAGACTTGTCCACCCGATGACTCTCCTCCCGCTGAAATGCATACCAAAGATTTCATTGTTGAACCGAGGAACCTCGAACTGTTGAACCACTTTCATTGAACCGCGGAAGACTTTGAACCAACCACTCAGTTGAACCGTTGAACCTTTGAACTGGTTCAGCTGTTTGGTTCAAACAAAGGTTTCCTTCATGCCGACAAGCCGATTAATGAACCACTGAACTACTAGAATTGGTTCAAACACAGGAAACCTAAACACTTCAACTTCTCCGATTTAGTCTGACGGAACCCTTGAGATTTCACCGAGCCTTTCTCCTACGATTAAATAAACTTCAGCAAATTATCACCCTAGCACATGCCGATGCTAGGCTTATCAACGCATGCTGCAACCAACCTTGTAAGCACAAAATGAACAAACACAAAATAGAAAATCTAAATTACTATGTATAGCCATTCCACCGATTACAAAGTAATCAACCGGTGGAATGGAAAAATCCCATATCGACCATAAATCAGAAATCGACTACAGAAGGTAATCGAACACAAAACAGGATCATTTTATTGCTTCCAGAAATTGATACAGATACTTGATTTCACAACTTTAGAACTTCTCAGTCTCTTGCAAAAATCTCATCGTATCTTAATCTATCTGTATCCATCTATCTCTAATCGATCTGATCTGAGCTATTTAACTACTTTCCAACAGTAGTACCTACATGATTTCCAGTGGCTGGGAGGGATAACAAACTTCTAACAACTAACAACCTTATCATGATAGCTCGATAAGTGTCCTAGGGATTACAAACAAAAACCAAATTACAAACACCAATAACAAGTCTGGTCAAACAGACCTTATTACATTTAATGATCATTTAAGACCTTGTTAAAAACATAAAAATAAACATAAAACAATTAAATGCCTCATGGGGGCCACTGTGGTTTAGGTGCACCTGCACCATACTCCCCAATTTGAAAAGAATTCATGTCCCATGAGTTAAGTCTTTGACTGAATCCACCTGTAGCTGCTGCTGTCTCATATCTGCCCCATGTGCTCTGTACTATAACCTGCTGCCATGGGATCAAATACGCATGCCTAATACTGTAGGCTCTTTTCACACCTTGCTGGTCATTCTTTCTGACCATCATCTCTGTCTGAACATGGATAGTGGAAACCTCATTTACTGCTATGGAAGAATGTGTTTGTCTTTCAACTCTTAGAGGGCAAACAATAGTCCCTACTATGACTGCATCCTTGTCATTCCAATCAGCCTGTGTACAAACCTGCTTCTGGACCTTCTGCTAATCCATCTGATCTTTGTCAGTCAGAAACGAAACCTTGTTCAAACTGTGATCTCCATTCCTTGAGATATCCTCAACTTTCTTTGTCTCTGTTGTAGGCATCTTCACAAACTCCTTCTTACCTACTAAAATAATCTTACCTAACTTCTTGGCTTCAACATCCTCCTGCCATGGTATTAGCAGAAAAGTTCTCCCATCCTTCATGATGGTATAGGTATTAGCATACCCATCATACAATGCTCTCCTATCAAATTGCCATGGCCTACCCAACAATAGGTGACAACATTCCATGGGCAATATGTCACACAAAACTCTATCCTGATAATCTCCAATCTGAAACTCAACATATGCCTGTTCATATACCAAAAGTGATTGACTCTCACTTACCCAAGATGCTTTGTAAGGATTTTGATGTGGAATCCTTTCCAATTTCAGTTTATCTACCATTTCTTGAGATACCATGTTATCTGTTGAACTAGAATCTATTACTACCTTGCATACTTTACCTTTGCTTTTGCATTGGGTCCTAAAAAGTGCTCTTCTTTGTAACGTGTCCTTGGATGTCTTCAAGATTGTTCTCTTTAACTCAGGCACCTTCATGGTGGTCATTGCTCTCCTAATCATCAAAGCTTCTTCTGACTCAGGATACCCATATCTAATAGTATCATTCACACTTTGATAAGTGTTTGCGCTTGGCACACTTTGACTCTTAGATTCTTGGACCAGATTTGTCCTCCTTTCTCCCATTGAACTTGATGCTTTTTCTGGACATTTGAAAGACGGATGACCATATTCACCACAAGTATAACACTTTCCTGAGAATGTATTAGAACCCCTTCCATTGCCAAATCTGCCTCTTGTGCCTCTCCATCCACCCTTGAAATCAGACTGCTCTTGTCCTTTACTAGCCTCTTCTTGGTTAGACTCACCACTAGGCCTCTGGTTAGGACTTCTTCCTCCAAAACTACCTCTAAAATTTCTGCCACCTCTTCCTCTATTCTGTTGCTCACCTTTCCTCTTCAGCTTCTCTTCAGCCCTTAAGGCCATTTGGAAACACTTGTTTACTGTTTCTAGTGCTAAAATGTTGATCTCATCTTGGATGTTCATCCTTAGGCCATTCAAGTACCTGGCCACCTTCTCTGACTCTTCTTCCTATTTCTTTGATCTGAGACTGAGTAAATGAAACTCTTGTGTGTATGCATTCACATCAAGGTCTTTCTGCCTGAGGTTCTGCAGCTTCTTATACATCTGCACATCATAGTCTAGGGGTAAAAACTATGCCTTGAGTTTGGTCTTCATCCTTTCCCAGGAGGTTATCATATTCTTCCCCTCCTTGACTCTCTCTCCTTGTTCATAATTCCACCATGCAAGAGCAGAGCCCTACAATTTTTCCTTTGCCAACTTAACCTTCTTATCATCAGGGATTTCTTTGTATTCGAAATGATTGTTCAATGCTTCAATCCAATCAATCACCTGTTCAACTTCCATACTTCCACTATATATAGGCAACCCATCTATGGTGTCCCTATTAATTGACTTTAATGCATTTAAAAATGCCTTCTGTTCTACTGGTATCTCCTCTGCCTTTTTACTGCTTTCAGCAATTTCTACATTGCCTTCATCACTGTCACTTTCAGCTTCCCTATCTTTGCTTCTGGTCTACTTGAACTCTCCCAACTTAGATTCAAGCATCTCCTCGATCAGCTTCTTAATGGCATCCTGCAACATGCTTTTGGGAGGCATCCTCTCTACCTCTGTCTCGCTTTCTTTGTCTGACATAAACATTCACACACAACACCCAAACACCAATACACCTGTAGCTCCTCAATTCTACCTACCGCCCAAATCTTTTGCTGAGTTCTAATACCACTATGATGCAGAGCTAAAGTCCCTAGTCTGCATTACCCTAACCCTAAGCATTCATTCACTTATACTTCACTTGCCTATCGGCACGACATAACGTCACCATCGCCCAACAGCCAAACTCACACCAAAATGTTAGTGAGTTAATCCTGTCGCCGTGACATATAACTATCGGCGAATGCCTTCAATTCCCTGTCGATATCACTTGTCACCCCGAAACCCTTTACCCCAACCCCTTCATTAGCCAGACCTCCTACCATTGGTCTAACTTCAAGCCACTCTGCTGATGCCCCTCCTTACACCGATACACTTGGCTTCCCTACGCCGATGTGCCGATAAACTCCCTTCGGTGACACTTGCCAGTTGTCACCTCAATCGTCAAGAACACATACTGTCAGCTCCACATAGACTTATCCACTCGATGACTCTCCTCCCGCTAAAATGCATACCAAAGATTCCACTGTTGAACCGAGGAACCTCGAACCATTGACCACTTTCGTTGAACCGCGGAAGACTTTGAACCAACCACTCAGTTGAACCTTTGAACCTTTGAACCGGTTCAGCCGTTTGGTTCAAACAAAGGTTTCCTTCATGCCAACAAGCTGATTAATGAACCACTAAACTACTGGAATTGGTTCAAACATAGGAAACCTAAACACTTCAACTTCACTAATTTAGTCTGACGAAACCCTTGCGATTTCACTGAGCCTTTCTCCTACGATTAAATAAACTTCAACAAATTATCACCCTAGCACATGCCGATGCTAGGCTTATCAACGCATGCTGCAACTAGCCCTGTAAGCACAAAATGAACAAACACAAAATAGAAAATCTAAATTACTATGTAGAGCCATTCCACCGATTACAGAGTAATCAACCGGTGGAATGGAAAAATCCCATATCGACCATAAATCAGAAATCGACTACAGAAGGAAATCGAACACAAAACAGGATCTTTTTATTGCTTCCAAAAATTGATACAGATACTTGATTTCATAACTTTAGAACTTCTCAGTCTCTTGCAGAAATCTCACCGTACCTTAATCTATATGTATCCATCTATCTCTAATCGATCTGAGCTGAGCTATTTAACTCCTTTCCAACAGTAGTACCTACATGATTCCCAGCGGTTGGGAGACAATTCCAAGTGGCTGGTCGGGATAACAAACTCTAACAACTAACAACCTTATCATGATAGCTCGATAAGTGTCCTAGGGATTACAAACAAAAACTGAATTACAAACACCAATAACAAGTCTGGTCAAACAGACCTTATTACATTTAATGATCATTTAAGACCTTATTAAAAACAATTAAATGCCTCATGGGGGCCACTGTGGTTTAGGTGCACCTAGACCACTTCTCCTGAGTGATACTTCCCCTTGTTTCTGGAGGAGCTACCTATTCCTACATTCAGCTTACATCACCACAACAGTAGTTAGCCGATCATTATATAATCATATGCTTTATACATTTCATAACTAGAATCACTTATAATACATCACATTGCATCATTCAATCTTTCAATATGTTCAATTCAAGATTCAAAATACACATTAATGCAAAGATTCATAAACCATTCATTTATTCAAGAAAATTAACCAGTCAAGGTAAATAGTAAATAGTTAGAAACACACGAGGTGTAACATCAAGAGTAAATCATGACATAATATCAACATCTCTAAATCAAGGATAAACATGTCAAATTGACAAATCATAAACCAATACCTCAACCAAAGACTCAAAAAAGTCCTCCGTGGTAATCCAAGATGTCAACATCTCCAATCATATGAAGATAACCATCTACTAACAATGGAACTTAGGATGTCAAAGCACTCTCACTGAAACAAGAATGATAATCCAAGAGCCTCTCCAAGATACCCACAACCACTACAAAAGATCATCCATCACAAATGATGAATCCACATCGCTGCTAAAGCTCCCACTGAATTGTGATACTGAGCTATCCATGACAACAAAGTAACCATCTCCTAAATGAAGATTATCCATGGCCCCAAACCAATCAAGGAATCCTGTCATAACATCAACAGCTCCCAAAAGGTAGAGTAAACCATAATCTCCAAACCAAGAAGATAAAACCATCACTGTCAAAAGCTCACATAAAACCACGTATCCAAGCTCTCCATGACATCATGATAAACATGCTACAAGTCCCAAAAACTGACTATCCAAGCACTCTAATCATCCATCCTCTTATCCCAAAGCAACATACCAATGTACAAATGACCACAGACAAGGCCAACTAACAAAATCTCCATAAACACTGAATCAATCTCGTGGATAAAGATAGTCCACATCCAAGTAATCCCACTGTAGCCTAATAGGTGATCATCCCACAAAACTACATAACTCATGGATCCAAAACAAATGTAACATGCAAACCCATCATCACACTAGTAATATGCAAAATGAGATATCAAAGAAGACAACCTATAGACTCTAAGACTCAAACACCAAATCAATGCTAGATTTGATTTTCCAACAAGTCCAAAAATGAGTAACCATAGTCAAGGAACTAATCTATCATCCAAGAGATAAAAACAACACCACCTATAATTACGAATCAAACATCATAGCCCATACATGTCAAATGCATACATGATCATGTTTTGCCAATGCAAAAGTGAACCTGCATATCCATGACACCATAATCATCATCATCTCTATACTTGTACTCAACTCCCATTGAAATGAGACTCCAAGTCTCACACACGTATCAACCATGTCCTCAAACCAGAAGACAACTTGTGTACCTGTCTCCATCAAAGTCCAAACTCTAAAAACACTTGTAAACCTATAACAAGAAGCACCAAATCTGAAAACCTGCTATACCATGTTGATGGTCTCATAACAACATGTACTCCTACAAGTTTGTGCCCAAAAATCCATCTGAATGCACTCATAAACACACTCTGAATCTCAGGCTCCTACAAGTGATCAAACAAGTACCAATCTCTCTATGTACACCAAACTAAAAATCTACATGATCCAAACTGTATTACACTAAAATAGCTCTCCAACGCCTGTCTGAAATGAAAAATCCAATTTCGTATGCAAAAGTTATGAGAATAAAACTGTCCCAGAGCAATGCATGGCTTCAGGCACCAAATTCTAATACAAATAGAAAAATTTGATTATGAAACCTATACCACTATGTAGCACTTGAAGAGACCTTTCTGACACCTATAAGAAGTCAAAAAACTGATACTGTATGTGAAAGTTATGCCTCCCAGAAGAAAATGCCCTCCAAGGGCTAAAAGTGGACCCCTAGCGGGACCCATCCATACAATTGATGGCATCATCACTAATGCAAGCATGACTGGGTACTGATGTCATCATTATGCAGAGGTGGCATTGACCGGGTTGGCATCACATGGTGACGTGGCGGACTCCAAAAAGTTTTCAAATTTTCCATTGGACTCCAAACATTATAAAGGAGGTTTAATTTTTAACTTTAGGTTCGAACAAATTATTATCACCACTATCATATAAATTTTCACCCACTACCAAAAGTTTTAATAAAAAAATTTGTTGTTTAAAAATCCCACAGTGGGGGGCGAGGCCTAGTGCCCATCGGCGGCACCCTCGTTGGGCTAGACAGGCACTAGACCGGCAGCCTAAGGGCTTGCTGGCCATGGAAAACCTGTTGACCGGGGCCAACACTGGCCCGAAAGGCCTGTCAATACTGCCAAGACGTGCAGGTCATGCCTGCATACAGCCAGGGGTTTGCGGACCCCCAAAACACCCCTTTTTTTATTTTATTTTTTTCAAACTATATCTCAAATTTAGATTTATTTTTCCCTTCTATAGTTTTTATTTTTAATCAAAAAACAATTCTATAGAAAAATCACAATGCAGGGTAAAATATTTTTTTTCATCTATAGCGTACCTGCGATGGTCGTACGGTCATATCGGTGAATCAGGGGGACTAATTTTTTTGCTTTTTCTCACTCTGGACAAATAGGGACAAATTTTATATGAATCTTCGCCTCTTGGGCCTCCTGGACTCAATGGCGAGGTTTGTTTTGTCCCAAGGGGTCATCTGTAGAAATTCCTCCTTAAAACCCTCATGAAGCCAAACCAAGAAAACCCTCTTCAACCATGATTTTTCAATTATCAGATCTATAACATACACAACAAATCTCTAATAACTAGAACCCCCAATCTGCAATTCAACCTGCACAAAACCTTGTAATGTTCTCAATCCTTCCATGCATTGCCATGGCTTCCATTTTGCACCAATCTACACACACAAGGGTTATAAAAATCTAGAGAGCTCACACCTCCCTCAACCATAAACATGGCTCTGATACCACATGTTAGGAATTTGCAGGTCCAATAAAACCAATTCCACATAACCCAATAGGAGAAAAAGATGCAACAAATAACCATAATGTAAAGATTAATGAACAAACACAAGATATACCTTGGGAAAAACCCAGCCTCCAAAAGCATCCACACTCATATGTATTATTCAAAAATAAAAATATTACAATACATGCCATGAGTCTCCATGAATACTTCTGAACCATCAAGCACCTCCAATGCATCATCCATGTGTACAAGTATGAATCCACACATCACCTGTCATGCTTCATAATATGCACTTATAGGAAAGAGCTCAATACAATAATAGCCTCTCACAAACCTCCAATCCACCTACAATGAAATAGCCAACCCTCACAAACCACTAACCATGTGCTTGCTTTTATAGACCAAGCTCACACAAATACAACTTGTGGTATTGGATAAAACCATGGGTAACACAAAACCATTAGCCTATAAAATCATTGAGCCCCACATTTGATTATTGGTACTAAGTTTTCCCAATTAATCAAATAATACAAATAATAAATTAATCACTCTATGTGTCCCACACACATAAAATAATTAACCCAATGTTACATATAGCTTATACAAGTGGCATCCAAATAAATATATAATGTGGTTAAACACATCAATTAAGATGCACCACAAATAAATATTTATTTAAATACATGAAAATAATACAATATTATGCAAGGCGTACAACACCCTATCCCAACAGAAATGCTCCAAGAGGCTCTACAAAAGGTAGTTATTCCACCTTCTATTAGACCGAATGATGTAGAATCTCTATTTTATTGTATGCATGTGACAACATTCAATATTTCATTTCAACAACATGAATTACCTCCCATAGATGTGGAAGACCAATATGAACCTCTTATGGTATTCGTCATCATTAATAAAATGAGGGTAAGATGCACTATGATTGATGATGGATCAAGTCTTAATGTTTGCGGCATAGACTTGTTACATAAACTCAATATTGATACACCTCTCATCAAACCAGATAAACTCAACATTCGTGGCTTTGATAATGTCAGTAAACAATCACTAGATACAATTAGCTTAGATGTTAAGGTTGGACCTGTGACATTGCCTACCCTTATCCATGTCATGCCTAATTCTTTCATACAATCTTCTTCTTGGCAGACCATGGATTAATGCCATGGCCCGACAATCCGATCTACCCTTCATCGTTCAATAAAATTCATTTTCAAAAACAAACCTTATATGTTAAAGTTGATTTGGTTCTAGAAAATTGCTTACAAATGGAAGCACGACATCAAATTCCTCTAAAGAATTTAATCCCTTCTTTAACAAAAGCAAAACCACTATCCTCAATTGCTAACAATAGTGTTGGTTAGAATAGTGTCGGTCCTTCTTATGCATTTTTCAATGATGATTAGGGTTCATTAGATTTTACACCCTCCTTTACGGGTGAATATAAAATCCTACCCTCACACCCAAAAATCTCGAAGGTAAATGAAATTTCTTCAACACAATTCTCTTACAAATCTTAAACTCAAGATTAAAGATGATGGAACCTTTAAAATTGATGAAGATCCACCTTCTTCCACAGAAATGGTGGCCATTTGTGAAAGTATCATCTAATTCTAATACATGTCTTGGTAATGACGAGGCCTCTTTAGATTTCAACCCCCATGGGATTGTTGAAACAAAGATTGACCTTCCTCACCATGATCAAATGTATGATCCTTCTACTTCTTTCAACAAAGATAGTTATATGACCTCTTCTCTTCCTTTGGATTTGGAGAAGCGTTATGGGCATTGATTCAAAATTCTTTCTAAACAAGGATATAATGAAAATGGGTTAGGATGCAAAGAAGAAGGAATTAAGGAACCTATAGAACCAACATTGCACTTGTCTAAAGTAGGTTTAGGTTTCCAACCTTCTCCTACATTCTCTCCATCATGTTCATAACAAAATGGTTGCTTCCTACTCCACCTAAATCTTCTCTTCTATCTCAACAAGAGTGTATGTTACCGAGTCTACTCAAAGACTGCCTAATCACTCTTCCTCATCCAACACACAAAAAGATTATAAAAAATCATCATTCAACACCTCATTATTGTGTATATCATCAAGCGCTTGGTCATTCCACTAAGGAATGCCGAGTCTTGGGTGAAAAATTCAACTTCAAAAAAAGTTTGACTCTAGCACTTCTCACCATGCTTGATGTAGTCCCTAGAGCAGCTTGTCCTCTATTTATTTTATAATAATCAAGTTGGGGGAGGATAGTTTGTTATAGGTTGACCAGCAAGAGTGGTCCCTTCTTCTCATTTGTGTTATGCTCATATGAATTGTTATCCCTATATTGTGATGTTTTGTTGATTGTTAGTTCTCCCCTGGCACCCTCATTAGCACAAAGGTACAAGGAGAAAGAACATGTTATGTCATTCCTCTATATATATCTTCATTATTCTATATGTTGTGATGTACATTTTTTTAATTTTTCTTGGATGATTTAGCATCCTTTTGTGATTCAATTTATGTGTACTCTCATGTGATCTTTCATCCATCATCTTCATAAGTTATGATGTTTTATTTATGTGACACCTTGTTGTAATTCTCGATGTCATACCATGACTACACAAGCCATTATGTATCGTTCATGTAATCATCGCCTTGGTTTGCTCATCCTGGGGGCAATCCCTTGTCGCAATGTAGCTTTTGAAAACATATATCATTTGGGCATGTTCTTTTAGAAAGCTCTCGTGCATGTTTCATATTTCTTCCTCACTCTACCTTAAAGGGAATTTCTCCCTAAGGGAGTTAGCAATCACTTTAAGGTGGGGGCATATATCGTTCTATGAGACTTACTCTCATCTTTCTATAAAAACACTTCTTTTTAGATAGATTATGTGTATGATGTGTTTGTATCCTCTTATGCTTCCCATTTCTAACTAACCCCTTAGCATTCTTCTTATGGCATCTTGGGGAATGATGCATGGTGATTGAGATGCCCTTTAGATTAAGGTCTCTTTTGCCATGCTGACTCAAGGTCTTCCATTATCTGTTTCTTGTGATTGTTGTATGATGCATGTATTCTCCTCGTATATTCTTATTCTCTATATGTTCTTCACACCTTGCACGTGCCTCGCATGTATTCTCTCTCTGTGTTCCTTATGTATGTATCTTGAGTGCTTTGTGTGTGTTTCATGTGTATTCTATGTATACTTTATGCATTATGTGTATGTTTTGTGTCAAGCGTGTATACTTTGTGTATTGTATGTATGCATTATGATTTCTCAAGTGTATGCATTATGTATGTCTTACCTTATCTCATGTTTTCTAAGTGCTAAATATATGAGTGAATTATGTCATGTGTCTTATGTGTATGCAATTTTTCAGACTCCTAGAATCCTAAATTTGGGGGCTTGATCACCCCTCAATTTTGGTGACATTTTATGGCTTCTATGTTTATTGTGTTTGAAATTTGTCTTCTCTGTACTTTAGTGTGAGTTTGAACATAATCTTGTACCCACGCTAAAGTGGGGGCTAAATGTTATGGATTAAAATGTGTACACTAGCATTTTACACCTAGTTTAGCACCTAGGTGGACCTAAAATGTTTATACTTGTTAATCAAGACCTATTTTAATAGCTTTTTGAACATTAAATGATTAATTCTTGATCACGATGATAAAACCCAACAAAATAACTATGAGGCTGACCTAAACATGCTTAAGATAGCTTATGTTGGAGTTTTTAGGGCTAAAGGACAAGGGCACCCAAGTTGCATGGTCCCTCATTTAGCCCTGACCTAATTTAAAGGCATGTCAGCTTGTGACATCTTAATTGGTTCCTCATGTCGGCCCCATTTGATTTTATTTGTCGTTTGTGAGCAGGAATGCATATAAAAGCAAGTTAGTTTATTCATTTGAACATCTCTAAGTTATCTCTAACTTCTTGAAGGACTCTTGTGCTCTTTCTTCTTCTCTCTCATGCTCTCTACTCTTCTCTAAAAGCTCTCTATGGTGGATTATTGTTATGGCACTAACTTATTGCAGGTCTTGTGAAGATCTTTCTACTTCTTTGGGCTACATCAAATTCTTGAGTCAAGTTGTGATGTCACATCAAGCATGCTAGGGTTTCTATGTTCATGGTGAATCCTTTACTTTATGTCATCTTAAACATTCCATTCTACTTCAGATTTGCCTCTACCCTCCTAGGGCACGCACTCTTTGATATCCCATCATTACTATTGTGGAGGTGGAAACACCATTCACAAAGCTTGACTTAGGCAAGCTCCTAAATAGCACCCAACCATTTTCCTTCTTGTGTGTGTGCATGTAGCATCCGGAGGAATATGCAAAAAACAAGTTACAAGAAGTAGGAACACAGGAGAGCAAAGACACATAAAGTTTCACATTCTGCAAAACCCTAATCAGGGTCTAGGGTGCCCAAGCGCCCTAGTCTTTTGGGATCTTGAATCTGGATCCAGGTTCCACTCTACCCTCTAATCCCCACTATGGTGTTAGATTTATGATATGTGCTTCCGACAGTCACTTATTTTCACAGATCTTGCTTAACTAGGGTTTCTACTTTGCCCTAGCTTGATTGGTTGGATTTGGTTGATTCTCCTCTATACAACAAAGGGACAAAGCCCCTGTAGTCTGGCTCTCCTTCAAGGGTAGAAGCCAAGCTCAGCTTGTGTTCCAATGTTAATAGAAGAGGGTTTGACCTAGTTAACCTTGTTAGGCTAAGTCACTCTTTTCTATCAAATAATATTGTTGTGCCTTGCACACACACCCCATTTTGCCAAATGGAGACCCCTCTTTTTTTTTGGCTTGAAGTCTCAACCTTTCTGCCTTATGATGATGAGAAGGTGAAATTGTGCTTAGAATGTAGAATTTTCTTCAAATTTTAGTATTTTGCATGTTTGGAGTCATTTGATGTCTTTCATGATTGATTTGGAAGTGTCTTGAGTGGTCTTGTACTTAAAAAATAGCCATTTGTTGCCTTCTGCTTTGGAATTGGGTGTTACTACATTCTGCTCAAAAAATCTTATGTCACTAGATATTGCCCTTGAAATTGCTTCTGCAGGATGTGTCATGTTGAAATTCCTAGTTTCTAGATCTTACAGTTGCAAAATCATGTCAAATTTTGCAATATTTCACTAAGGGGTTCATGTACTTTCATTCTATCACATGGTCCTGAAGCCCTAATTTGGCTGTCTTAAACCCTAAAAATCCTAAAAAATGGCTAAGTCTGAAATTTGGTGGAACTTCAAAATTCTAGAATCTGCATGTGAAATCCTATGGATCTGCAACCTATCTCAAACATCCTGAAAGTATATTTTAAAATATTTAAAGTATAAGAAATTAATTTCTTATACTTAAATATATTTTTAAATATACTTTCATCCTGGACCTTTCCAAATATGGCTCTAAAAATGACAACAACTGACGTTTGTGCTCAAAATGACCCCAACTGACCTTTGCGCTAAAATTACCTTCTACTGACTTGCACTGAACTGGCCTTCCACCGACTTAAGTCGGGTAGGTCGGTCTGTGCTAAAACTCATGCAGGTCAGTCACTTTGAAAAACCCCGCCAACAAACTTTGCGCTAAAAACAAACCCAACGGACCTGCGCTAAAAATGGAACCAATTGACCTCATGAAGCATCATTTTAATTGATCGGACCCAAAATCTGCGCTAAGGTCGGATGAACCTAAAATCCATGCTAAGTTTGGATGAACCCAAAATCCGCGCTAAGGTAAGATGAAGTCAAAATCCCCGCTAGGTCAATTGGAAGCTAAATCAGCACTAAGTCAGTGACCCCCACAATCAGCACTTTTTGGTATTTTGGCCTGAAAATTGAGTTTTTCAAGGGGAAAATTGGATTTTCTTGATGGAATTGAATTGCATATCTATTTGTCGCATCATAATGAACATTTTACCAAGTTTGTGTGGATTTTTTACATGTTTTACGACAATTAATGTCACTCTACATAAAAGGTCGGTGACCCCCAAAAATCTCACTTTTTGCATAAAAGGCTAGAAAAACATGAAATTAAAGTCTGCAAATGGATCCTAATGACTGCAAAAACTTCCTATATCAATATCTTGGCCAAATGGGTACTTGAAAATGGTAAAAAATGTAGAAAATCATGTAAAAATCATTGGATTTAAGAGGTTGTTCATAGAGAAAGTGACATTGACAATGGGCTATTTTTGACTGATCCATGACTGCAAATGGACATATTTTGAATCAAAATGATGGAAAATAACTTGTTTAAGATCGAATTGATGCTTTGCATGGTGAATTGCAAGTCTTGGAGGACAAAAGAGCTAATTGAAGTCATCTTGTCAGGATGAACACATAAAGGTACCTTGCTGACCCGGAGTTGCAGAATTGACATTCTATCAACCAAATTGCTGCTGCACCTATAAGAGAAGATTAGTATAATGTCCAAGATGATAAAGATCAGTCTCAGGAGCTGGAAGACATTGAAGATCATGCTTCTTTCATGGTAGTTCCTATAGATCTAGTCCAATGTCCAAGACATACATATAGTTGTTCTGGCAGTCCAGTCATCAAGAATCAATCCAACAAGCATCCAGTTGGATATATCTTCACTAATAAAGTGCCACATACTCCTCTTGGTCCATTCAACACTTGGAATCCCATGAATTCACATCAGCTCAAGTTTTCAAGTGTCATGTGACTCTATTTTGGCTTTATTAGGCCTTGAAAATTGACTTTTCATCATATACAACCAAATGGGTATTCATTTTGTCTAGATTCAATGTATTTGCAAGCTATATTTTGTCTTTTTTCTAGAGGACAAATGCAAATCTGAAAATATAACTAACTGATGTATCTCATTAAATGCCATGTAATCTAGACCATTGGTGTTGAGTTAATCTCCACCATCCATTGAAAAACTCGGTATGGTGCCTTGTCTATAAAAGGGCCATCATTCTCTCATTGTAACAAGTAAGATTAGATATTGAATTGCTGAGACTCTACCAAATTGTGATCAATACAAAGCAAGTTTTGCAGGTTGCTGGGAATTTGTGTTCTTGTGTTATCCTCTTTGGTTTTCATGGTTCATATCAATCTAAATTTAATTAGTTGTGTTTTTGCAATGATGGGTAAATGTTAAGATATCTGATGAATGCTTTGGTCCATACTATTAGTGTTTCTTGATGGTAAGTTGCTGTGTATAGTTAGCCTGGGCCCTGTCATTGAATATAGTTTAGTTACATTTCGCTAGTTAAGCTGCACCATTGTTCGGGTGTTTAATGAGTGAATGCAATTTGGAAATCATAAGGATCCTTTGAAGATTGCATCATTCCTTGCAATATTGTGGGTTTCCTATCCTGGTGAAACAGGGAATGGTTTATTGAAAGTATTTGTCTATCTACAGCATTTTACCCTGTTGTGACTGTCACTTAGGATCTCTTATCCCTTCTCTCTCTCCTCTTCCTTTTGCATTTTATTTATATCAAGTTTGTTAGGTTAGGTTATAAGCAACATCTACATTACAAATCTACTAAAAGTATCATAGGGTTTCTGCATACACTATTGTCATATTCTATAAACCCTGCATTTCATGTAAGACCCCTTGTTAGCATAGCTAGACATACCACTGAGTCATTCCAAGCAAGCTAAGACCTAGCTATATTATCCTTGGGGTAGTCCTATCTTGGATAGGATACCTTTTTCAAGAGAGGTGTGATACCAACAATCATACCTACATTGTTGTGTGCTAAAACCACCATCAACAAGTATATATAAAAATATATATCTAAGCTTCTAAATAAAAGAATAGAGTTCTTTTAGTTTCTATTTTTAATTTATTATTCTCTGTTTTAGAGAGAGATTGTTTTATATATAGTAGTTGTAATAAATAATAGAGATGTTTATTAAAGTTCATGTTTTAAAAAAAGGATTGAGTAGGTTTTATTTTTTTATGTTTTAGATTTTTTTTTAAAGTGAGTTTGTTAGTGCCGCAATGTAGGATAGGGTGGGACTCTTCCCCCTCCACTACCCACATGTTATGGCCTGTGTAGGCCACAGGCCGAGGCCAGTGGACTACAACAAACTTGTGGTCTACAATGGCAGCCTATATGGCACCCCTCCCCCCTGCACTTTGCTTTTTTAAAAAATATTAAAACCTGCAATTCAAATCATCCGGCATAGTATTTTATGTTTACCATTATATTTTTAATATATATATACTTGCTATGTATATATTCTGTAATTTTAAAAAAATTACAAAGAGGTTCTGTCATAATTTAGAACCCTAATTTATTCTATTTTTATAAATATATATTTATATAGCAAATATATACACTTTTAGAATAATAGTATATATATGCCATACAACTACTATTCTATTACTTTATTTCAAAACTATAGATTTGGAGGAAAAAAAAAAGAGAGAAATAGCATGAAAATAATGTTAGAGATTTTAGAAAAGATCCTATATTTAAACATTTGGATGAATCCTTCTAACTTTGAGAAAATGATATTTCCATTAGGAAAGAGATTTTCTCTGTCTCCTCCTCCCCAAACCTACAAACAATAGTGAGATTTTAAGTAAGACTAGCAGTTACACTTAATTTGTGCGCAACAGAGCAGCCGATAGGGTATATCAAACTGCAACTATTATACGCATTAATATTTATGAAGACAAAAATAGTTAGATGGCAGCGAGTATTAAGAAGCAAATAGGAAAGTTTATATAGGTCGGACATATTATTGTTACACATTGTTTATTTACCACCACATATACAAATAATTATCTACATTATACCATAGCGTTACATAGTGTTTATTGGGTCTCTTACTAGTCTACATCATCTGAAAGTTATTGTTATGTAATACAATTTGCTGAGTGGTGAGATATCCATGGATATGGCTAGTGTACAGAAATTGTATTCTTGCTTTTAATGAGTCTTCTACGAAGGTATGTAATGTATTAGTACTTAAGATGTAATGTATTAATACATCCTTCACATGGGTTTCCCTTATTCTTTTCAAGTATTCAGGGGTAACCAGGTACTTTTTAAAATTTAAATATACCTAAAGAACCAAACTGAAGCTTAACTAAAGACTTTGTATTGTACAATTTTGTTTATGCAATCACAGTAGATATATGATTATGGAACCCAATTTTACTCCCTTAACTTTGATTTTGCAGATCTATGAGATTTAACATGGTATTATCAAAATGAAAGACATGAGCTTTTTTGAAATTGCTATAGAACATAGATGGCATCTACTATTATGGAGAGTAGAAAGGTAAAAACATAGAAATGATAAACCTAAAAAACAAAAGTAAATGAATGAAGTACAGGGACCTAAAAACTCCAAAACTCCATTGTCATAGTGATCATAGTGAGGTCAATGAGGACATGCCACCAACTAACATTATTTCCATGACTAAGGCCTATGAAGTCCCACTCTTGAGGAAGATGGATAGTCATCTCAATGTCCCTACCACTTCACTCACTTTTGCCATCAAAGTAAGAGTGACTAGAGGGTCACCTCTACAATGGTTCCTAGTCCCCCATCTATTGCCTAGGGGTCAAACTCATTCACATTGTGCTATGGTAAAAATGCCTACGGCTATACGGCCATCAAATTTAGGCCCCGAATTGATAGTATGTCTCTAGGCTTGCTAAAAATGTTAACTAGAATTTGCATAGACCATCCAATAGTTAGTCTTGCAAGTGGGAAAAATATAAAGTGACAGTTCAAATAATAAATGACAGTTGGCATAAATATTAAATGGCAACTCAAATATTAAAATGAGTCTCTTCCCACATAAAAACAAAAACATACACCCACACATGCGCCAAGGAATACAACAACATGCAGAACTTTGGTGACTAAATTACTGTATATTTTTAAATGCATATAGAGATCCATCACATGCCAACATTGCATGAAAAGATGAGACATTGACCACACTAACAACCCACACTCAACTTTTCTACTTAGTCCTTTGCAAAGGTTGGAATTTTAATGCTCTAATTTAGTAAACAAGGCCATGGAAGCACATGTAACTAGATCCCCAAGGATCTACAAAAGAATCTTGAGCAAAACAATATCATCCTCTTTAGAATGGGATTTCAAAGCAGCCATTAATACTAATACCCATCCTGCCACAATCACTAGATCTGCAGTGATTGGTTCCTAACAAGTGCCATTATAGATTCAACAAATGGGTGTGTTTTATATATAATAATAATATTAATTGGCCATAATTTCAGTCCAGTGCCTTGTTTCTAACATGTTCAACAATATTTTCTATAAATGGCTTTTTTATAGATAAATAAAATGGCCAGAGTTTCAGTCCCATGCCTTGATCAGTATGAAAAAATGCAAAAATGCATTCATGAAGTAAGTTGAAGATTGAAGTGAATATGATTAGGATGGAGAAAAAATATATTACTAGCACTTGCATGTTTAGGAGGCACAATGGGTACACTGATAGGGAAATTCATGGAATATCTTGGTAGAAAAAAATTGCAATTAATTCTGTTGACCAGAGCAACAAGATCTATTTTCATGAGTGGGCATTTGAAATGGTGGTGGGCAAAAGACTGAACAGAATAAACATAAAATTAGAGGAAGATATAGACAGTTGAGATAGTAGTGAGATAATTTTGAGGTAAGAGCATTTATATGGAAGGTAGTGCCAATAAAGGTGTAATAATGGTCTGTTGGGTGAATATTTTGTCGTTTAGCTAACTAACGGCAAAATGGTTATATCAACCACAGTGTGATGAGATAAATCTCTCCTCTCAGCAAGGGGAGGTTCCGTTTTAACTATTACAAACTTATTTATACTAGCTTTGGGGGTGTGTTACATTCATCCTTTTCTCTTCTTTCAGAAAAGATGTTTGCAATGTTTCATAGTAATATTCAATAATGCTTGTACACTTAAACAATAATCAACAATATTCTTGTAAGTTGAAGCACAAAGTCTTTCAACTTACTTCACAAAAAGATTCACGAACCAAGTGAATAATCTCAAGTACAAAGTCTTGAAATTATCCCCAGAAAGATTTTAAAAGTAACCATATCACCAGTTGGAGCACAAAGTCTGTCAACTAACAACACCACTGATTCATGCGAATGTGATTGAAAATCATAGCACAAAGTCTACAAGTTCTCAACACGATTCATATACAAAGTGAACAACTACAAGCTCAAAGTCTTTATAATCCTTCACCAAGAAACGCTTTCAACAAACAAAGATTCAAGGAAATAATATAACACAAAGTTTATATAACTTATCTTGAATGTCCTCCAATCATAATAACCAAGCACCACTTTATCCAATCAATCAACAAGAGAAATCAGCAAAAATGCCATATGTACATCCTTGCTCATACAAATTTGATTCAACACAAAGTTTGATATCAAAACTCGCCTTCTTTATTGATTGGAATTGATCATACAATTTGAACACAAAGTCTCAAAGTTGAGTCTCAATTTGGGCAGCACTTTGTTGCATAAGATTAAAGATATCTATTACAAAAGAGGCCCTCTTTATTTATAGGGAGGAGCCTGGAGCAAAAATAGGAAATTTACAACTACTTTGACTTATTCAAAAATAGGAGTCCTTATTGATTTGGGACTTCCTAAGTTTTTACATGTAATTACAAATGAGAAAAGTACATGTAAATATGTCCAAAACTGATTCAAAAGTACATATGAAAAATAGAAAATATACTAAGGCAAAGATCACATTTATCAACTCCCATCAGCATCCTTCTTGAGAGAAACTTCCATCCATTGTTATCACCATTTGCATCTCTAGGTTGTCTGGTCCAAAAGTGTCCTTGGAAATGACACAAGTTCTTGTTACTGAAACTTTCACGAAGGTAGCAACCTTCACATGTTTACCCAGAACTACCTTGAGAATGTCCAAGGTCAACTATGTATCCGACAACTTATCCATAGGAGCCACTGAGAAAGCCTAATCTTTGAACTCCTTTGGATCATGTTATTGAATGCCTGTCTTTTCATTTGTGGAAAGAAACTTTTGGTCTCTTTGACTGGAAATTACAGTAGCGAGGGAGAATTGAGCATTTGCATGGGCTTTGAAGGGCTAAAGTGCGATTAGAGCAAAAAACTGAATGAAAATGGGCTAAAGTTAACAACTTGAAAATTTTCCCAGAGTTAGAAAATTTTCAGGGAGTGAGTGCACGGGCAGCAAAAATCGACACCCTTTCATGTGGAGGAAATTGCTTTTGTGCACGAGCAGCAAAAATCGCGGCCAGTGCATGTGACAAAGGACTTAACATGCACGGGCAGCAAAAATCACCGCCAATGCATATGACAAAGGACTTAACATGCACAGGTGGCAAAAATCACCGCCAGTGCATGTAAAGATGCAATGGAGGCAAAAATCGCCGCCAGTGCATATAACAAAAAATTACTAACTCCTAAAAAGTGAAATTTTCAATTAGACTTGTTTTGCAAAATTCAAGAAATTGACACAAGTTGACACTCGAAAGGATGTTCCAAGGCTAGGAGACCATGCACGAGGGAAAATGCGATTCACCTTGTTTTGCGTGTTTAGAGTTGTAGGCTACAAAATGGACAAATTTTGTAGGGGTCATCCTACAAATTGAGCGCAACTAAATTTGAGGATAACAGCTGGCTCTAACTGGGGAACTTCCTTTGATCATCCTTTGAAATGATCGAAGGGAGAAGAACTCCAGTCTCTAAGTGCCTTCATTGATCCATTGGGCTATAGAGTCAGGTGACACAACAAAAAGACACAAAAACACAAAAATGACTAAAACAGAAAAAAGACACAAAAACTGTACAAAAATTCGTGAAATTATCTGTTGCTTCACTTTGAGAATAGCTTCAGATGTTGTCTGCTGTGAGGCAGAAGAAAAGATGTTCCATTTCTTTTTCTTTTACTATTAAAAGAGTAACACTTCCCAGTGTTTGTCATTCTAGGATCTTCTTCTGCAGCCAGGTTGAATTGCCCAATTGACACTGATGAATTTAGTCCCAACTGTCATCGCCGTTTGACAAAGCAATCAAGCTCATTAAAATGTTTCTCTGGAGAAACCAATCCTTTGGAAATGCCATTTCCTTTCAATTGTAAAATCCCTTCGCTTGAAAAGAATGATCCATTTGTTTCTAGACCTCCATTTGAAACACTATCCAATAACTTAGGATCTTCATTAGAAATCAAGAAATAAGTACCTAAATCAGAAGATTCAAAGAGAATCTAAACTTTTGGATCCTCAGATTTTATCACTGTGTACATGGCTTCCCTTTCAGGATGAAACTCCTGCATAATACCCTTAACAGGTATTCTTGCCTCTGACATTTGAATCTTTATCTCCTCAACATGATCTGTGATATGAACAAGTTGATATGGATTTGCTACAGAAGACGAAAAACTCTCATCTTGAGGTTTTACATTGGGGGTACTGGTCTTAGGAACATAGGATGAAGTGAGAATATCTAGTGTACTTGTTTGTCACCAACCACATCTTTATGATTTGATGTATTTTGTGACCATGTGAGAACATCATAAGATTCACCAAAAGTAACTTCTTCTTGTCCCATCTCATATTCCAAGTTCAGAAACCCGATGGTAGAGTCGCCAGCTAATTTCTCCTCACCTTCTGTGAAAAGATTAGCATCATCTTCTCCTTGATCATATTCTGATTGAAGAAGATCATCTTGCTCTGATTCATAATAGAAGATTGCGGCATCCACAGGTGGTGCTTCCAAAGCAAGTATTCCTTGTTGTGGAGGGAACCTGTTTTGATTCTAGTCCCTTGAAGCAATGCCTTGGTAATTCAGAGCATCATGAGAAGTTCCCCTTGATATGTCCTTATAGAAAGGAATGGACAAATTCTGTGACACCTGTTCTTTCAGAGCTAACAGCTCATCAACTAACTTTTGCACTATAGGATCCATAGTGCTTGTAGAAGATAAAGCCAAAGGAGGCTGCCTACTACAACCAATAGAATCCTTCTTCAACTTTCCCGCCAAGATCAAATCGTCCTCCACTTCAACTGCCAAACTTTGAGCAATTGCAAGATCAACTGGTGATGCTCTTTGTAAAAGAAAACTTACTTCTAGCAACTGTGAATTGATGAAGAAGCATTTTAGGTTCTCAGCTGTGGGTTGAGCAACAGTTGGGATCTTGTTCTTTAGCTTATTGAACTTTGCCACGAACTCATGCATGGACTCGTGCGGTTCCTTTTTCATTTGAGTAAGTTGGGCCAACAATGCATAAACATCTTCTGCTGACTTGAATCTGGCTTCAAATTGAGTTTGAAGTGTATTCCATCCAGTGACAGTTCCAGGTGCAAGGTGAAAGAACCAATCAGCTGCAACACCTTGGAGTGTTTCTACAAACAGTCTCACAGAAACATCTTCATACTCAACTCCGAGAACACCACATGCAATGTAGAAAGCCGCAATGTGCTCATCTGGATGTTGTTTACCATCCCCGTAGAACTTAGGAAAGTTCTTACGTGAACCCCGAGGTAGTTCATGTAGAGGCTAAGTCAATTTCAATGGCCCAAAGGCATTTCCCCATGGACCTGGCATAGCCATATTCCTTGATAAAACTTTAGAGAAGATATAACAAAAATATATTATAATAGATGAGACCAGTATGCTTCAACCAAAAGCGTGAGGCTCTTGATTGCGCGTTTGATCCCCAGTAGAGTTGCCAAAAATTGTTGGGTGAATATTTTGTCGTTTAGCTAACTAACGGCAAAATGGTTATATCAACCACAGTGTGATGAGATAAATCTCTCCTCTCAGCAAGGGGAGGTTCCCTTTTAACTATTACAAACTTATTTACACTAAATACTAGCTTTGGGGGTGTGTTACATTCATCCTTTTCACTTCTTTCAGAAAAGATGTTTGCAATGTTTCACAGTAATATTCAATAATGCTTGTACACTTAAACAATAATCAATAATATTCTTGTAAGTTGAAGCACAAAGTCTTTCAACTTACTTCACAAAAAGATTCACGAACCAAGTGAATAATCTCAAGTACAAAGTCTTGAAATTATCCCCAAAAAGATTTTAAAAGTAACCATATCACCAGTTGGAGCACAAAGTCTTTCAACTAACAACACCACTGATTCATGTGAATGTGATTGAAAATCATAGCACAAAGTCTACAAGTTCTCAACACGATTCATATACAAAGTGAACAACTACAAGCTCAAAGTCTTTATAATCCTTCACCAAGAAACACTTTCAACAAACAAAGATTCAAGGAAATAATATAACACAAAGTTTATATAACTTATCTTGAATGTCCTCCAATCATAATAACCAAGCACCACTTTATCCAATCAATCAACAAGAGAAACCAGCAAAAATGCCATATGTACATCCTCGCTCATACAAATTTGATTCAACACAAAGTTTGATATCAAAACTCGCCTTCTTTATTGATTGGAATTGATCATACAATTTGAACACAAAGTCTCAAAGTTGAGTCTCAATTTGGGCAGCACTTTGTTGCATAAGATTAAAGATATCTATTACAAAAGAGGCCCTCTTTATTTATAGGGAAGAGCCTGGAGCAAAAATAGGAAATTTACAACTACTTTGACTTATTCAAAAATAGGAGTCCTTATTGATTTGGGACTTCCTAAGTTTTTACATGTAATTACAAATGAGAAAAGTACATGTAAATATGTCCAAAACTAATTCAAAAGTACATATGAAAAATAGAAAATATACTAAGGCAAAGATCACATTTATCAACTCCCATCAACATCCTTCTTGAGAGAAACTTCCATCCATTGTTATCACCATTTGCATCTCTAGGCTGTCTGGTCCAAAAGTGTCCTTGGAAATGACACAAGTTCTTGTTACTGAAACTTTCACGAAGGTAGCAACCTTCACATGTTTACCCAGAACTACCTTGAGAATGTCCAAGGTCAACTGTGTATCCGACAACTTATCCATAGGAGCCACTGAGAAAGCCTAATCTTTGAACTCTTTTGGATCATGTTATCGAATGCTTGTCTTTTCATTTGTTGAAAGAAACTTTTGGTCTCTTTGACTGGAAATTACAGTAGCGAGGGAGAATTGAGCATTTGCATGGGCTTTGAAGGGCTAAAGTGCAATTAGAGTGAAAAACTGAGTGAAAATGGGCTAAAGTTAACAACTTGAAAATTTTCCCAGAGTTAGAAAATTTTTAGGGAGTGAGTGCACGGGCGGCAAAAATTGCCGCCCTTTCATGTGGAGGAAATTGCTTTTGTGCACGAGCGGCAAAAATTGCCGCTAGTGCATGTGACAAAGGACTTAACATGCACGGGCAGCAAAAATCACCGCCAGTGCATATGACAAAGGACTTAACATGCACAGGCGGAAAAAATCGCCACCAGTGCATGTAAAGATGCAATGGAGGCAAAAATCGCTGCCAGTGCATATAACAAAAAATTACTAACTCCTAAAAAGTGAAATTTTCAATTAGACTTGTTTTGCAAAATTCAAGAAACCGACACAAGTTGACACTCAAAAGGATGTTCCAAGGCTAGGAGACCATGCACGAGGGCAAATGTGATTCACCTTGTTTTGCGTGTTTAGAGTTGTAGGCTACAAAAAGGACAAATTTTGTAGGGGTCATCCTACAAATTGAGCGCAACTAAATTTGAGGATAACATGGTCGATGTATGGAAATTGGTGGAAATAAGAGTGATATGGGTGTAAATAGAAACTGGGCAATGAGCCAAACTTAACATTAAGGCATTCCCATCAAGGTGGGCACAAAACTAAATTGGAAATGGTATGGTCATGCTAATTTCACCATTAGCATAACAAATTAAACTCTAAACATTAAGATTAATTGTACAACACATTGTAATCTAGATTAGAAAACAATATCTAAAAAGATTTAGTTGTTTAAATAAATCAATCAATCCCCAACATTTATATCATATACAAATATCCAACACCAAAAATTTAAGATGAAAAATAAAAATTCTAAAAGATCAAATCACCATTTTTAGATCACTTTTCTAATAACCTAGCAACTACTAACTTATTTACTACTAAGTAAAAACAATCTTGGACAAAAGCATTAAAAACATTTTTTTAAATATAAAAAAGAAGTAAAAACATATTCAAGAGAAAAGGGAAGAGCAATAAAGTCAATCCATTAACTTGGTAGTTTTGAGTTAATCTTGGTAATAAGTATGTTCTTATGGTCTGTTAATGTACCATTAGTGGTATGAAAATTCCTGTGAATCACTTATGAGAAGTTGAATGACTCCAATAGTCATGAAATTCTTGTGAACCAGTTTTCATAATTTAACTTTGTAGTAATTCAGAGAACCTATCTCTTCACCATGAATGGTCCACCTAAACACTTATTGCATCTTAAAAAGTATATTCATATGCTCTGATAAGTTGATGGACCATCAGTGATCAATGAAATTCTTGTGAACTTTGATTGACTCCACTATTCATGAAATTCTTCTGAACCACTTCTCATTATTTATGAATAGACTCCAAACCATGTAATTTAATTTTGATAAATGATCACTCAAAGACATCAAATTTACACTATCCATAAAATTGTTCAATCTTGTTTTTGGATTTAACTGTGTATGAATAAAGACATCAAATTTAAGTGTGTGATCCGAAATGTTGATGCCAAAAATTTATACACAATTAAATCCAAAAATTTAACTATGTATGAATAAAGACATCAAATTTAAGTGTGATCCCAAATGTTGATGCTAAAAATTTATACACAATTAAATCCAAAAAATACCATTGAACAAATTCACTAGCTAAGAATAACAAACATCTTCTATATCCCACCCTATTAGATAACCCCAAATAACAAGCAACTGTATATTTTGATACCTTATTCCATACTCAAATGAAAAACTGTTGTTGGGTTTTGGACATCCCAAATAACAAACAAGTACAATTGAATATTCTAGTAACCTGTTTAAACTTTACCACAAAAATACTAAAAACCTATAAACAGCTTGCATACCTTCATGTCCACAACAATCTACACTAAAACAAGACTCTAAATTACAAAATCAAATATTGAAAAAAAAAGTTAAAGAAAGAAAAAAAATAGTGTAATAAGCCATTATGGTTTTTCATCTTTCTAAATGGGAGAAGGCTCCACTGTCAATCCTTTCAGGAGGCTCCTCTTGAAAGGAGAGTCCTTCACTAGGTGTATAACATCATGCCTTGTAGATTTTTGCTTAGGTGTGGAAGAAGACAGAGCCCCAGACACTCTAACGACATGCCCATTATGCTTTTTTCCATTATCTTTGCACACTGCTGACTGAATTGCAAGAGCAAAGCTAATCATATGCTGTAATGTTGCCATTAAAAGACTGATTTCCTTGTTAAATTACTGATTAGCAAAGACTTTAAGTTACTAGGGGATTATTTATAGTCAAGTTTGAATTTATGTTTTGAACTTGTGTAACTTGCCCAATCTATTTAAAATAGTAACAGAGAATTGCCTCCTCTTATTTGACTTCCAAAATATCATGAGCAGTATGACACAAATAGATTTCCTAAGATTTGGCTTGCTACCAATAGAAACTTTAAACCACCTTGATAAACTATAGTTATTTCTTATTTCTCTCACCAATTATTTAGGTATTGTAACATAAACAAACCTTAACCAAGAAGATATAGTCTTAGACATACTCATAGAGATCGACCTTAACCCAAAATGGACATGCAGCTATGGGTCTCCAAAAGATTGAAGGTGTCGATCCCTGTGCATCCACATCTACATGACATTTATTACTTTGGGAATTAAACTATTTTCTTAACATGTTGATGAATTAGGATGAATTCTTAGCATAGCATCAATCGTTTGCTCAACTAGGGTGAGTGACAAGCATCGCCTCAAATTTGAATTATAGGGAGTTCTCTCCAACTGGCCTGTACAGCGCACCTCTCGACCAAAAAAAAAAAACAATGCCTCGCATTTGAGGTATGAGTATCATCTAGGGTAATACACTCTGTATATCCCACAATTTTCAATTATGGAAAGCAAAAGGAAATAGAGCATCAGCTTACAACTTCACCACCTACCATCCTAGTGGGTTCATATATGCATGAGATTTACATGATATCGAAAGGTAAATGGGTGGCATGGTAGTTATATGCTACCTCCAAAAGTCTGCTTAGATACATAATACCCAGTCCTTTAGTAACAATTCAGATCAAGGTACTTACAAACTTCTATAAATCTCAATGAATTGTTCAGGAATGTAGCTTTCTAATAATTAGTACACGACTTATCATTGTATCACCAAGTCAACCCTTTAGCAACAATTTAGATTAGGTTTCTTACGAATTTCTACAGATCGCAAGGACATGCTTAAGGAATTTAATTTTCTTAAAAATATGTCTCTTTCAACAAATATGACCTGCATAATAGGCCAAGATTACCCGCTACTGAAAAAATAAGAAAACCTAATTGCATCCATAGCTTCTAAAACATATCATCCTCAAACCATATTTGAAATATTAGAATTCATGAACTACATATCACCTCTCACAAGCTCTAGTGTTGAACAAAAGACCACTTGTCCAGCCCAGCCCAGCCCAGACCAAATTGTTACAATCCCTGTTATATAATTACCAACTAAAGCATGGTGTTTACTAATTGTGACCAATTACCCATCTCCACCGAACACTGACCCCACGCTGACTGATTACTAGTTCTCCATTCCTTGTAGCTTGCTCTGTGGGAAGAATCAATGCTTGTAGGTGGATAATAGTGATTGCAAGGGAAAGAAGAAAAGATTTAGGGGAAACAAGATCATGGTTTAAGATAGAGGACGCCACCCAGACAACATGAGAAAATCCCTAGAGCAAATCCAATAAATGTCCATAGAAAATAAATTCAAAACCCTAAATTCAACAAGAAAATTTGGGGCAACTCGAATATTTAAGAATAGAGAATAGCATTACGTCCAAAAAAGAACCAATGCATGTGCATGTACATATCCATTTTATATTTGTCCTCCTCACAAAACCTTATATTCTGGTGATGATATACATGTTGATGGTAGTTGTGGCATGGGAATTAGGATGGTGCTAGTGACAGAAAAAATCTAGCAATAACAAATGGTTAGATTTGAAAAAGTTGTGAGTTTGTTGTATGCTTATGGCTGCTATAAGATAGAGAATAATATTGTGTATTGTCTATCCATCATTTTTGGTGGCAAAACCTCAAAATACTTCAGAATAACAGGTGTAATTTTCTATAGATTGTATTAAAGAACTTTAAAAACAAAACAGGGAAAACAACAGTAAAATAAAGACTTACCCGAGAGTGCCTTTGTTGATAATCACTGAGCAGAGAAATAGGAGAGAACGCAGGGAAAGAATTTTTAGGCGGTAATGAGTCCATTTATTTCTATTAAATCCTACAAATTTCCACACCCAAAATGAGGCAGGTGTACAAAAGGTGGCAAGGAAGTATACCGTGGCAGAGGGAGCAGCAGACATCAATAACAATGAAAAAAATTTAAACGCATCAATTTATTAACCACCGTGCCTCGCATGTAATAAAATAATGAAGGAAAAGTAGATAAAAAGAGAAGGAGGACATGATTTTAGGGTGAACGAAACTACTGGAGAATGAAATTATTTCTAGCGACATTTCTCGGTGTCTGAAATTTCCCAGCGTCCGACAATTCTGGCATCCAATTTTTTCGGGAGCAGAAATCTCCCACAAATAGCCTATCGGCTAATAAACCCACTTTTATAACTTTCTATTAGGGCCTTTGAGTTGCCCTAATAGGTTAGTGGGCTAACTTTGACCTTAGATTAATTAATCCCACTTAGGGATTATTAATCTTCCTTTCAACATTGTATAATGTAGACTTAGATTTAATTTAGAAAATTAATTGTGCTAGACCCTTGAGGGGTGTTTTAAATCTTAGATCATTTTAATTCCAAATGGAGTTATATTTAATTATTATTTTTAGTTTTTAAATGTTTGGATTATTTAATTCAAAATTTAGAATAAATCATGCTTGTCTTGTAATGGTTTAGCATTAATTTAAAATGACAATTTTTATAAGATGTTATTCCTAATGCTTTTATTATTTAATTAATTAGACATCTCTCTTGGGTATTTTGGAAAATTTTACATATATTAATTATTAGAAAATCATATGCTTTTATATTAGAGAAAGAGATGTTTAAATTATTTTTTACTTTGGAGAAGTTAATGTTTAGATAATTGATTTACATTTCCAAAAATTAGTTATTTATTTTATTTGGCTTTAATTTAACTTAGGAATTAATTGTATGGCAAGATGTTAGGTCTTAGCTTAGGGTGAGACTGCCTTTCCACATCATCTAGGAACCTTGCGGGTGTGTTACCTTTTCAAAGGGACTCCTCTCATGGTGTCACATGTCGCATCACTTAACCCTAATTAGGTTAACCCCTTATATCAAAAGGGTGTGAAAGGAGTTTTAAACACCACCCTTATCATGATTCACACCTCCTCGCCTTAGTGCAGCACACTGAATGTTTGTTGCACGTGCAATGGCATTAGGGTGCATATGTTAAACATGCATGTGTATAGTGTGCAAGTGTGTTATAACACTAAGTTTTATAAAAAAATTGTTAGTTCATCTTTCATTTGGACATGTGTAAATGTGGGCATGACAAGTGGGAAGTAGAGAACCCTAGAGATGTCCTCCAAAAAATTAAAAAAAATGAAGATAATTTCATGGAACATAAGAGGGTTGAACAACTCTCACAAACAATCTATTCTAAAGAATAGATTTAAGGAAATAAATATGGATATCCTTCTAATATAGGAAACTAAAATGACTCAGAGCTCCATTTTAAACTCCATCAAATTACATTTGGCCCTTTTACCAACACCAAGCCATGTTGACCAACGAGGACTTAACAGGGATTGCTACAATGTGGAAACCATCTTAGGTGGAGGGGACCTTTATCTCCATCAGTAAAAACTTCTTGACTGTGCATTTTAGACATAAAATTATGAGGGTTTTGCATTTTCTAACCAACATTTACATCCCCAACCCAAAACCTTAAAGAAGACCACTCTGGAATGACCTTGTTAGCTTCAAAGAAGATATAGGAGGTCAATACTAGATGGTGGTAGGAGACTTTAACTCTCCTTACTATTATTCAGAAAATAATGGGGCATTGGAGACTACTCAGATAGCATGATAGACTTGGTTGACTTCCTTGTTGTAGGAAGATTATTGGACATTGATCTTATGGGTTCCCTTTACGCTTGGTCTAACAATAGAGAAGACTCCCATTTGATCCAAAACAAACTTGATAGATTTTTTATCTCCTCCAGTTGGAATATAGTGGACAAATGTAACCTCTCAACTCTCCTAAGAATCAGGTTAGACCACAACCCTCTCCTTCTCATGTGGGATATGGAGACCAAGAAAGGAAGATACCCATTTAGGTTTGAGATCATGTGGATGCTTCATCTAGAATTCAGAGAGAAAGTGGAAAGCTAGTGGAATTTTGAAACTAAGGGGACAACCATGTATAAAATTATTAAGAAGTTGAACAATGTGAAAAGGAAAGTCAAAGAGTGGAACAAGTCCTTCAAAAATATCTTTGAGACTAAAAAGGAGCTAAAATAAAAACTCTCTAATATCCAACATTAGAGGGAGACAAATGGGGGCATGACTGATAGTTGGAAAGAGGAAAAGGAACTATTAATTTAGCTTCACAATATATATGCTAAAGAAGAAATCTACTAGAAACAGAAATCAAGGGATCAATGGCTCAAAGCTAGGGACAAGAACACCAAGTTCTTCCATAAATCAACTTTAAAACATGAGGAATAATAGAATTACTAAACTAATCTGTGAAGATGGAACCAAGATTGACAAAGAAGAAGACATTCAAAAGGAAGGTGCTAGATATTTTTAGACTTTACTTAATAATGCTCCTACAACTAATAGAATGAAAGAGAAATACCTACTTGGGGTAATCCCTAACTCTATCTCTACAAAAGACTTAAGTGATATGGAGAAATGTGTTTTAGATGAGGAGGTCAAGGTTGTTGTTTTCTCCTTTGAACCTTATAAGTGTTGATAATAAAGAATACTAAGAGGGCGGGTGAATTAATATTCCACAAAACCACTTCTTAAAAGATTTAGTTATCCAATTTCCAAAGTTAATAACATGAAATTAGAATAGACATAGAAATAGGAACCACAAAGACATAACACATGAACACCAGGATTTTTACGTGGAAAACCCAAAAAGGGAAAACCATTGTGAGTGTTAGCTTGGAGAAATATATAAGTTATATCAATACCGAAATACAAAGGCTCACTGCCTACAAGGCTCACTACCCAAAGGAATGCTCACTACAAGAAAGGCTCACTGCCTAGAGAAAGAAAGAAGAAAGAGGAATGGCTCACTACCAAGTTGAACTTCTTGAATTGCATCTACACATGCTTGGTTGCAGCTCCAATGAAGTACAGAATTATTGTCTCAAAACTCTTCATGTCTGACTACTCTATTTCTCTGCTTTGCTTTTACATGGGAATAAGATATCTCTTCTTATGCTCTTTATTACTTCCACATAATTGCCTTCCTCTATATTTTGCACATATATAACTAACTCACATTCGCATAACTACTTCAAACACTAAATTCAATCCCATATATATCTGCAACACTTAAGATCTTCATGTTTGGTCAGCATACACAGATGAAGTGTATAGTTGATAAACTTGTAGCTTGTCGGCCAAATCCATTCATCAAAATACATAACGGACCCAAATAACATTTAAAACATCTTCTCATATGTCGGCTTCAACTATAGAACCACTTAGGATAAAGTTCTAATCAATAGAATTTACCGCACATAAATCAAACTATCATACCGGCCTCAAACTTAGACTGCTATTGGTTCAGTTCAACTGTTAGATCACAACTTTTACTGTGGACCACATGGCTTGCTCAAAATCATGTCAAAGAATCCTCAGATATGTCACCCATCATACCTTCAGAACTGCAAAGCAAAATATTCTTTAGCGGCAAAATGTGGACCATCAGAACTTAGACACTATCACAGTCAAACTCTATCAACTGTAGCAATACTCAGCGGCTTGAAACTATCTTTTTGGTGGACTTCAGATCTTGTAAATCTAGATTTAGACACTTCACACAAGTGTTTACAACACCTCAAAACCACATAACAAAATATGCACTTGCGGAGGAATGCGGACCCTTTTACTTTGTACTATACACTGTTCCTGTCTTACTTCTGTTCATCTAGACTTAGACATTTTATTTAAATGACTTCCAGAGGAAGTCATGACCTGAACACTAGAATATATCATCATCAAGTAGCTATGAGACATCATACCTAAACTGCATTTGCTGGTCTTCATCTACGGAGGCATACTGATCCACTTTATGTTCCTTACTCTGAATATTGTCCATACTTAATCATTATGGCCTTCCGGTCTTGAATACTCTTGTGCCTTGTTGCCAAATCAAGTTGGTATTTCAGAGTGATGTCTTCTTTTCCTTGTTTCCATCAATGACAACACTCAATTATTCAACATAGTAGTGTCTCTTGCCAACAATGTCCCCCTTTGGCATTGATGGCAACACTTAGTGAAAAATGCTTGACTGCCTTGACTGCTCCCCCTATCTATATACACTCTATATTTCTTCCCCCCCTAAGATGTTTGCCCATTTTTCACTAATCTTCTTCTCCCCCTTTGACATCAATGGAAAAGGTGTAGGTTCCAGAGTCAAAAATTGTCAAAACTGCAAAGTTCGCTAAACAAATGCACATTTGTATCTTAATTTATAGTTGAAGGTAGAATATCATTATAGATAGTCTTTATCAAATCTATCTCTCCATTCCAACTATTCTTTGCAGTCTCCAAAATGTGGATGTGGCTATTTATCAAAAAGACTAGCCTTTCCACCTTCTGCACATCTGATGGTGTATCAATTAATGCTTGTGATTTCAAGGCTTCATCTGCTAGATTGGTCATGGAATCAATTTTTGGACTTATCAGCCTCTTACATGGCACAACCTATCTTTGATTTCTTCCCTTTTCTTCATCAGAATACTCAGATCATTGTGAATATTTACAGCCTGTGTCTCTTTGGCATTTATTGACTCAATTGTCAGATTATATGTCTTAGAAATATTAAGCAATTTGAGTTCCATGTCCTTGATTTTATCTTCTAATTCCTTTGTAACCTCTGGCCAAGATAAACAAAATTTGTACAATTCACAACCTTCTTTTATGGCACTTTGTATAACTCTTATTCCTTTCTCTAAAGAGATTTTATCATTAATCAACATGGTTTTCAACTTAGCTAATCTTTTCTCATCAAATTCTTTTCTGACCTTTGTTTCTGCAGATTTTTCAAAGGATTCAAATTGATTGTTGATTGATTTTATCATACCTTTTAGTTGATCACTAGATGATGTTGAAGTGTCTTTCTGGTATTCAAGCATCAATTCTCTGAGTATATTAGATACTGCTATAATGAGCTTATTGTTGTGCATGTGAGTTTTCATCAATTCTTCCTGAGCCTTTGCTTGGAAAAATGAAACTAATTAAAATTTATGTTCCGGAAACAAGGAATTTAGATTTATTGGTTCTTGAAGAAACTTGGGTGGATCTAGGATTTGTGCACTTTGTAGCTTTTCCAACGGTTTTGCAATAGTGTCTCTTCCCACTTTATCTTTACAAAGTGAAACTTTCTTTCTCTTCTTTTCTTCAGTTGTGGCTTCTGTAAAGGATGAGGTCCTTATCCTTTATTTGGGACTAGATGTTGGTCTCTCCTCTTCAGATCTCTTTTCTTTCCTTTCAAGAGTGCTTGACATCCATTCTACCAGAGCACTTATGGACTTTGATTCTCTCAATTGTTCAACTGATGTTTTCTCTAATTTCTCAGGTTCCATCAACATTCTGGAAGATAATTCTGAGAATGTCCCAAATTTGTTCTCTTTGGGATCAATAGGTTTACTTAGTAGTGCATCAGCTAATTTAGTCAAGACATCTTCTGTAACTTCATAACCTAGTGCAGGGACCCATATAGTTCTTGGTTCCACAGCTTCCATGAAGTATTTGTCTTTATCTACCATGAATACAATATCCTTTTCATACTTTATCACTACTTTTTCAGGTATCCGGAACCTTCTTACCATTTTTTGTTGAAAAACTTTGAAATATTTCCATATGATTTCATTTTGTATATTTGCATTACCTAAACTCAGTAAGTGATTTCTTATTTGAGCAGCTACAGGTATGTGATCAAGCCAGACAATATTTTCTACACCAGGTAGTTCTCTCAGGAAGTAAAAGAGTAGGCATGCAATCAATGTTCCATACTTGAAAGGATGATTGGTTTCTTATGTTCTTTTCAAGTTCTCCATTAGTTCACTATGGAGTAATTCACAAAGGTCATAGTCCGTATTGTTTTTGATCATGTCATATGTTGTGTATATAGCTGATGCAAACACAAAATTTTCTTTGTTGGAGAAGTATACTTTGTATCCAACAACCATTGAAGCAAATCTGATAGCCAGATCCCTGATATCATTCACTGTAAGGCCATTCTTCTCAAATTTGACTCTTGTTATTTGCATTACCACATTGTTTTTCATTTTCTTTATGCCTAGAACCCTTCCGGAGGAGCTCATACCGGTTATAGCTTTAATGGCTTCTTTAGTTATCAAATAGGGTTCATCAAGACATAAAGGTTTATCATGAATTATTCTTAGAATAAGCTTGACCCATGCATCAATCAGAATTGCAGGAAAGTCCAACCAGGTGTCAAGTTTCTTTTCTCCTAGAACTTTGTAATCATCTTTTAGCACAATGTCCACAGTAGTTAGTTCATCCAAATACAGTTTTCGTAACTTCATGTGATCATATTCTTCTAGACTGGTATAAATGTATGCTCTAGTATCTTCCAAATGCATGGCCACATGTGGAGTAATTGAGAATGCCCCTAATGGATCATTTTCCAGTGATTTGAAGAATTGTTTCTCAAACTTGGGGTGAGGTATTTTTCCTATCTTGATTACATGAGGAGTAAACATTTTCCTAGAGCAATTTAATTTTCACAGTAGGGTTTCAAGTTGTAATTACCTCTTTCACTGGATTAGGGCTTCCTTGATCCCAATCTAAAAATCCTTTGGAGAATACTATAGTTGCTTTGAATTTTTCTTTGGTTTGCCTTAGTCACTTGAGTGCATGAAATATAGAATGATTTTTCCTTCAAATACAACTCCTTTTAACCTTCACATGCCAAAACCTAAGTGTCATTAATGTTATCTTACAAAAAGTTGTTAAGCACTTTTCTGATAGCCAGAAACACCTTAGATCACTCCACAAATCTTCGCAATTGGTCCTTTTCTTCTAGAACTTCTTCAAAGGATTTGTCATGTGATTCCTTTTATCATATCTTCGTGCCGGATTTCAGCACTAACTATCTGGCTAGGGGTTTTGGATTTTCAACATTGCTCAACCTGAGCCAGAGCTCCTAATTTACTCCTTAGATGAAGTATCTACACTAGATCCTGGTGTGGATCTATCCTCTTCTTTAATTACTTCTTTCTTGATCTAGATCTTGTCCATTTCCTTCTTGGTTTCAACTGGATCAACTTTTTCTTTTCCCTTATCATTCCTCTGCTCTATTTTCCTTTCTTCAACATAGTAATTTCTCTTCACATTCTTGCTTCTACAGAATCTTGCAACATGTCCAAATTTGTTGCAATTGAAGCAAGCAATGTTTCCTTGTCCTTGAGTCCTTCTGGATGAATTCATCCTTGATTTGCATTAATTAGCCATATGTCTAAATCTATTGCATGCAAAACACTTTCTATTGAATGATTGACTAATCCTTGCATTATAGGACCCATTTCTTACTAGATTTCTGCATTCATTTGATTTGTGACCAATTTTCTTGCAATTGAAACATTGACCAGAAAAGGATAGAACATTTTGGTTCAAGTTTATTCTACTCCTGCACTGAGTAGCTTTATGACCAAACTTATTGCAATTAAAATAGTGGCCATTGAAAGATGGATACCTTTGAGCATTTGGATATTTGACTGGAGGTCTTCTAGGTCTTCTTCTTTGATTTTTGAACTGGTTTCCTCTATTTTGTTTTAACTCGGTGTTTGTTTGACCTGATTTTGAGCTTTCTCCTTTCTTAAATCCCAGACCTTGCTTATAATCAGCATTCCTTTGACTAGAAATCACTTCATCAAGCTTTGCAGAACTTAGTTTGAACTTTTCTTCATAGTTCTTAGCTCCATCCAGATCAAATTTCAGAAGTAGCACTTCTTTGCCCAATTTTTCACATTCTTCTGATTTGTCCTTAACAACTTGATTCAGATGCCTTTCAATTTCTTCCTTCTTTTCAACTTCCAGTCTCAACCCATTTAGAAACTCATGTGCTTCATCTAATTGATCATTTAGCTCCTTGCTTTTCTCTTTGAACTTCCTGACTTGCTCTCTTAGCTTTAGGATGCATTTATTAGCTTCTTGAATATTAGCGTTTAGATCCCTGATTTCTTCTTCAGATTTTTCAAGATCAATAAGGGCTGCTTCTAGTTCCTTGTTGCTTTCATAATTTCCAAATCTTCTTGCTGCCATGATTACACTACGCTAGATCTTCCTCAATATGTTAGACTTCTTCCAAGGAACCTTTCTCTGATACCAATTGTTGATAATAAGGAATATTGAGAGGGGGGTGAATCAGTATTCCACAAACCACTTGTTAATAGATTTATGTATCCAATTTCCAAAGTTAATAACATGAAAGAAGAATAGATATAGAAATAGCAACCACAAAGACATAACACATGAACACGGGGATTTTTACGTCGAAAACCCAAAAAGAGAAAAACCACAATGAGTGCTGGCTCACAAAAATATATGTTATATCAATACCGAAATACAGAGGCTCACTGCCTACAGGGCTCATTGTCTAAAGGAATGCTCACTACAAGAAAGGCTTACTGCAAAAACAAGCTCACTACCCTAGCGAAAGAAAGAAGAAAGAGGAATAGCTCACTGCCAAGTTGAACTGCTTGAATTGCATCTACACATGCTTGGTTGTAGCTCCAATGAAGTACAAAATTACTGTCTCAAAACTCTTCATGTCTGACTTCTCTGTTTCTATGCTTTGCTTTTACATGGGAATAAGATATTTCTTCTTCTTCACTTTATTAGTTCTATAGAATCACCTTCCTCTATATGTCACACATATATAACTAACTCACATTTGCATAACTACTTCAAACACTAAATTCAATCCCATATATATATCCGCAACACTTAAGATCTTCATGTTAGGTCAGCATACACAGATGAAGCATATAGTTGATAAACTTGTAGCTTGTCAGCCAAATCCATTCATCAAAATATATAGAAGACCCAAATAATATTTAAAACATCTTCTCATATGTTGGCTCCAACTATAGAACCACTTAGGATAAAGTTCTAATCAATAGAACTTATCGCACATAAATCAAACTATCATGTCGGCCTCAAACTCAAACTGCTATTGGTTCAGTTCAACTATTAGATCACAACTTTTACTATGGACTACATGGCTTTCTCAAAATCATGTCAAAGACTCCTCAGACATCACCCATCACACCTTCAAAACCGCAGAGCAAATTATTCTTTAGCAGAAAAATGTAGACCATCATAACTCAAACACTGTCACAGTCAAACTCTATCAAACACTGTAGAGATACTCAACAGCTTGAAACTATCTTTCTGGTGGACTTTAGATCTTGCAACTTTAGATTTAGACACTTTATACAAGTGTTTACAACATCTCAAAACTACCTAACAAAATATGCACTTGTGGAGGAATGTAGACCCTTTTACTTTGCACTGTACATTGTTCCTATTTTACTTCTATTCATCTAGACTTAGACATTTTCTTTAAATGACTTCTATATATCATCATCATACCTATCATCATACACTAGAATATATCATCATCAAGTAGCTATGAAACATCATACCTAAACTGCATTTGTTGGTCTTCATCTGCGGAGGCATACTGATCCACTTTATGTCCCTTACTCTGAATACTATCCATACTTAGTCATTCTGGCCTTCTGGTCTTAAATACTCTTGTGCCTTGTTGCCAAATCAAGTTGGTCTTCTAGATTGATGTCTTCTTTACCTTGTTTCCATCAATGACAACACTCAATTATTCAACATAGCAGTGTCTCTTGCCAACAATAAGTCCCTAGGGCTTGACGGTTTTCCCCCTACTTTTTTCTAGTATTTTTTGGATATATTTGCTCTTGATGTCATAACTATCATCTGAGAATTCTTTGATAAGGGTAACTTAGTGAAATAAAAAATACATTTCTAGTTCTTATCTTAAATAAAATTGGAGCCAACAACTTTAATGACTTCAAACCCATTAGTTTGTGCAACATAGTATACAAAAGATTCTCGAAGCTGTTGGTTTTGTAAGTTCAACCATTCTTGGGAAAGGTCATACACAAAAACTAAAATGACTTCATTGTTGGAAGACAAATCCTATATGTTTTCATCTCTATGCATGAAGTTTTCCACTCCACGGAAAAAATAAAAAAGGAAGGCATGACCCTCAAAATTGACATTTCCAAAGCATACGATAGAGTCTCGTGGGACTTCATGATAAAAGTTGAGATATTTGGTTTTCATGGGAGAATCCTAAGTTTGATGAAATAATAGTTCACTTCTCCAAGTTTCTCTATCCTCATTAATGGCTCCCCTCAAGGACACTTTCATTCCAAGGGTGGTTTAAGACAAGGAGACCCCTTATCCCCATACATTTTCATTATGCTAGTTGAATTCCTAGGAAGGAATATCTTGATATTCACTATGAATAGCAATCTGGAATGGTTTAAACCAACATCTACCCTAAATCCTTCATCCCATGAGCACTTTTTTGATGACATTATTCTTTTGGGAACAACCCTAATTGTTGAAGCCAAGCACTGGAAAAGAATTCTATGTGACTATGTTGCATTTTAAGGACAAAAGATTAACATTGACAAGAGTGTGATATACTTCTTCAACACTAGCCACTCCACCCAAATCCACATAGTATCTATTCTTAGATGTAACATTAATCAACTACTTTCTACTTACCTTAGGATACCATTGAATTCCAAAAAAATCAATTGGCTATGGAACAACCTTCTCGAAAGAAACCAAAAACAATGTATATCCTAGAAAGGAAATCTTTTAAGTCATGTAGGTAAGATTCAACTCATCAAGTGCACTTTACAAAATATTCCTATCTATTTGTTGTTTCTTTTTAAAATTCCAAGGTTTATGGCTGAAAAAGTTAAAAAAATCCAAAGAAGATTTCTCTAGTTTGAGATTGAAAATAAACAAAGGTTTGCCATGGTGGCCTAGAATCAAATTTGTTGTCCTAAAAGTACTAGGGAATTGCATTTGAGAATGATCAAAGAGATTAATAAATCCCTTATATCCAAAGTGGGCTAGAACCTAATAATGAACAACTCGGAATGGTGTAAAATCATGCAAGCAAAATATCTATAAATTTCTATTGGCTTGTCCTTCATTAATAGGAGTCGTATTCCTACTAGTTCTATTATTTGGAACATCACTAAGTCTAGATAACTTCTCAAAAAGGGTCTAAGATGGATTGTGGGTGATGTGATGGATGTCAAGTTTTGGGAATACCCTTGGATCCTAAGCTTTCCTTTGGATGATGGCCACCCTTGTGCAAGGCTAAAATAAATTATGATAGATAGGTATGAAATTTTGGTTGCTAATTACTAGATGAATGCTAATGTCACCTAGGAATGGAAAAAATTTAGTGAAGAAATAGGTACTACAAACGTTGTTGCCTTAATAGATCTAACCAGCAAATTAAGTGGGTTTAGATTCAACTTATTCTCTAGGAAGGATGCCATCATCTAATCTATTGATCCCAATGGAACCTACTCTATTAAATCTAGGTTTAAAATCTTATCCTCTCATCTAACTGCCAATTTTAGTTGGATATCTTTATGGCACTCTAACTTGATTCCTAAAATCAACTTCTTCTTGTGGGCCTAATACCAAGGTAAGATCCTTATAATTGATAATCTCAATTGATAATAGATGCATCGTTTGTAACAAAGTTGAAAAAATAATTGATCACCTCTCCCTTGACTATCCATTTGGCTAGCACTTGAAGCAAGTCATTTTACATAAGTTTGAGACCTAGTGGGCCTGGCCAAGAACTTCTACTCCTTAGTCAATAGTTGGAAAACTCAATTCGTTCACTTGGTGTTAAAAGAAATTTGGTCTCAAGTCCTACCACACCTCTACTAGGCTATTTGGAAGGAAAGGAACATCACAATCTTCTTAGAGAAGATCAAACCTTGGAACATAATTTTGAGGAGGCTAATTATCTCCATCACTAAAAATGTTGATGCTTCTCAAATCAAGAATTTGAGGGTGCCCCAAAAAAAATGGACAGAAATATTACTACTAATTAGAAGACCAAGGCCCCTTTAAACAATATTGATAAGGAAACATTTTCAAGAAGAAAATCTACTAAAAGGAAAATACGTAACTTGGATGGATCAAATTGAGTTTTGATAGTAGTTCCTATTGGTGCCCACCTAGGGTTAGGGTTTTGAGTCGAGTCTGCAAGCTTATTTTTCATTCCCTCAAACTCTTTGTCCCTTTGGTTTTGTTTTCCCTCAAAATCATGCCTTGTATTTTCTATTTTGTCATTGACCTCCTGTAGCGGGTTATCAATCACTTAAGTTACATTTTCATGCCTTAGCGTTCATGGGTTGACCGGCCCTGTTACATTGTATTACCGCTTTCTCCCGTCGCGCTAAAAAAAAGATTAAAAAAGATGCTAAGTCCAAAGAGAACCCTTTGTGCGGTGGGGAAAACAGTTGTTTGCATCTTTGTATGCATGTCAGGTTGTATATGGCATATTCTAGGATAGATTATGTGCTTGTATGTAAAGGTTTGTATGTTGTTGTTGTATATTCATATACACAACAGGTAATATACAAGTGGTGGATCTCAAAAGGTTTCCAATTGGGTTGAAATGGTGGTTGGGCCCACAAGTGTACAAGGGGGGATTGTATGTATATGTGACAGATACAATTGATCATACAATGCAAAATATACAAGCCTCAGATGTCAAAGTTTATTAAATCAAGCCTGGCGGGGATGGATGCAAAAGCAGAGTTGAAAAGTCAAAGCATTTCCTTGTATGTTGAGATGTATGTATCTATGATATACAAGTGAAATGTACAAGAGGATTGATATAAATCGGATGCGGCAAGGAGGTTAACTATATTTGTGAATCAGATGGAGTCTGCCATTGTATATTGGGATTGTATGTTCCCAATATACAATCGAGCATACAAGCAGTAGATACAAAGAGAATGTACAAAGCAGGTCGCGGTCAAAGTCAAAGATGTTCAAATGCATGGAGGGGCCCGCATGGTTGTATGTTCTATGGGTTGTATGTAGGTGCAACATGTAATGCAATATACAAAGGCGCACACATACAACCCGTACGTGAAGAAAGAATATATTTTGGTGGATAAGAGGTTGGAATCCGAAGGATGTACATTGCACATTGTATGTGTGATATACAAGGTAAGATGCAAAGAATGAAGATACAATGCGGGACTCGAATGCAGTTTCAAATTTGATTTATAATATTTTGGGGTCTACGCCTTGTATGCAAGTGATTGTATGCATATACAATCTCAAGTATGCAACCACAGATACATGTTGATACAATGGCTCATCGGCGAGACTTCGCTAATCGGTGGCCAGGTTCAGGGCCTTTCCGACAAATGATGGAGTTGTAAATGCATAGCGATGGCGATCCAATGGCAGGCTGCCACATGTCTGAAAGCAATTGTATGTATATGCATTTGCATATACAAGGATTTGAAGGCAAAATGGGCAAAAAGGTAATGCATATGTTTGCACTGGAAAAGGTTAGCAATGGAAAAGGAGATAAAGTGCCTACGTGGCGTGATTCTATTGGCTGACGACTTTTCAACATGTTTTGAGGTTGTTGATCTTGGCAATGGGAATGGAATCGATAGCCCGTTTCAAATTTCCAAAGTAGGAGGGTTTTCCTATGCGTCTGCAGTCACATTTCAGGCAGGAAAAGTTTGCAAAGCGAGCAGCTGCTGCGTTTCCAGAGGCCATGGGTAGGTTGGCCATTAATGGTGATTTGCAAGGGGTATGGGTCGAAGTGACTGGCCAACTACCAAATTTGATAAGAAAATCTCCAGTCGACGGCTCACATCCCGAACCCACCTGCTCTTTCCTTCCTTTTCTACATAGAGCATTGAATGTTTTGGGCGTCATTCCATGGTGCATTGTATTTGGCAAAATTTTGAGATGACCATTGTACATAATTAAGGAGTACACATTCTGGGTATATCATAACTATGTTACTCATTGTAAGTTTGTTGAAAACTGGATGAATTTTTGGTGGAGAAATAAGATACATCTTTGTTGGTGGCTCTGTTTTGGTGTCTTGTGAGTTTATGAATCATATGTTGTATGTTTTATGCATAAGTTTACTGGTTTCATGTTGTCTTCATATGAGAAATGCTTTGTTGCATGTGTTTGGTCATTTGTCTCCAAGTTGTGAGCATTTTTCTTTTGGATCTAAATAGCTAAGGGTTATTTGGGACTCAGGAGCATGGATTTTCTATGTTGAATGTCTAATCTCTTACCTTTGTTCAAGGAACAAATTAAATGTTTTAGGTTAAGCATTGGGAAAGGTATGCTGCAACAGGGATATCATTAAGTATGAATGACTAAATACCCAGTCTTGGGAAGTATCTGTAAGGCAGACGCTGAAAAATCCCCTTGAAACCCAGTTACTGATTCAAGTTTATGGTAATCATTTACATATGTATGTCTATTGACTCCGAGCCCTGAGATAGGCACCAGTCTGGTCTTGTATTGAGGTTACAACCCAAGGTCGCAGTTTTGGATCCAAAATACAACATACAAATTCATACTTCAAATATAAACCTTTAGGACTTTAGAAGTAGTGTTAGGACCATAATCGTTTGTTTCACAACTGAATATAGGCCCAAATCTAGCCCCTTTGCACTTATTTTGTAGTTTTGGTCTGCATAAGAGAGGATTTATCTGCTTTGTGTCAACATCCCAGTAAGTTCACAAGTCTATTTTATGGATGTTGAATAGGGAGTACCCCCCTTGGTTCTGCAGAGCCTAAAGAAGAAGAGGAGATATTTATAGAGTCTATCTCCTGTACTATTGGCCCCTGGCCCGAAAATCTTGTTGATCAATGATGGCTACCTTGTAGGGATAATTGGGAAGCATCTAGTTGGGAAAAACACCAACAGATTTGGTGACTCTACTAGGGACTTGAATTAAAAGTGTTATTTTTGCATCCTTGGTGAATTCTTGCCCATCCGAGTCACAACAAATTTGGTGACTCTGCTGGGGACACTTTGAGTAAGAACCTTGGTTTAAAAAAAAGAACTAATTCCTAGTTGTAGGTGGCAACTCCAAACAAATCTCCCAATCGGTAAAGTGAAATTTGTATGCAAGGGAGAAGATCCCTGCGTAATCCTTTGTTTGAAGAATTACCCAGAAAAATGATGTATAGGAAAAAAGGGACCGTTCAGGCTAGTCAAGAGGGTTCCCCCAGCCCTAGAAACAATAATAATACCCTAGATGATCCAAGGTCTCCATAGCAATAGGCACCTTATTTTTCAAACATAGAGGCTGAGATTCAAGATATGTATGAAAGACAATTGGGTGATAGATTGAGAATGAGGTTAGAGGTGTTTTAGGAACGTGCTTTCTTAGATCCACCTGACAGATTTGAGGAAAATGAGTCCCCAAGGGATGATGATGATCACCAAAATAGAATGGGACCATCCTCTTCTATGCCTAAAGATGAAGATTTAGCTAAAGAAATTAAGAACTTAAGGGCTGAATTAGAATATTTATAGGCTTTGAGGATTAGAGATGATATGAGACAAAAGGTGCAAGCTCTAAAAATTGCTCAACATGATTTAGTTCCCAACCTTGATAATGCAAATGTACTAAGAAACCAACAAAGAAAGGAAATTCAGACTCAGCAGAACTATTAGAGACAAAATACAAACAATATTAGAGTACCATTGAACAATGTGAGAAATCAGAATGTTAATAGGAATGCAAATGTTAATCAGTTTGGTAGACAGCTTATGAAGCTGGATAGATTCAAGTAGTTAGTTTTTAATGGTATTCCTGGTTACCCTAATCCCATTGATAAACATGTAAGGCTTTAGATACCTAAGTTTTCAGGAAATAATGTTGTGCCAAGTGAAGATCATTTGAAGGCTTTTTAGAATGTTATGGACAACTTTGAGGTTGAACATGAGGATGTTTTTATGAAATTGTTTATGCAGTCCTTAGTTGATGAAGTTAGAGAGTGGTATAAAAGTCTACCTAACCAGAGTGTCTCATCATGGGATGACTTCAGAAGGATTTTTAAAGAACAATATGGTGATAAGACTGATCCAAGCTTTTTTATAAATGAGTTCACTGGTATCACTAAGGGGTCAAATGAGCAGGTTGCAGATTTTAATGCTAGGTTCACTAGGGTGTTGAACAAATTACCACTTCCCATGAGGCCTAATGAACCAATGTGCATGGTATTATACATAAATGCTTTTGATGCTAAAACAACTTATGGGTTAAGAGATAAGGGTCCTACTAGCCTTAGGGATGCTTTCAGAATTGCAACCAACATTGAAAATAATAGGAAAGCATCTGGTAAGACAAATAGAAGGGATGATGTGAAGATTCTGCAAAATCCAAATAATAAATCTCAAAGTACTCAAGGTAATGCATCTACTTCCGAAAAGAAATTGGATAAATTGACAACTATTGTCAAGGACCTAAGTTATAGACTTGCTAAAAATGAAAAGGGAATAGGTCCTGAAAGGCAGGTTTACCAAAGACAAGAGAAGAGACCATCATTACATGATATGCCATATAGTACCAACTGGCATAATGGTAAACCAATCCTCCCAAATAGAAACACTAATCAAAGAGTGCAAAATGTTAAAGAAACTTCAGATCCTTTGAAGAAAGTTGTTAACATTGTTGATGATACCCCATGGTGCATAATCTATCAAATGCCTCACTCACAATCACAATGTATGATTGCTCAATCTTTGTATAATAATGTTGTTGCCTATGATGAATGCAATGAGCCACATTGTATGGAGGATGATAATGTCAATATGTTGTTCACAAATAGGGAGTATTCTTCTTATGATGCTGATGAAAGAACAAGTTATGGGACCCAGGTCTGCCAACAGTTTTTCTATGATGAGGATGATGAAGATAACTATGCTTATGCTCAAGACTCATGAATTTTTCTGAATAATTTGAAGAGGCCATCTGATGAAGAGATTAGAGCTCTCATAGTTGTAGCAGTGGCTCAGGTCAAAAGCAACTATAACCTTAGAGGTAAGGCTCAGGTAGGTGATCCACGTCAACCAGAAGACACCTTTGTGAACCAACCAGTGCATAATCATAAAGGGGTTGAACCACACAAGATGAGATGGAATAACAATAAGAAAATTTCTAAGAAAAAGCCAAGTCATGATTCTCAAAGACCAGAAAATGAAGTTCCCCAAAATGAAGATCAAAATAAGAATTCTCAGATCATGGATGACAGTCAGAAGGCTATTAAAATTAAGGATGGATCAGCTCAGGATAGGAATAAAACCACAGCTCAAGATACAACTGTTATACAAAATTATATTCCCTTTGACATAACTCTGGTTTTATCCCAAATAAAGGTCTCTGTTCAATTGATGGAGCTGATGAAAGTTGATGAATTCAGGAATAAAGCATTGTCCCTATTTTCAGGAGTAGCTTGTCAAGCTGAACAGAATGTTGAAAACTAGGGTAAGAAACAAGCCTTGTGTGTTGATGAGGATGAAGTTCCTGAAGTCTATCTGGGGGTGACAATGAAAAAATGCCCTTCACAGGTTGAACCGTTTTATGTCTCCCTTGTTATCAATGGAAAAGTAATCAAGAATTGTATGCTTGACTCAAGAGCATCAACAAATATTATGCCTCTAGCTATCATGCAACAAGCTGGATTGAAAATAGATAAGGCATGTGGAAAATGCTATGTAATGGATGCCAGGGAGGTGCCAGTTATAGGAATCATGAAGGATGTGGATTTTATGCTAGCAGCATATCCAGAGAAAACTTACAAAATGAACATAACATTAGTTGACATAAAGCCACAGTATGGTATGTTGTTGTCAAGAAGATGGGAAGCATTGGTTGGAGGAAGTATGCAGTTAGATTTATCATATGCCATGATCCCAATGAATGGTAGAGATATCAAACTGGTCAGAGAAGGAAGGTCACCAAAAACAGTTGAAGATCAAGATTCAGAAGAGCATATCTATTTTGTGAATACTAACTGTGAGAATTTCATAATTGTCTCAAATGATCAAGGAAGTGAAAAGAGAGATTTTTGCATTCAAGAACTTGACCTTCATAGAGGTAGTTTAACCTACTTCTTGGAGGCCATTAATGGCTATGACCATGTTTTTTCTAGGGAATTCGCCAAGTCCTAGAAGAATAGAGTCATTTATGTGTAGGGAATTCCTTTCAATGTCTCTAAAGAGTTGATAGCTAAATCCACTGGACTGAAGATAGAAGGATTCAAAATGCAAAAATATAACAAGGCAGAAAGTACTAAGCACCTAGCAAAATTCCTACATGGTAAAGATAAAGTGAATCAGTTCCAAAATGGTCTTAAGCAAGATAAGCTCCCCAAAATCTAGAGAGAGGTGGTTGATGTATTGATAAGGCATATAACCCTTGAAGGAAGACACAAGAAAGTTTTTTTTATCATTTTCCTATGATGAATCATCTAAGACATGGCATAAAGTTAAACTTTCCATTCTTCCTCTTTCAATCCTTGGGAAAGTTCATCCATGATGTGTCGCTTTGTAAGGTTGAACTCCTACTATACCATAGTTTAATACACTATGTTTATAGGCATTAGGTTGCAAAAAATCCAGCTAGTGTTTTCTTTCCTAGAATGATCAACCCTGCTAAAATCTACCCTAGGCATAAAAAGGACTTTGTTGGCCCTAAGGATTCTTTTTCTTCTTAGGACTCCCTACCTCTAATAATAATCGCTTCCCCCTCCCCCTAGATCTTGATGCCCTAGTTAGGACCTGTGAGGGGCCAAGTGTTATTAAAATCTAAATCCCCAACACAACTCATGGGCCTATTGTTTCCACCCAAGTCATAACTATCTCAAGAAACTCCCCTACCAAGAGCCCAGATAAAGTGGATGCCAAAAAGGATAAAGGTAAAATGGTGGAAGAGGCCCATTATGAGAGCATTATATCCTCCTCCAAAGAGAGACACCTAGACCCTAGGATCCTAGATACTAACACTAGTTGTAGAGGCTCCATATAACTAACCAGCAAAGTGCATAGCTTGGAGGAGGCTATGAATTTGCAAAATAGGGTCTTGAAGGGGCTCATTGTTCAACTAAATTACATTAGAAAAAGTACGAAGGGTCTTGGGGCTAACATAAGATTGGGTAAGGATAGTGGTGTTGATGAGGGTGTTGATCTTGATTTTGACTCCTTTAGTCTATTTTGACTCCCTTAGTCTAAATGCTAACAACAAAATATGGGATAGTATGGAGGAAAAACTGACTATTTTAGAGTAGAAGCAAGAGATAATTTCAAAAAAATGAACAAAGTTGTCTCCTTCAATAAAAATACTATCAAAAACTTGGCCACAAGTCTTCATTTTTCAAAATGAATTGAAAAAGAGGAAACACAAAGCTATTGAAGAAGGCCCTGCCAAAAGGACACATGCTAAGGTGGTTGTTGCTAACAAGGCTAAGACTATTGATATTGATGATGACACTCTTAGTTTCTCCTTTGAGGAATGGGTGAATTTTGTGGCCAAGGAATGGAAAGTAGCTTCAGGACTAAAGATGCTAGCTAAACAAGGCTATCTATGCTCTCTTTGTCCTTTTTTTACTGGGGATTGTCCTTTTTCTATTCCTTTTGGTTTTTGTTGTCTCTATTTTGTCATTCCTTTTTCAGTATTCCACACTTTGTGGGATCCATTTTGTGGGCTAAGGGATGTTCTTTTATAAAAGGGTGGGGCCCCTTTCAAAACTTCTTTACCATAATAAAAAACATTTGGGCCACATTGGTGAAAAAATTCTTCATGTTAGGATAGTGTAATGGTTAATTGCAATCATAATGTATAATGTATGTCATATCTTCAAACATCTTGGAAAGGGTACATGGACACCATTTTAAGTGGATAAGAGATAATATTATTTAATTATTCTCTCTAGGGTTGCCTTGGATGTGAGTTGTAATAGCATTCTTGAAGGAGGTGGAAAATTATGGTGGTGGTTACAAATAGATTTGAATGCATTTATAACACTTTCTCATTTCTACGCACTAGAGGAGAAGGTGGAGCATCTTTCTTATGATGGATGGGTCCCACTTGAGATAGTGGTCTCAATTTGGAGCATTGTCTTTGGGAACGGTTCCTATTAGATTGACTAAGGTTAAACATGATATTAGAAATGCTTTCTATTCATGGATGCATTTATTAAGCACATGGAGGCATTGGATTTTTTTCATACCATGGTTTTGGTGGTACATGGTTTCAAGAATTCATTTATAGTTTCCTCTCAAATCTTCTCTATAAATTGTATGCTTTGGATACAAGTTTCATGGGTTATTTTCAAGTACACAGGTGCCACCAAAATGTTTTTTATTGAAAGGGGAAGTGTGTTTTATATGTACTCTTGTATTGAAGATTAATACATACTTGAACTTCTCTTTGATGGTGGAGTTTTTCCTACAAGAGTTTCTCCATATACATCCAATGTTATGTGTCATATTTTTATGGTTTTCTAATTTCTATTTGCTATTATGTACTTCCACATAATCTCATAATGGTTAATCCAATGTTGCATTAACAAATTTCAAATTTGCATACTCCTTGAAGCACTTACATTTGTAGTAGTTTACCTTGTTTTAACAACACTTTGGACCAAGCTTTAAATAAAAATATGGCTGATGGATTTTTAATTTACTCTAATAAATATTTTAATTTTTGTGAGCATTGTGAGTTTGGAAAGAAAAATAGAGCTTCCTTTCAGATTGGAAGTAATAGAGCAAAGACATTATTAAAAATTATTCACTCATATGTGTTTAGTCTAATATATGTTTTTGATATTACTAAGCTGCAAATGAGGGTGCAGATCCCTATAACAAAAGCCTCGCAGGAAGTAAAACTGGCTAGCGGCCACAAACAGCATAAAAATAGCTAAATAATTGCCAATATACATAATAGTATAGAAATAGAACCAAGTCCAAAAACAAAACCAAAAGCAAGAACTAATTAAACAGAACATTCCAATCATCTTTCAGGAACTCCAACAGCTCCTTGTTCACAGTCTATGCATCTTTGACAACCTGGTCCTGGTGGTCTTCTTGAAGAATGGTAAAAGTAGCCACCACCCTATGAATCACCTTTAGGCACACGACCGCCAGCACCTTGACTTTGGTCTCCACTACAAGAAGCTTAGTTTTAACTTTACTTAATTCTTGCTTAAGCTAATTATTGGTATCTCCTTCCCTGGCACTGTCAACCTCTTTCTCTAGGGTTTCAAGAATCTCCACATCTACCTAGTCAATATCATAGTAGGAGTTGTTCATCAAGTCAAAATGGCTCGTACCCTCCTGCTCTAGAGTCGACTTCACCACCTTAATCTCAATTTCCTCATCTGGATCCTTAGGGTCAAATGTAGAGGAATAGTCCACAATTTTTAAAACAGGGGTCTTCCCCCCAGTAAGTCTACTGGATCCACGAATACTTGGTCTCCTGATAGTACTACCTTTGCCCTCAGTAGCCTCCTTCACCTTAGCCATTATAGCTTCTCCCTGCTCATGGGGCTTGTCCATCCCCTCTTCCACAACTTGTTCAACATTCTTCACACCCCCATCACCTTTCTTGTCCTTTTTGCTTCCCTTCCCAGTGGAGGGTTGATCATCTAGGCTACCTTTACGCTTTTTACCTCCCATCGGAGAAGGGTCATTCTTCAATCTGCATAGACCCTTGGCCACAGCCTTTTGAGCTTGGCCTTGGGACCCAACGGCACCCCCTGAAGCCAAGTTAGTCAGGCCCCGCCCACAGGGGATGGATTTGTGGGTTTTTTTTTGGTGGGACAGGGTTCAGGAATCTTAATAGGATTTCAAGAGGGCCCAAGGGAAAAAAGAGGGTATTTATCAACAGGGCAAAACTTTTGGTCTAATATATGTTGATTAAATAGGCAAAACTTGTTATGTTACATTCATTGATGATTTCTCTAGATATAGCTAGGTTTATTTTTTTGTTCTAAATCTAAAGTTTTCTCCAAATTTAAGGATTTTAAGGCACTTGTAGAGAAATATGTAGATGAGAAAATAAAGGTGTTAAGATTCAACAATGGTGGTGAATATTGCTCTAGAGAATTTGATAATTTATGTAGACATGTGCAAGTATTGTTTGGTAGAAGACTACCTACCCCTTATACACCTAGGTAGAACGCAATTATAGAGAGGATGAACTAAGCCTTAATGGAAAGAGCCAAAAGTATGATGAGTGGTACATAGTTGGATTGATGCTTTTGGGAAGAGGCTATGAGTATTGCTTGTTACTTGATTAACTGATCTCCTCATTAAGCTCTTGTAGATAAGACTCCTTATGAAGTGTGGACAAGTAAGAATTTTTTTTGTTTCACATTTAAGGGTATTTGGTTATGAGGATTTCATTCACATGCCAAAGAAAAATTATCTAAGTTGGATCCAAAAGCATAGAAATGCATCTTCATTGGTTATGGTGAGAATGTAAAAGGTTATAAGCTTTGGAATTTTCTAACCTTGAAAATAATTTATTTTAAGTATTTGAGTTTTAGGGAGATTAGAGTATTTTTAGATCCTATACAACCAAAGGAAAAAGAAGGAAAGAAAATAGTGCATTTTGAGACTAAGGTCGAGAAGTGAGAAGATACATATGTTGAAGAATAAAATGATGGGTTAGAGGATGGAGAGGAAGAAGAGGGTTAAAGTGAGATTTTTGAGTAGATTAAGCATGTAGAGGAATAAACAAAGTCCCTTAATCCATGCTTGAGATAGTCCATGAGACAACAAAATCTAATTAATAGGTATATCCCACAGAATTTATGTTGTGTATTTTTCTTTTTCATGTACTATGATGAACCAAGTTCAATCAAGGAAGCTCTCTCTATAGATGAGCATGATTCTTAGATGGAGACAATGCAAGAGAGGATGGTGGCCTTGGACAAATGTGACACTTGATATTTTGTGAGTTTTCCTAAGGGAAGGAATCCCATTGGTTGTAATTGGGTGTTTAAAAAAATTAGAGTAGATGGTAAGTTCGAGAGGTGCAAACCTAGACTAGTGGATAAGGCTACTCCTAGAGAGAGGGAGTTCATTTTGGTGAAAATTTTTCTCCTATTGCTAAATTGTTTTACATTGAATTCCTACTTCCTATTATTGTTGCTTATAGTTTTAAAAGTAGAGAAAATTGATGTTAAAACTACTTTCTTACATGAGGATCTTGATATGCAACAACCAGATGGGTTTGAGGTAAAAGGAAAAAAAAATGGTTTGTAAATTAAAATAGTCATTGTAAGGTTTTAAACAATCACATCGAATGTGGTATTAGAAGATTGATGATTTTGCATTAAATTTGGATTTTGTTAGAAGTAAAGAGGATTATTGTGTTTACTTTAAATGTTTTGATGATCAAATTCTAATCATTATCTTCTATGTTGATGATATGTTTATTGGTAATAGCAAGTTATTTGATTAGGGAGCTTAAAACTTATCTTTCTAGTGCAAATGACATGAAGGATTTAGGGGAAACAAATTCATTTTAGGAATGGAAATCAGAAGGGACCAAGTTTATACAAAGATTTGGCTTAGTTAGATTAAGTATGTTGACATTATTTTGTGGTGGTTTGCTATGCACGATTGTAAACTAGTGAGTATTCCTTTACCTGTGCACACTAATATTTCATTGGATGTGTTGTAAGTTGGATGTAATTTTGATAATATGTATAATATGCCTTATCCTAGTGTTGTCGGTAGCCTAACACGTATGCAATGGTTTGAACTAGACCAAATATTGCCCAAGCAATGGGGGTTCTTAGCAGGTTTATGTCTAACCTAGTAGAGAGAATTGGACTTGTGTTAAGAGAGTGTATAGATATTTGTGATGAACTTCTAATTATTACTTATGTTATCATGGTTCTAATAATGTGGGAAAGTTATTGGATATACAAGGCTTTGTTGATGTAGATTGGATACATGACTTGGATAGTTGGAGTTCCTCTAGTGGATATGTGTTTTATTTGTTTGGTGGTGCTATCAATTGGATGAGTAAGAGGTAACCCACAGTTGCTTTGTCCACTATCAAAGTAGAGTATATGGCTGCTACACATGCCTATAAAGAGGTAGTATGGTTACTGAGATTATGTTTAGGAGTTGGTTGTAGGGCGGTTTAGATCAAACGTGATATTCAAAATGCTATATTTTTAGCTAAGAATGCCATGTATAATGCCTATACAAAGTATATTGATATTTAGTATCCCTTTGTTCATGATATGGTGGAAAATGGTTAGGCCATGATTCAAAAGGTTGACACTCAAGATAATTGTAGATTTTCTTATAAAACCAATGAGCATGGATAAGTTCTATTGGTGTAAAGAGGCCATTGGCCTCAAGTATCCTAGATTGTATTTTTGTGTTTCTATTGTGTCTTTGAAATGTAAATATCAAGTGGGAGAATGTTAATAGTACATGATATCTACCTTGCAAATACCCATGTCTTGCGTATTTAATTATGTATTTAGATGGTTAAATTAATGTATTTACTCATTTGTACATGGAGTGGATAAATATGGATGCCCATGTATGGTAAGAAAATAATATTAATTATTATTCTCTAATTATTATATTAAGAAAACATGGAAAGAGGGAAAGGAAGATGAAAGGTCACTTTATAATATGAAGAGTCATGCCTTGTAAATAGTTGTTTAATGGAGTTCTTGGAAGCTACAAGTTGATTTCTTTTTACATAATAATGGGGGTTACATACTTGGGAGATATTCTCTATTCTTGGAAGATGCTCATCATGAATATAGAGTTTTGGTTTTTGCATGTGGAAATGGGATGCCTAGTTTTGGGCCCATGGTTTTGGCCACTAGTTTTGGAAATCCATTTGTGGTTTCTTGTTTCCAAAACTCTATATATTTGAGGTTTGGGATAGAGGTATTATGTTCTTTTGTAGGTGAAGTGGTGTTATGATGTTAGAATGTCGTCATGGAGAGTTGGAGTATATTGTATTGATGTAATATTTTCATTGTAACTAATACAAGCTCAATGTCTCTTTGGTGGTGGATTTTTTTCTTGAAAGGTTTTCTCCACATATATCTAGTGTCACGTGTTTGTTGATTTCAATTTTATTATAGGAGTTTATCCATGTTACATTTTAGATTTGATGGTTAATCACATGTTTATCCTTTTATGAGAATTGGATTTGTATACTTTATCTTATATTTGTTATGTTATGGAGCCTATTTCCATATTATAATGTATTTCAAATACTCTACACTCTTAATGTAACCTCATCAGGGTTTGGGGCCAGGTCGGTCCCCGTGCAAGGGTTCGTAGGTATAGATATGTGTGGATCCCCCTTTTTCCATGAGTATAGTTATGTGTTTTATTTATACTTGTATATGGGTGGAGTCATCACCTATGATTAATGGGAACAATTATGGTATCAATTGTTTTGTAAAACCGCTATGTCGATTACCTATTGATGTAATTATAAATAGATGGACATATAGTAGGTAAACTATAGGAAGAATTGAGAAGGTGAATAGTGTGTGAATTCAAGTGTGAATTCGGGAGAGTTTGTTGAGCGCAACTCCAGACAATATTTGTGCATTGTAATTGTGAGAAGACTAATCTAAGCAAGTGTTTCTTGGTGGATGTAGCCCACATTGGGCGAACCATGTTAAATCATGTATTCATATTGTGCAATTTTTATTTTTGTTCTTTATTTGTCTCTCTTCATAATTCTTGTTGCTGCAATTTTGATAAATTATTCCGCATTGATTTCTATTTTATCTCTAACAATATTCTCACTATTATTGTTCACTAGTTTCTCAACATTCAAGGCACTCAAAAGACTTGATCTCATTCATCTTAGGTCTTTTATCAATAATCTAATTCTACATTTGACATTATAGGTCTCTATCATAACATTAAAGTAGTCAAATTTTATATCAATTCAATTAAAAAAGTAAGTTTCCTAATCCATCTCATTTTCACTTATCATCTATTTTTGGTCTTAGTGTGTATATCTCAACTATTTAATTAATTTAAAATATATTTAATTTGGTTAATTTATCATACCCCTATCTTATACTTCTAAACTAATGTAGGGCATGTTTTATTTGCCTAAAACATGCAATAGAGATTGTTGAAATTAACAATATCATTTCTACTATTATTTAATTGTATTGTATTATATTCAAATATTTTATTTGAATAGTTTATAACACATTGTATAACACAATTTGCATTGTGCTTATCAATCAAAACATCTTGAACAAAGAAAACTATGATAAAAAAAATCTTTGAAATTGTAGATGCATGGCTAAATCAATGGTAAAAAGTACCTTTTGAGGAAATTGGGAAAGTTTTGAGCAGGGCTTTTTTCTTAGAGAGAAAAATCTTTAGGACCATTAGATCAAGGGTATATTTTGGTGCATGCTAAGAGGAGGGAATTAATAGATTGGGCCAATAGATCTAGAGGTATTCTGAACATTTGGAATATCTTTCTTTAGACAAGTTGTATTCTTAAACAATTGATGGATTTGTAAAGTTAAAATTATTTTATAGCTTTGACCATTACATGTATAATCATGTTCCATGAGAAATACACAAAGTAGTAAATTGTTACCCACTTTTTCTAAATTTTTAATCTAAGAACTAAACAAACTAATAAAATACTTAGCCTTTTTTGCTAAGGGTGTCTTGGGATATCATTAGGCTCCAACCTAGACACAAGACCATATTAAATATGGGAATTTAAGCATGTTAGTTCTGCCAACAATTTTAACCAAAAAATCAAGTCTAGAAGACTAAGCTCTACATGTGGTCTTCATTATTTCTTGTTGTAGTCGGTAAGGAATTTTTTAGATTTTGGTTTGTTCTATTTTTTTTCTATTTTTGTACCAAACTAGGGGGCTTGCAAGGGTGGGGTAGTTGTTTATTATTTATCCATTGCTTATAAGGTTTAATCAAGTGTATGGAGGTAGTTTTAGTGGTAGGATTTTTCTACCCTTTTTTGTAATATGTATATGTTTGTATTTTGAATATATCAATGAGGGCCCTAATAGAACCATCATTTATCAATAAAACATAATTTTAACCACATTATCATAATACCCCATTAATGGAAAGTCCAACAAATGGATGGTCTACTTTATCACAAGTGAGATGAATTTGGGACTTTAAACATGCAAGAACACCCAAATACCATTACACCACCCCCAAATGGACTTTAAATACAAACTTTATGATTAGTGGTATTTTAATTATATTTTCATCTATATCCACCTCTAATTTCAAGACTTTGCATTATAGGTTAATTCATAGTGCTTCACATATATACAAAATGTGGAAGTATATTCAAAGGCATGAAAAATATTGTGGCTTCAAGTGTTATTTTAGACATGGATGAAAGATGTGGAACTATTTGACAATATAGCTCAAGGAGGGGTTGGCATCCATGGATAGTGATGATTATAGTTTCTTATACTATAAATGTTGTTTTTCACGAGGCTTTTATAATTAATTATCATTTTGAAACTAATATGTATATGAACCTTTATAAAATATTATTGAGAGATATCAATACACATTCTTGTTATCTATTGTTAGTTGATCACTACCACTTGGTTTATAAATGATCAATGACAAAGATCTTATGTTAACAAAATAAATAAATAACCAAAAGCATGAGTAATTAAGCACAAGCTACATTTTCTTCACCATATTAAGTTAGATCAACAACTTTCATTTTACTAGATTGCCACGTAGAAAATAAGTAAATAAATATTTGAGATGTTAAATGCTTGAGACTTCTGAAGAGAATTTGATATCATTTGATCAATCGATGATCACCAATGTAGGCTTTATCATGAAAATAAAACTTAACAACCAAAAGTTTGAAAAATAAAGAATGGGTTACTTTTTGGCACTACCATATTAGGTTATATCAATTTCTCTCATTTTAATGGGCAATACAAGTATAGTGGACATATGACAAGTTTCACACAAGTATAATCAGTTCATGTCATTAGTTTTCCACATAAGGTGAAAATCTTGCCATTATTTTGAGTGTATATTTATCAGTATTTATGTTGCTTGCAAGATTAATAGTCTTGTACATGTGTTGAGTATATGGTTTCTAGGTGTAAATGGTTTTATAGATATTTAAAGCCTATAGATGACTTTGCTTCATACCTTCTAGTTATTAACAAAATACCTCAAAAAAATGTATCATGGGCTACATTTATTGGAATATATGCAAAAAATGATGTTCTTGATGAAGCTTTAAGGATTTCCAAATAAATTCCTTGACAAGATGTGGCCCCATGGAATGTAACAATTGTAGTAAATGTGCAAAATGGGCTTGTTGATTTATGTCATTGGTGACTTTTATGCAAGGAACAATATAGATTGTTGATCAATTCATCATCCATTCCTTATAAAAATGGATGTGGAGATTTGGAGTGAAGAGGCATATAAACCATTGATCAACTAATAATTTGAGTCCTTAATTGTTTGGCCCATCTTCTCTTTCTTTGTGATCTATTGGGTGGATTAATATGGTTCATTTAATAGTCTTCTAATTGATGGTCATTATACCTAAATAGGGTCCTAAATTCAAGTTCCAATGAATTTTGTGAAAGTAAGCATGTCATTGATTAATAATCCAGTACCACTGGCAATCATAATTCTCCAAAATATTTCTTGGAGTGAGAATGACTCTCCTCCACACATCTTATCAAGGAGTTAAAAAATGAAATTACTTAGTTTAAGGTTCCTCAATAGGTTTTATGTGCAAGTTTCGCATGGCATGCTAGTTATTTGGCATCTTGGGGAACTACCACTCAAAGGTCATGTATAGTCCCATGACACAAAATGTATCAAAAAAGTTAGGTTTTATTTAATTAAATAGATAATGAATTAATTAAATAAATATGAATTTATTTAATTAATAGAAGAAATAGGTGTTTTTTACAAAATGCTCAAGTGTGTTAGACAAATGCAGATGATAGTTAATGCAATATTTGATACTAATGATAATTAGGTCAATTTTGGGTGTCTACAACATTTATAATTCCTATAGTGCCCCTCCATTCTCACCTTGGATGTGCAGGTGGTCTAGCTAAGGAGCATGAAGGTGAAAGTAAAATAATAGGAATATTTAGGGTATGTTAGACAGTTGATGTTGTATGATGTTGGTAGATGCTACATTCATGTTGGTGACATTCTTGATTATCCTCATGTGGTTTCATATGACAGTTAGTATGTTTTATCGATAATCTTTGTTGCAACACTGATGTTTACTTGAGTTATGCATATGTTATGACAACTTTATGGACTTAATTAATTATGTGGATCAATCTTATTATGTGCATCACACGATTATTTGATGATGTTTCTTATCTGGTTGATCAGCTACTGATTATTATGCGTGATGTGGTTACTTGTTTGATGTGTGTTTGTGAGAGCAATAGTGTTGCATTACTCATGCGTGAGTACCCTGCTATGCTACGATTTGTTGGCAAGAGACACTGCTTCGCTTGACAGGTGTTGTCATTGATGGCAACTAAGACCATTCCACTCATCCACATAACACAATTTGTTCATACCAGAAGTCAGAATCAGAATTTATCTAAGTCTGGGTAGTCAAGAACAGAGCAGGCAACAAGGTCCAATGTCTTGGTCTGGATCTCTCCGGTGGAAAGTCACAATTTGTTGCAGATCTGATGTAGTCATAAGCATTGTCAAGACAATCTAAATCTAGAATTTTGGCCTCCGATGATAAAGGATTCAAAAGTTATTAGCCTCTGAGTATCAGGTTAATAGTTTGATGAAGCAGACAGAAGAAGAATAGGCCAACCTTGAAAATGATCTTGGTTCCAGATGTATGGAAGTTGTTGATTGGGCAATTAGTGATGACCAGTGATAGTGGCAGACTAGATTGATGATCTGTGAGTGCAAGTTTTGGTCCACGTCTCAAGTTATGCATGGATCTAGTTGATAGAGCAGAGTATTCAATAAAGTTCCAAGTGTTCTTGAAGCTGACTGGAAAGTGATTGAAGATCAAGATGCGGATATATATAGCTGATGGATTTGGATGATTTTGTGTAAGTGTTGAGACTATGAAGGAAGAGCGAAGAAGAAGAAATCCAAGGTTTGGATAATGACAGAGCAGTAAGCAGGGAGAGTAAAGATGAAATGTGTAAGATCAATGTTTTGTGCTTAACCACAACTGAATTCTTGCATTAGTAGATGCTTCTCGTCAATTCAAAAATCCTTGTTATTCTCTTGTAATCATTTGTAGGTAGTGAGCCTCTATTTGAGTAGTGAGCTCTAGGAAGTGAGCCCGAATGCATGTGCATTCCCATTTGTAAAATACTTTTAACAAGGTATTAATTTTTGTGGGTTAATCCCCACCATGGTTTTTCCCTTAACCGAGTTTCCACGCTAAAAATCTTGGTGTCAAGTGTGTTATTGTCTTGCTGCTCTTACATTTGTGATTGTGGTTTTCATGATTAAGTTATTGATTTATTGTTAAGTGGTAAAAGGAAGAATTAACTGCAAGAAGTATTAAATTTTTGAGAAAACTGATTCACCCCCCCCTCAGTTGTCTACCCTATTTTCAACAATTGGTATCAGAGCAAGGTTCCTTAAAAGAAGCCTAATAGCTGAAGGAAAGATCTTGGAAGGAGTTTTCAATGGGTTCACTCAAAGATCAACTTCAGTTGGCTCTCAAAGATCTTGATCAGTCCAAAGCAGAAATATCTAATCTGAAAGATGAACTCAAGGATGTTGATGATACCATTGAAATGTTAAAAGATAAATTAAATAAGTCTATGGGAAGGAAAAAGGAGCTACTTCTACAGTTATCCAGTTTAACTAAAGAAAATGGCATGAATGAAGCCTTGGAAGAAAATACAAAGGAGTGTGAGAAGCTGTCAAAAGAAGTTGTTCTGAAAGTTGAGATGGAATCTGGGGCAATGAGGCTAACTAAAGAAATTGAGCAAAGGAAGAAGACTGAAGAAGACTTGAATCAAACTCTAAAAGAAACAACTAATGAATGCTACAGATTGGATAGTATAGCTAGCCATCTAAAGTCTGATCTACAAGAAAGCAAAGACAATGAAAGAGATCTTGAAAGGCAAATTGTCATTCTCAGACATGACCTAGAAGTTGCAAATGAATACAAGGAGAAGTTCAAGATAAGTTTAGCTAAACTTGAAGAAATACTTGAGGGTCAAAAAAAGGCTGATGAAAAGCATGGTCTTGGATATGAGAAAGGTGAATGCTCTAGAACTGGACAAAGAAACTTTTAACCAAGGAATGGGAGAAATAGATCTAGAAGACCTCTAGTAAGACAGCCTAATGCTCAAAGGTATCCATCTTTCAATGGAATTGCTTCAAGTGCAATAAATCTAGTCATAAATCCACTCAATGCAGAAGTAGAGTAAATCAAAATAATCCATCCTTCTCCAGACAATGCTTCAATTGTAAGAGGTATGGTCATAAATCCAATGAATGCAGAAGTATGATAATAAATAACTCATCAAATAGAGGAAATGGGAATTCCTTCAATGGCAAATGCTTTGCATGCAATAGATTTGGACACATGGCCAATCAGTGCAGATCAAGAGGAAATCAATCAAATGGGCAAAGAAATGTTGTGTGCTTCAATTGTAACCGATCTGGTCATTTTGCAAGATTTTGCAAAAGCAAGAATAATGGAAGAGGAGGTCCAGAAAATAGAAAATCGGATGAGCAGAGGCAAGACAAAGGCAAGGACAAAATTGATGTGAATGAGATCCAGAATGAAATGAGCAAGACATGGGCTAAGAAAAGTGTTATGAACAATAATAGTGGGTCCGTACCGGAATCCGGTGCTAACAATTCCTCCGGGAATTAAATTAGGAGCTCTAGCTCAGGGGGAGTTACATTGAACATTAAATTCCCCCAGTCAGTAAGTGGGTTTGGATATGGCACAATGAGAGAAGATATTTTTAAGTGTTTCAAAACTTTTGGAAAGATTTTTGGAAGGAAAAATGTTGATATGGAAATCTGCGGAGTAATTCATGAAGAACTGTTCAAGAAACAGAGTAACCAGATGAAGTTAGGGCAATGCATTTATTACAATGCCAAATTAGGTTTTGTGAAGGATAAAAGGTCACTTGATCATGCATTTGAACCACTTTGCATTCGAGGGAAACAAGTAGAAGATCATCTAAGATGCAAATCCAGAGATTGAAGAACAAAGAGTGAATTCAACCAGTAATTGATCAGCCCTAACCCCGCGGGAGAAAAAGTTACTTCTCTGTAAAGCTTTAAATTTAAATCTGTTGAGATGGCTACATCGTAGGTTGTTGATTTAACTGAAATGCCCTGACCAATATTTAAGAAGCATCCATACAAGTCAGTTGAAGTTGTACCGTTAGGTGCATTTTCTGGAGTTCCATATGGCGTATTACATGTTGAGGATATTAGGGCATACATCCACTGTAGAATTGATGAATTTGGAAATATGAAACTCTTGGATTTATTTATCAACTACCTAAGAGATGATAGCTATAAATTGAAACTGGGATACAAAGCCCTAAAAAGCAAACATTTTCTACAAGTCATTAACTTTTCAACATTTGATGAGATTGAATGGGTTCGATATATCTTGAGCCGAATACATGATGAGTTCATATGGCTATTGAAACCATTCAAGATTACAAAGGATGTTATCAAGATAGTAACCAGGTTAAATTCAACTGGTGGATTACCCATGCTGAAAGCTATGAAAAAACCAAACAGTGACTGATGCTACCAGTGCCAAGTTTGACAAAAGGGCAATGACCATCAATGATATTATAGAACCAGATGTTAAATTTGCCTCCATGGTGATTGGGTACAAGATTTACCACTCCAGCAGGGAGAATTTAGTCTTCGGAACTGCAATATATGCAGCCTATCAGATGTTGAAGGAGAATGCAGATTATGACCTATGTGGGTTGCTTCAAAGTCAGTTGATTGAGAACCTGCACAAAATAAAGAAAGATAAGAAAAATACTTTCAAATATGGTTCTCTAGTTATCTATCTATTCTTCTATTTCATGAATGAAGTGCCTGGAGTTTCGTGTGTGCATTGGACAACTAACAGGCCAGTAGCATGGCAAATAAGAGATCACCTACTCAGCCTTGGTGATGCCCAAGATCAAAAGATAGCTATTTGGGGTTACTTCAAAATCTTCCAGAGTTTGATGCATGCAAGAGAGAGAATCCCTAAGTCAATTGTAGAAAAGTATGAGAATGAGATATGTTTCATGGTTGACACTAATCAATGTCTGATGGAGGCTGTAGAACCAAGAACAGTATGGATAATGCCAATGTGTTATGAGGTGGATGAGAGAGTTCTTGACATGTATGCTCAGTATCTTATGAGAAAACCTAAAGACACCTCTGTGGAAAGGTTTAGAACATACAAGGAACTAAATATAAAGTTGCATGTGGAACTTAGACAGCCAGAAACAAAAAGAAAAGCGCAGAAGCAAGTGGAGATGTATGCAAAAAGAATTGGAATTACAAAAGAAGCAGTGAAAAGGAACAGAGAAAGGATTGAAAAGATGAAGAAAAGTACTGAGTAGACTTCAGAGGAAAAAGTAGAAAGTGAGCCAGCGGCTGCTCCGAAAGCCCCACCTAGCTCTTCAAGAAAAATAAGAAGCTCTGCAACTGTCTCAGAACAATCCAAGTCTATTCCCATTAAGACACCAGAAGCCACACCATCCGGTGAAGGAGGAAAGAGGAAGAAAACCAAGACCACAAGAACCTACAAGAGCACAAAAGATGATGAGGAAACAGAAACAGATAAAGAAGTTAAAGAGATAAAGTCAAAGAAAGCCAAGACTTCAAAGGCCTCTGAGAACCAACCCTCTGGAAGCAAAAAGATAAGTAAAAGGCAAGAGACTAGTAAGGTTGCTATGACAGATGATGAAATTGTAAAAACAATTACTATTCATGGAAATCTAAGGCCTATCAAAGTTTATTATGATAATTTTGATCAAGCAAATAAGAAAATTTTGGAAGATGCCACCATCATATACTTGAATAAATTCAATAGAGCTCTATTGGAAATTCTACAAGAACTTCCTAAAAGTTTAAGGAAAACTCTGGAGATGAGGAAGGAAATAGCCAAGGCTAAAGATCTAGAACTCAGAGAATATATCCTTTCCACTCTATGTCTAGTAATGACCAGAAGGGAAGCAAATAAAATCCTCAAGGAAGTTAAGGAGAAATTCAAAAGAAAGGTCCAGATGAACAAGCTAATACTTGGTGAAACTGAAGAAGTTGCAAAGGAAACAGAGGAAATTATAAGGAAGACCCTAGATAAAAATAAATACTATATTGTTTCAAAGGAACAAATTGAGGAAGACAATCCTTGAGCTCCGGAACAAGAAGCTCCAGAAGAAGAGATTGAAAAGGCAAATGATAACGAAGGTGATACTCTAGATCCTCCGAAGCAAACCTATGAGGAGACAGGTGATGGGATTGATTTATCAATTCCGGATGTTGAAATAGTGAACAACAAACTGAAGTTGATGACCCCTCTATTCCAGAAGAGGAGCAAATAAGCAAAGAATATATAGAGATGGTAGACAAATCTGATTATGCAGGAGATTCTCTAACTCCACCTAATCAATTTAGAAAAGAAGATAATAAGATAATATTGCTACCACACAAAGCCCTTCGGAACACATAGCAAGTAGTGAAGACACAGGAAAGAGTCCCTTTGCAGATAACATAGAGAAAAGTAAAGTAGAGAAAGAGAAAGAAGAAGAAAAGAAAGATAAAACAAAAGAAGATGGTGCAAATATTGATGCGTCTACAGATGCTGAGAAATCTCAGGAACAAAAAGGTGGTCCAAAAATTGTTGCAAGAGACACTACAGATGCAGTGAAAAGTCTTCTAGATAAAGAGATGATTGAGTTTGATGAGCCTGAACTACTCCAAGGACCAAATAATCTATATTCTCTCTCTTTGGCACAAGTGATGAATATTGCATCCTTCACTCAAGTCAAGGCCAGGGAGAAGATGTTAAAATCTCACATGGAGGATAGTGAACTATTACAACTTGCAACCGGAGTCTTGGAGAAGTTATTGCCAACCTGCCAAAAGAGTCCATCGAATTCCCCCTCTGGTCACCTGAAGAATCTTGTGAATGCTGTAAGTACACATTTTGAGTCCTTTGAAAAGTCTGTTGAGGCAAAAGTTTAGAAATAATTTTTGGATAAGAAATTTAGTGAAGTAAAGAGCCTGATAGGAAATGATAGAATGATACTTGGTATTAGTATAAAGAGTATTCAAAATGCTCTAAATGATGGAAGTGATATGTACAAATTATGTCTATCATGGCCCAAAGTTAGTAAAGATATTGAGAAAAAGATAAAGGAGCAAGAATAGAAATTGTCAAATTTATCTCAAAATTTTGATCCTCTAACAGTTTCGTCTATAAACCAGGAATGTCATGTAATCAGCTTGACAGATGATATAAAAAGGCTTGTTAAAGAGAAAGGCAATATTATGAAGAGAATGTTTGAGCTCCGGGGATTGATTGCCCCCAAGTTAGAAGCCATCTATAATGCCTTATCAGAAGCTCAGATTGCACTCCAGACAAGTAATCCTCTGGATCTGACAAAGGTAGAAGCATATGCATTTTTGCTGAGTGGAAACATTTCAATTTTGGATGGAATGAAGGGAACTTGGGCCTGTGAACTTGTGCAATTGAAAAATAGCTTTGCAGACATTCTCAAGTTCATGTGAATAGAACTTAATGATTAGTTGTACATATGCGGCATTATACACAAAAATTTTGGAAAAATTTTGGCTTGCGGAGAGTAAAGAGCAGTGAAAAATGAGGAATCCAGAAAAGGGGAAGCTTTTGAAATAGTGGAAAGCACAAGTGTACAGAGTAAGGAGGAGTTGTATTTGACACTTAGTCATTTTTCACTAAGTGCTGCCATCAATGCCAAAGGGGGAGATTGTTGGCAAGAGACACTACTTCGCATGATAGGTGTTGTCATTGATGGCAACTAAGACCATTCCACTCATCGGTATAACACAATTTGTTCATACCAGAAGTCAGAATCAGATATTATCTAAGTCTGAGTAGTCAGGAATAGAGCAGGCAACAAGGTCCAATATCTTGGTCTAGATCTCTCTGATGGAAATTCATAATTTGTTGTAGATCTGTGTATTCATAAGCATTGTCAAGACAATCTAAATCTAGAATTTTGGCCTCCGATGATAAAGGATTCAAAATTTATTAGCTTCTGAGTATCAGGTTAACAGTTTGACAAAACAGACAGAAGAAGAACAGGTCGACCTTGTAAATGATCTTGGTTTTGGATGTATGGAAGTTGTTGATTGGGCAATTAGTGATGACCAGTGATAGTGGCTAACCGGATTGATGATCTGTGAGTGCAAGTTTTGGTCCACGTCTCAAGTTATGCATGGATCTAGCCGACAGAGCAGAGTATTTAATAAAGTTCCAAGTGTTCTTGAAGCCGACTGGAAAGTGATTGAAGATCAGGATGCAGATATATATAGCCGATGGATTTGGATGATTTTGTGTAAGTGTTGTGACTATGAAGGAAGAGCGATGAAGTAGAAATCTAAGGTTCAGATAATGACAGAGCAGTAAGCAAGGAGAGTAAAGATGAAATGTGTAAGATTGGTGTTTTGTGCTTAATCGAAACTAAATTATTGCATTAGTAGATGCTTCTCATTAGTTCAAAAATCCTTGTTATTCTCTTGTAATCATTTGTAGGCAGTGAGCTCGAATGCATGTGCATTCCCATTTGTAAAATACTTTTAACAGGGTATTAATTTTTGTAGGTTAATCCCCACCGTGGTTTTTCCCTTAACTGGGTTTCCATGCTAAAAATCTTGGTGTCAATTGTGTTATTGTGTTGCTACTGTTACATTTGTGATTGTGGTTTTCATGATTAAGTTATTGATTTATTGTTAAGTGGTAAAAGGAAGAATTAACTGCAGGAAGTATTAAATTTCTTAGACAACTGATTCACCCCCCTCTCAGTCGTCTACCCTATTTTCAACATGATTTCCTTTCATGGTGTATTTGATTGTATGATTATATCTACATCTATATGTTTGACCTTTTTTTTGGTTGCTACAAGTTGCAAGTATCAAGCATTGACTTCCTCCTGAATTGACAGGTCTGAGTGTGCCTTAAACCCAATGGAAACTATTGAATGGAGATGACATATGGTCCCCTAGTTAGCCATCATCCTTGAAAAGGATGAGTATCCAGTTTTGCACCTAGTCAATGTTGTCTGTATGGGCATAATGGTCAGTCATTGTGGTCATGCTTTTGATTGTGCATTGTGTCAGGTATTGTTCAACATTTGGGTTATTTAGTTTGGCATTGTTTAACTGCTACTTTGGTTAATTGTCACATTAAAATAATATTATTAGTTATGAAAGAATTTTTGTTAAATAAATAAAAAAATATAAATGTCTTTATGAGAATTTAAGTTTATGGAAATAAATAATTAAAAAAATAATAATAATAAATGTAAATGCTAGCTAAAGATAAATAAATTAATTAATATAATTAAATGTTGTGTTATGTGGCAATAAAAATAGATAATATTTATGAGTTGTCATAAAACTCATATATACTAAATACTAAATAAATAAGAATAAAAATTATTCTTGTCTAGTGGTAAAGGAAATAAATAAGATAAAAAATATATATTGTCTCGTCTGGTAGTAAATGGAAAAAAAATAGTAAATTGTAAGAAAGAGATTTACGCAGAATTTATTGCCTTTAATGGGGGGAATCTGCTGGAAGATTATTGGGGGGGTTTCTCTCTCATAATAATCTTTAGCAAATGGAACTTTTAGGGGGAAAGGAGATGGGAGAGACTAGTTTGTGGCTGCAGTAGTTGAACCCAGCATCGAATCTCCAGCCCAATCAAGCAAGCGAAATCAGGTTCCTTTGGTTCTAATTTTTGTCTCAGTTTTCTATTGAAGAAAATACTTGATTTATGATTTTTCCTATCGATTCTAATTTTCTTGAGAGGTTAGAAGCCTTGTCATCAGATCCAATTGTGCATGTCTATATCATTGCATTAATCGGAATCACTGATTGAAGTGACTGTCTATCTCTCACCGATTTCATCTCTATTTTCTTCAGTCTTTCGTATCACCCATAACTTTATTTTTACAAACTAGGTTCCTCTAATTTTTTTTGTATATGGTGTATGACCAAGTTATCTAAATCATATCCAAACATTAGTTATACCCAATTTGTCATTTTAGAGATATGAATATTTTGTGACGGTCTATCTCTCACAAATTTCATCTCTATTTTTTTCAGTTTGTTGCATCAGCCACAACTTTATTTTTACGAACTGGGTTCATCTAATTTTTTTTATATGTGGTGTACAACCTAGAGTTCTAAATCATATCTTAAAATCAGCCTTACCCAGTTTGTCATTTTGGAGATACAAATATTTTTTGACTGTCTACCTCTCACCTATTTCGTCTTTGTTAAAACAGTTAGTTGTGTCACCAATAACTCTACTTATTTTGGTTGTTTGTTAGGTTATAAGAAGGCTATTAAATCTATATAGAATAGAAGTAGAAGAATTCAATTTGGATAGAGTGATTGTATATTAATGTTGATAAATTTAATTTAAATTGATATTGATTTTATTACAATTTATTAGTAGAAATATGATAAGTAGGTTTGGAATTTAGGTTTGTAAACAATGTATTTAGGATTGATTTATAAGTTGTTTTAGAAATTATTTGATTACAAGTTGAATTGTATAAGGTAAATGGAACTTGTGTAAATTATATCAGTGGTCATAATAGGGTCATGTTGTCGAGGTTTAGTTTTCCTGAGGCATAAATTAGTATGTCCTGATTTCTTGTGTATGCGATGTTGTAAGTGAATTTTGATGTGATAATAAAGTCCTTTATAGATGTGGTGGTTCATTAGTTGTATAGAGCATGTTTATTACTTGTGCTTAAGAAATGTCATGTTCTTATTAACGCATGTGTATTACTTGTGCTTAAGAAATGTCATGCTCTTATTAACCTTGTTGTTGAGAAAAAGTTTGTATCATATTTATGTCTTGAACTCAATCAACCCTTTCCTATTCCTAGACTTGGTATGTTAGTAGGTTAGAATGCTTTGTATTGGTTTATTCCTTTAATACTAGTGTTGGGTAAGGGATTTTAACAAGCTTGGTAATCATTATGAGGTGTAGACACCTCTAGAAGAACTGTGTATTGAGTATGTTCATTTTGGTATTCATAGGACCAATGTAGTAGTGGTTTATAGAAGATTGATCAAGTTGACACTTAAACTTTCCCATAGCAACTTGAGCTTCTCTCTTCCTATTCGTGTGTTGAACAAAATTTGATAAAACCTAGAAAAATATTGTTCTTTTACTTGTGCCCTATTAGTGTTCACTCTTGAGTTGCTTTAGCCATGATACTTCTACTTGGTTTGAACCATCCTTTAAATGTGTTATGATCCTATCATATGCATGTGGTTAAAAGTGTGGTAAATTTGATGAAGATGTTAGATGTATAGGAATGTTTTGTTGTTCTATATTCCTTTCCTCTCAATCTAACCTTAGAACAAGGTTCTTTCATTGTAGCTTCGGGTTTTGTATCTTGTGGTTCTAACTAGTGTAAGAGATTTAGAGCATCCTAATATTATAGGCTTTTAGTCTTGCTTATACAGTTATATTTAATAGTATTTACAAAATTGTTTAGATTATTAATGAAATCTACATCCGTTGTAAATAGTGTAAATAATTGTTGTGTTTAATTTGTATGTCTTAGGGTTATTTGCATGTTGTTCACATTCATTTTAATTAAATGAAATTAAAATAAGTCTTGAGAATTATTAGTTGCAATTCTATATTGTTGAGATAGATTCAATTTATATTTGTTAGATGATTGATCATGAAAATATTGATGAAGGATCTTAGTTTATGATGTGCATCTGAGAGTGAAAGTGATGTGAGACTATTGTGTTTAGTGGTGTCAAGTGTTTGTGTCATTTGGGGAAGTTGTTTCCAGAGGCCTAGGAGGGTGTGATTGTGTGGGGGTTGGCTATGTATGCATCATGTGAGTTGAATGAACTGCATGCTTGAAATGTTGCCTCTTATTCATGTTGGTACGATACATGTGCAAGATGGATAATGCCTTACTCAATGTACCTATTCATGTGGTTATGATGACTATGCAAGATGGATAATGCCTTTCTCTATGTGATGTGAAATGATGTGTATTTTATGTTGTAAATGCATCATAATGAGAATGTGATAGTTCATGTTTGGTTTATGTTTTGGGACAAGGATATAAGAATTGGTCCCTGTGATTATGTTTTGTATGCAAGAAGGTAAATGCCTTGCATTGTATATGTTTCTTGTCATTGTGATGGTAATTATCTTGCTTCATGGATAGGGTCTTTTATATGTAGGTAGGGGAGTGGTTTTCAATGTGGGACCAGTGCCCAAAGTGGCTGCCAGGATAACCCATTGGAAGTTTTTAATCCAGTGATAACGTAATAATAAATTTAGAGGGTTGGGTAGTTTCCACACTAAATAAGATAATTGGATGCCTCACCCATGCTTGTAGTGCTTGTTCAAGCTAAAGATGGGATGAGAAGACTGTGGTTGGCAAGATCAACTTCCTTGTCTTCACGAAAGGAATGTTGGTTCCACATGTGTCACACTATGGGGTTGGTGTCTAGTGAGAGACTGCCAGGATAACCATAGATGGGGGTCGGTGTCTGTACAGCCAAGATAACCTATGGATGAGGGTTAGCGTCCAATGAGAGACTACCAGGATAACCCATGTTAGGACCATGCAATGACACTCTTCCATACTGCAACCTAGTATTCTCTGACTGGGTTTTCCTCTTTTATTGTGTGATTGCCTCTAGAAGTGTTGGTTGAGTTGCTTGTGATGTTCATATTGACCAGTGTTGTATTGGAGTCATGTGTAGTCCTTGTACCTGCTAGCCTATTGTCTTCTTGATTGTTTGCTTAGTGGGACCTTATTGTTATCTCCTAGCACGGGGGGTGGACCTTAGGGTTCTACATGGTCAGGTGGTTGTGCTTTTATCTCCATTGGTTTCCCATGATATTGTTCATGTGCGAGAAGGGTGTACCTCTTATATCAGATTATAGATCTTGTTCTTTTACTTGCGCCCTATTAGTGTTCACTCTTGAGTTGCTTTAGCCATCATACTTCTACTTGGTTTGAACCATCCTTTAAATGTGTAATGATCCTATCATATGCATGTGGTTAAAAGTGTGGTAGATTTGATGATGTTAGATGTATAGGAATGTTTTGTTGTTCTATATTCCTTTCCTCTCAAGCTAACCTTAGAACAAGGTTCTTTCATTGTAGCTTCAGGTTTTGTATCTTGTGATTCTTACTAGTGTAAGAGATTTATAGCATTCTAATATTATAGGCTTTTAGTCTTGCTTATATAGTTATATTTAATAGTATTTACAAAATTGTTTAGATTATTAATGAAATCTACATCAGTTGTAAATAGTGTAAATAATTGTTGTGTTTAATTTGTATGTCTTAGGGTTATTTGCATGTTGTTTGCATTCATTTTAATTAAATGAAATTAAAATAAGTCTTGAGAATTAATAGTTATAGTTTTGTATTGTTGAGATAGATTCACTTTATATTTGTTAGATGATTGATCATGAAAATATTGATGAAGGATCTTAGTTTATGATGTGCTTCTGTGAGTGAATGTGATGTGAGACCATTGTGTTTAGTGGTTTCAATTGTTTGTGTCATTTGGGGAAGTTGTTTCTAGAGGCCTAGGAGGGTGTGATTGTGTGGGGGTTGGCTATGTGTGCATCATGTGAGTTGAATGAACTGCATGCTTGAAATGTTGCCTCCTATTCATGTTGGTATGATAAATGTGCAAGATGGATAATGCCTTGCTCAGTGTACCTATTCATGTGGTTATGATGACTATGCAAGATGGATAGTGCCTTGCTATTTGTGATGTGAAATGATGTGTATTTTGTGTTGTAAATGCATCATGATGAGAATGTGATAGTTCATGCTTGGTTTATGTTTTGGGACAAGGATATAAGAATTGGTCCCTGTGATTATGTTTTGTATGCAAGAAGGTAAATGCCTTGCATTGTATATGTTACTTGTCATTGTGATGGTAATTGTTTTGCTTCATGGATAGGGTCTTTTATATGTAGGTAGGGGAGTGGCTTTCAATGTGGGGCTAGTGCCCAAAGTGGCTGCCAAGATAACCCATTGGAAGTTTTTAATCCAGTGATAATGTAATAATAAATTTAGAGGGTTGGGTAGTTTCCACACTAAATAAGATAATTGGATGCCTCACCCATGCTTGTAGTGCTTGTTTAGGCTAAGGATGGGATGAGAAGGCCATGGTTGGCAAGATCAACTTCCTTGTCCTCACAAAAGGAATGTTGGTTCTGCATGTGTCACCCTATGGGGCCGGTGTCTGGTGAGAGACTGCCAGGATAACCATAGATGGGGGCCGATGTCTGGATGGACAAGATAACCTATGGATGGGGGCCAGCATCCAGTGAGAGACTACTAGGATAACCCATGTTAGGACCATGCGATGATACTCTTCCCTACTGCAACCTAGCATTCCCTGAGTGGGTTTTCCTCTTTTATTGTGTGATTGCCTTTAGAAGTGTTGGTTGAGTTTCTTGTGATGTTCATATTGACCAATGTTGTATTGGAGTCATGTGTAGTCCTTGCACCTGCTAGCCTATTGTCTTCTTTACTGTTTACTTAGTGGGACCTTATTGTTATCTCCTAGCACAGGGGGTGGACCTTAGGGTTCCACATGGTCAGGTGGTTGTGCTTTTATCTCCATTGGTTTCCCATAATGTTGTTCATGTGTGAGAAGGGTGTACCTCTTATATCAAATTACAAATCTTGTTCTAGCTTGAGGAGACAGATACTTATGTTCATGTTTCAGTCTTGTATATCAGTTGAATCATGTATTGTTATCTTGATGTATGTACTCCAATGTAATCAGGAAAGCGATATTGTAAACAATGTAATATTGTACTCTCTTGTAAAAGAAATTGTATATGTTCTTGTATCCTTTTTGCAGGATCTTCATGATTACTTATTTGATGATATAATATGGAAATGTATGTGTTTATTCATTTGATGCAATTAGATTAGAATGAACCAAGGTTGTTAGTTAATTCATAATGTTGGTTAGATCATGTTAATAGTTGTTAGTAATGCAATCATGGAATCCTTAGAGGATACAGCTTAACTTGATGTATGATTAAATATGATTTACATTTCATGTTATTTATTTCTTAAAAAAAAAAATTGGTCCTTTGTATAGCATAGTTGAGTTGTTCCCTAGGGTTTCATGGCGGGGTGTTACATTTGGTATCAGAGCCAGGTTGCAACACTGGGATCTCATTGTTGTTGCTCTAGGTTAAGCATTTTTCTAGACTTGTGGTGATTTGGTAATAGTACCTCTCAGCTATGTGCCTTAGTATGATGTTAGAAGGTTGTTAAATTTATAGACTTGTTCTTTGATTCTGGAAGAAATAAATTCTTTATGCCTTGTTTTACTTATGTGTCTGCTATGTGTTCTCCCTCCTTTTCTAAAAATGTGATGATGTATCTGTTGCAAGTATGAGGTGAACCAGTGTTGTCATTGATGTCAACATACTCATATTGCATTGACAAGAAGGATTGGATGAGATGTGTGTTGAGGATATTGAGAAAATTAGCCTCAGTCAGGAACAGTGAAGAACAGTGATGAGAAGAAGGCAAATGTATTGTATAGGTTGAGAACCGGAGGATGCGGATTAAAGGGTTTACAGATATGAGTCTTGAGATGTTTCAGTTAAGATTTCAGAGGTCTACATGAAGATCTGAAGAAGTTGTGGCTGTCTATGTGGAACCAGTTCCAGCAAGTGTTCAGAGGTGACAGAGGATCACAGAAAGGTCCGGTGAGGTCCGGAATTGTATAATCCTAATCTGCGGATTGGAAGGAGTATTTGGGATGTCCTTGTGATGTGTCATCTCAAGTTGTGTATGATTTTGAGGTCCGGAAGTACCTTTTGCATTGTGATAGTGGCGACAGACTGTGTTCTTGAAGTTCTGGATGAGGAAGAGAAGAGATTCCAGTAAGTAGAGAAAGTGCGGATGTACCTGGTCATTCAGGCAGGCTTGTGAAGGTTCTTGGATCGTGTTGAGGTTGTGTTGTTGATCCGCATTGGTGGTAGAGCCCGGAATTGAAGATATTCCTCCAGATGAAGTTCTTGTTCAGACTAGCTGACCGGATGAGTTGTTCATCTTGCGAATGTTCTTGTGGTGGCTGACCGGATGTATTAATCATCTTGCGAATGTCCTTATGTTTGATTGCCGACTTAGATGATTGTTCCTAAGTCGATGTCTTGTATAAATAAGTGTTTGAGAATTCATTTTGAAGTGTGGATTGTGTGGATGAGTGTGGCATAGCGAAGAGAAGTGCGAAAGGCAGAGCAGGGACTTTTGGGCTTAAATGGAACTGATCCGGACATGGTAGAGATGTCATTCTCCAGTTCAAGATTGTGATTCTTATCACTTTGTAGACAGTGTGTCTCCTTGTAGGTAGTGGGCCTCTTTGTGAGCAGTGTGCTTGGGCAGTGAGCCCTAATTGGCAAGTGCCATTCTTTTTCTTATTCTTCTAATAGAGAATAATCCTTGGGTTAATCACCTCGTGGTTTTTCCCTTAACTAGGTTTTCCACGTCAAAATCTTGGTGTTCAATGTGTTGATGTTTATCTGCTCTTGTGTTTATGCATTATGCTTTCATGGATGATTAATTGATATGCTGTTAACTAACAAAGAAGAATCAAGTATTTGAAGTAAAAAGCAAGTTTTTATACAACTAATTCACCCCCCCTCTCAGTTCTATGCCCTAGATCCAACAATTGGTATCAGAGCTAAGTTCCTTTGAAAGGAGCTTAACCGCTTGAGGAGATCCAGGATGTCGTCATACAAGAAGGATAGTCTGAAGTTCGATGGAACCAACTTCACTCTCTGGAAAGGTTGCATGAAATGTCACTTGGAATGTATGGGAAAAGCATACTTGGCCATGGTCTCAAAACCATATGTACCTCCACAAGGTGGTCTGACAACTCTGAATTAAATCACAGATGCTAAAAACAATTTGCGGACCAAGGAAGCTCTACTAAGCGCATTGAATGACTCAGATCTCTCAAATGTTATTGACCTACCAACTGCATATGAGATCCTGACTAAATTGGAACTTCTGTATGAAGGAGATGAGTTTGTCAAGAGTGCAAGGTTGCAAAGTCTGAAAGGGAAATTTGAAAGATTGAAGATGAGAGATGATGAAAACATCACTACCTTTATGCCAAGAGTGAATGAGCTAGTATGTGGAATTAGAAATGCTGGTGGTACTCTGGATGAAAATGAGATTGTTTGCAAAATCCTCAGATCCCTTCCTGCTGCCTACAAAATCAAGGTTGATGCCATTGATGAATTTAGAGCCCACACAACTGTCACAAGAGAACAATTGGCTGGCAAACTAGCTGCATTTGAAATGACCAAGTTTGGAGATGATCCTTCCAAGACTGAATCTGCTTTCAAAGCCAGTGCCTATGTGAAAGGCAAACAGAGATTTGATCCGGGAGAAAACTCTTCAAGGAAGATGTCATGGTATGATCAAGCAAGAAGAGACATGGAAGAAGAAGAAGCAAAAATAGCTCAACTTGAAGCCCTCATTGCAAAGAGACTACCAAGAGGATCCAGTAAGTATGAAGGAAAACTACCCTTTAAGTGCTTCAACTGTAATAAGATTGGTCATTTTGCCTCAAGATGTCTGGAAAGATCTGCAAGGTCTAATACTAATAGACAAAGGTTTCAAAAGAACTGCTATTATGTTCATGAAGAAGATGACAATGAAGGAGTAATAGATGATGAATCAGAACTAGGAAGCAAAGCCGGAAATGAATGGGTGTTTATTGCCATCAAGGAAGAAGATTCAATATCCTCTGAATCTGTCAATCACAAGGTTGTGGAAAGAGCTTTGGCTGCTCAAGTGGAAGAAAAGGATGATTGGGTTATTGATAGTGGATGTTCTCACCATATGAATGGTGACAAGAATAAGTTCTTGGATTTGGAAAGGTATGAAGGAGGAATGGTAAAGTTTGGTGACAATTCTGTTGGCAGAATCAAAGGTAGGGGAACTATTTCCTTTGATGGAAAGAGCAAAACAGGTAATGTACTATATGTTGAAGGATTGAAGCACAATCTTCTCAGTGTTGGTCAGTTAGTGGACAAAGGCTATGATCTCTAATTCAAGAATGGAAAATGTAGAATCTTTACAAGCTCCAGAACTAAAATTGCATCCAGTGCTCAAACAAAAGGTAATATCTTTCATCTGGTTGGTTCAAATAAAAGTTGCCTATTTGTTCAAGTTGATCAGAGTTGGTTATGGCATAGAAGAATGTGTCATGTAAATTTTGATAACATCATCAAGATAAGCAATATTCAGGCTGTAAGAGATCTTCCAAAATTGATGAAACCTACAAATCGTTTGTGCAAAGAATGTCAGCTAGGTAAACAGAGCAGAGTCTCCTTCAAAAGCAAAGATCAGTCCTCTACCAGATTGTTGGAATTAGTACATACTGATCTCTGTGGTCCGACAAGAATCAAGAGTCTGCAAGGTGATAGATATTTCATGTTGCTAATTGATGACCATTCCCAGATGATGTGGGTTACCTTCCTAAAGGAGAAATCAGAAGCCCTTGAGAAGTTCAAAATCTTCAAAGCTATGGTAGAGAATCAAACCGGATTGAAACTGAAATGTCTAAGGTCTGATAGAGGTGGTGAATTTACATTTGGTGAGTTCATTGACTTTCGTGAGAAGCAGGGTATAAGGAGACAATTGTCTGCTCCTAGGACTCCACAGCAGAATGGAGTAGTTGAGAGAAAGAACCGGACCATCCAGGAAGCTGCCAGGACAATGATGTTGGAAGCAAATGTTCCTCAATTGTTTTGGAAAGAAGCTATCAGCATTGCAGTCTACACTCTCAATCGAGTTCAAATCAGAAACAATACCGGTAAGACCCCCTATGAACTCTGGTTTGGCATCACTCCTACTATGAAATATTTTAGAGTATTTGGTAGCAAGTGTTATATTAAAAGAGATGAAGATCTAGGAAAGTTTGATGCTAGAAGTGATGAAGGAATTTTCTTGGGTTACTCCACTCAAAGCAAAGCATACCAGTGTTACAATAAGAGATTGGGGAAGATGATAGAAAGCACTAATGTGAAAGTTGATGAAGGAATTGAGAAGCCCTCAAGATTTTATGAGTTTGATGAAGATGACCAAGATGGTGTTTAGGTTCAAGGAACTCAATCCTCTCCGATAAGTTAGAGTCAGCCTAATCCGGTAAATTAGGAAGAAGAGATAGGTCTGAATGAGCCTAATCAAGAAGCAACAGTGCAGGATACTCCCAAAATTCCAAGGTATGTGAGACAGAACCACTCTGAAGATCATATCATAGGTGACAGAAACAAAGGTGTGCAAACTAGAAGGAATGTTGCTCAAAATCAGGATGAATGTTGTCTGATTTCAAAGATTGAACCTAAAACAATAAATGAAGCTTGCAATGATGAAAAATGGACCAAAGCAATGGAAGATGAATTGATGCAAATTGAGAAAAATCATACTTGGGATCTTGTTCCTAGACCTAGAGACAGGAATGTGATTGGAACCAAATGGGTCTTCCGGAACAAACTGAATGAAGCTGGTGAAGTAATCAGAAACAAAGCTAGATTGGTCTGCAAAGGCTACTCTCAAATAGAAGGAATTGATTTTGAAGAAACCTTTGCTCCGGTGGCAAGAATTGAAGCAGTCAGATTATTCCTTGCATTTGATGCCTTTAAAGACTTCAAGGTATATCAGATGGATGTCAAGTCTGCCTTCCTAAATGGTGATCTGGAAGAAGAAGTTTACATTGAACAACCGGATGGATTTCAATTGTCTGATAATGATGATATGGTCTGCAAGTTGAAGAAAGCATTGTATGGATTAAAGCAAGCCCCAAGAGCATGGTATGAAAGGTTGAATAAGCATCTTGTGCAGATTGGATTCAACAAAGGTACTACTGACAGTAACTTATATTTCAAAATTGATCATGAAAATATTTTGATTGTTGAAGTATTTGTGGATGATATCATTTTTGGAGGAAGAGATAGTATGTGCAAAACTTTTGCAAATCAGATGAAAAGTGAGTTTGAAATGTCTATGCTTGGTGAAATGAATTTCTTCTTGGGTCTGCAAATTACTCAAACAAAGAAAGGGATCTTCATTTCTCAGACCAAATATGTGAAAGAATTGTTGAGGAAATTTGGTACGGAAGATTCAAAGCCAATGAACACTCCCATGGCAACCGGATGTAAGTTGAGCAAAGATGATGACTCCCCAAAGGCAGATCAGACAAAGTATAGATCAATGATTGGTGGATTGTTGTATCTCACTCAAACTAGACCAGATATAATGTAGGCTGTTGGTCTTGTAGCAAGATTCCAGGCTGATCCTAAAGAATCTCATGTTATGGCAATCAAAAGAATTTTTAGGTACTTGAAAGGAACATCTGAGTATGGTCTATGGTACCCTAGAGATCTGGATTTCTCTCTTCATGCTTACACAGATGCAGATTGGGCAGGAGATGTGGATGACCGGAAGAGCACCAGTGGTGGAGAATTCTTTTTGGGAAAGAGATTGGTTTCTTGGCTAAGAAAGAAACAAGATGCAATATCTCTGTCTACAACTGAAGAAGAATACATTGCAGCAGTAGGTAGTTGCACTCAAATCTTATGGATGAAGCAGATGCTAAGAGACATTAAAGTTGAATATGAGGAGCCTATCACAATTTTCTGTGATAATTCAAGTGCAATTAATATTTCTAAGAATCGGGTACTGCATTCTAAGACTAAGCACATATCTATCAAGTTTCACTTTTTGAGAGAACAAGTGAACAAGGAAGAAGTCAGATTGGAGTATGTTCCCTCCAAGGATCAAATTACAGATATCCTTACTAAACCTCTTCCCAAGGTCTCTTTTAATATCTCTGGGAGAAGTTAGGGGTCATGGCCCCTCTGGTAATGAATTAGGATGCACTAATGTGCATCAGTCTGGTGGATATCATAGTCATATCTTGTGATCCGGATTGATGATGGGGAGCTGCTACTAAGGGGGAGCAGCTGGTATGATTTTGATGTGTTAGAATTGCAAGTATGAGCCCTTTGCCATTGATTTCAAAGGGGGAGAGAAGACATGTGAAAAACAAGTGGCTGATGAGGAGAAGACATGTTGCTGATAGGGGGAGCTATGACAGAAAGGAGAAGTTCTTGTCTTGATGGTTTTTCACATCATATGTTGCCATCAATGACAAGGGGGGAGATTGTTGCAAGTATGAGGTGAACCAGTGTTGTCATTGATGTCAACATACTCATATTGTATTGACAAGAAGGATTGGATGAGATGTGTACTAAGGATATTGAGAAAATTAGCCTCAGTCAGGAACAGTGAAGAACAGTGATGAGAAGAAGGCAAATGTATTGTATAGGTTGAGAACCGGAGGATACGGATTAAAGGGTTTGCAAATATGAGTCTTGAGATGTTTCAGTTAAGATTTTAGAGGTCCGCATGAAGATCTGAAGAAGTTGTGGCTGTCTGTGTGGAACCGGTTCCAGCAAGTGTTCAGAGGTGACAGAGGATCACAGAAAGGTCCGGTGAGGTTCAGAATTGTATAATCCTAATCTGCGGATTGGAAGGAGTGTTTGGGATGTCCTTGTGATGTGTCATCTTGAGTTGCGTATGATTTTGAGGTCTGGAAGTACCTTTTGCATTGTGACAGTGGCGACAGACTGTGTTCTTGAAGTTCCAGATGAGGAAGAGAAGAGATTCCAGTAAGTAGAGAAAGTGTGGATGTACCTGGTCATTCAGGCAGGCTTGTGAAGGTTCTTGGATTGTGTTGAGGTTGTGTTGTTGATCTGCATTGGTGGTAGAGCCCAGAATTAAAGATATTCCTCGGGATGAAGTTCTTGTTCAGACTGGATGACCGGATGAGTTGTTCATCTTGCGAATGTTCTTGTGGTGGCCGACCGGATGTATTAATCATCTTGCGAATGTCCTTATGGTTGATTGATGAATTAGATGATTGTTCCTAAGTCGATGTCTTGTATAAATAAGTGTTTGAGAATTCATTTTGAAGTTTGGATTGTGTGGATGAGTGTGGCATAGCGAAGAGAAGTGCGAAAGGCAGAGCAGGGACTTTTGGGCTTAAATGGAACTGATCCGGACATGGTAGAGATGTCATTCTCCAGTTCAAGATTGTGATTCTTATCACTTTGTAGACAGTGTGTCTCCTTGTAGGCAGTGGGCCTCTTTGTGATCAGTGTGCTCAGGCAATGAGCCATAATTGGCAAATGCCATTCTTTTTCTTATTCTAACAGAGAATAATCCTTGGGTTAATCACCCCGTGGTTTTTCCCTTAACCGGGTTTTCCACATCAAAATCTTGGTGTTCAATGTGTTGATGTTTATTTGCTCTTGTGTTTATGCATTATGCTTTCATGGATGATTAATTGACATGCTGTTAACTAACAAAGAAGAATCAAGTGTTTGAAGTAAAAAGCAAGTTTTTATACAACTGATTCACCCCCCCTCTCAGTTGTATGCCCTAGATCCAACAGTATCTGACAATATGTGTTTCCTGAATGTTAGTGCTTGCTGATTTGTTGAGGCCTTGAGTTCCTCTTGTGGTCTCTAGTGCTTTAGAAGAAAGAAGCATGGTTACTGTTAGTGCATGTGATTAGGAGTGTGGTATTTTCTCTTCTAGTGATGTGAATTTCCTGTACCCATTCTATGCAGGGTGTTGTGAAAGGTCAATGGTGTTTGTGTTCCCTAGTTTGGTGAAGTAATCATACTTAGGGGTTATGTTTAGCTATGGGTGTGGAAGCACCATACCATCTTTATGTTAATTGCATTGTTTTTGTATATGTGTAAGTATTGGAATGATTTAATCATTTGGTAACATCATGCATCGCGATTCATGTGGTTATGTGGTGTTTTCATATCTTAAGGTGGTTGCTTGATAACTTGTTATCTATCTCCTAGTTGGCCATGACCTCATGTGGTTCAAGTTCTATTGTGGTTTATGAAAGTTCTCATTGTGTATGCCTGTGTAAGAACTGTGTGCAGAAGATCAAATTGAAGCCTGTGTTGGACCCAGGAGATCATGAATTTGATATTGTAAGTCAATTAGAATTTTGAATTATTCTTGTGTGTGACATCATACATTTCCTTTGTATCTTTTTACATAAGGAAGTAATTGCATATGTTCATAGTTTGGTAAAAAGGAATTGTACTGCATTAAAGATAGAAAATTTTTGTAAATAAGTAGCGACTGTGTTGCCTTAAATACTTGTATAAAAGTTGCTTAAATAAGAAGATGTAGATAATTTAATTATCTGTGTGTTTGGTGTACGTTCTCTAACACATTCTAGACCTTGTGTCCTTTGGTGTTATGTAGCAGATACTCCCTTTTGTGGCTAAAATTAGTCACACCGTGATGTTGATATGTTTGTAATTTGGTTCTTTTAGAATTTTTGATAGTTGTTTTATGTGTTGTTGGTGGGATAACAGTGAATTCATTTTCTTTGAACTTTCTTATGATAGGAGTGGCCACCAAAACTCTTTTCTTTATACTTGAATTATTGTTGAAAATTGCCAACATTTTATGACTTAAGATTGAATTTGATTATTTCCCCACTTGGGTTTGCATCTTATTTAATTTCTATGGTGGCTATTTCGAATGTTTGTTTCTGTTGGCTCCGTTTTGTGTTAAGTGTTGTTTCTATCATGTTCATTTCAAACCTTTGATACTGTGTTCAAGGGAGGACTCTGCAGAGGATTGTACTTTGCATGTTTGGTAATTAGTTGGAACCATAGTAGAAATAAGAGATGAGATGTATTTTTCCTTGTTAATATGAGAATACAATTCCCTAAATCGTTTGAAATTATCAAAATATGTGTGATTGGTTATAAGTAGATTACATGATACGTCTTAAGGTGAGGAATTGATATCCTTCTTGTCTTTATTGAATGAATGTGCCTGTCTTATGAACAATTGCTTAATATGGATGCATATGTTGGCAATAAAAAATTGCAATACTAATATGTTATGTTTCCTGTAACATCAGAAAATGTCCCCTTGGGGGCTTTTCCCTCATAAGGCTTAGCTCTTGGGTATTTAGCATGCATTTAGGACATATTAGATCATATTTTGGCATCCCGATGGAATGAGGCCTAGGTTTCATGGCAAAGTGGACCTAGGAGGACCCCTTGACCTTAGCCCTACCCAAAATAGGGGGGGAGGACTTGGGCACCCACGCCCTAGTCCTGCCCTATTTTAGGTTAGGCCCAAAATTTAACTATCAGTTTATGACCGTTATTTGGTCCTTTTACCGACACGGTAAGTTTTGATTTTTGAAATCTTGGTGGGAGTGCTTGTAGTTGCATATAAAAGCATGTTTAGGCATTCATTTGTAATCTAGATTTCAATTAGATGATTACTAGAAAGCTATTGTGTTATCAAGATAATTCAAGGCTTTCATTGTGTTGCAAGAGCAGACTTGTTTGTTTTGTGTGTTGATGTTTGCAGATTTGAGCATCAATTTCCTCATGGAATGAAGAGAATCTTCCTCCCATGAGAGCTTCACTACAAGGTGACATAATATTATGTTTCCATCATTGATTCCTTTGGTTTTTGCATCTGCCTCACAAGGGCACGCACTCTCTATCTGACAATGGTGTTCGGAGACTTAAGTGTCCTTCAAGGCTTGACTAAGGCAAGCCTGTAAACACCACAACCCCCAAACCAAGTCTTGTGATTGTAGGTTATAGGGGTCACATTCAGAAAAAGTGAAGTTGTAGGAAGGATTGGTAGGCATTAAGGATTCAGGATCTAAAGAAAATTAGGACACAGGAGCAATTCCAGGACTTGGGTGCTCGCTCTAGTGTCTTTCGTAGATGAGTTTCCAAAAATAGAAGTTACAGGGCTTACTAGTGTTGAAAGGAGGTTTGGATCTCGCGAAGAAATTGGTACCTTGGATTAGGGTGCCCGCTCTGGTGTACCCAACTGTTCCACTTCAGAACCCCAAAAATAGGTACTCTATGATTTGGTATTTTACTCTTGTCTACAAGAGTTTTTTTCTATTATTCATCAATTTATTGTCGTATTTGCATAATTAGGGTTTTAATAATCAATTGAGCATAGGACAAGGAAAATTGATAATTAAATTCCCTAATCCAAGTTTTCCTACATGTCACAGTAACCTAGGGTATGATAGTTCTCGCCACTCAACCCTAGATCCTTGAATGTAAAGTGGAGAGGAGGATTTAAACATCAAAACACTAAACATTAACAAATCTAATTTTTAAGTAAACATTTTGGTGAATCCATGTTTTTAAACTTAAATTGCAACTTTCTGAGAGTGTGTCTTAAGATTTGGATTGATTTCATTCATTCATATAGTCATTCATTTTATTGCATTGAGAAAATTTCAAAAAAAATTGAAAATTTTAGAAAATACAAAAAAATTGCATTGTTCGGCTTACTAAATTGCATCAATTCTTTCTAAATTTTCCTAATTCATCATTTTTGCATCAGATCTGATATAAAATACAGAAAAATTCAAACATTCAAAAATTTGCATTGCATTTTCATTATTAATTTGCTAGGCTTTTGTAGAAATTTTGACAATTTTCATATAACCTAGTAATTCCAAAATCTAGGGTTAGTAGGAAAAATCTTATTTCAGATTTTTATACTAATTTTAGAGGATTTTCAAATTTTTATTTTTCTGTAGTCTTACATTTTAGTGTAAATTTGCATTTAGATTTAAAATATTTGCATTTTTGCATAGAAAATTTCAACAAAAACTAGTAATTTTCATGCATTTTATTAGATTTGCATTGGCATTTTGCATATTAAGGCTTGGAAATCATTTTTACATCTGAGAGTAAGTCATTTTCATCATAAATCAGACTTCAAAACATTCACATAGCATTTTGTCCCAACATCTCAAACCTAGGGCTTCAAAAACAATGATTTTCACTAAATTTGGCCTTATCGACTCTATAATCTTGCACCATATGCATGTTGTGAAAATTATTTTTGCATTAATTTGTTGTTATGAGGGAAATAATTTTCTTCCCCTCATAAAAAGCTTCATAACACCTTTTGATCAGGCTCTTGTAGTGAAAATTCAGTGAAAAACTACACATTTTGACTATTTTTGCCCTAGGGTTTGACCTAGTTTGCACTCCAAGCGTGTTGTGACAAATTTTATGGATTGAGTTGACTATTATCATCAATATTATTTTCTACATATCCTAAAATTTATTACAACACCCCTTTTTCTAGGTCTTGGAGTGAAAACCCATGAAAAATAGTCTATTTTTGCTATATTTTCACTAGGGCTTGACCTTAAGTGGCACTAAATGAGTGTTGTGTTGGGTATTTTGGCACTAAGTAGCTGACATTACTAATATTATTTGTTTTCCATCATTATTTTCCTCACAACACCCTTTGTTATGCTCTTTTGCATTGAGTTTTGGTGAAAAAAGTGTCTATGTTGACATATTTTAACTATATTTTAACTTGGCATTATCTTGGATTTGCATTAAGAGTGTGTTGAGAGTGATCTTATTGTTGTTTTCAAACTGATATCAGGCATATAATTTTCTTCCCTTCATCAAAATGCTTACAACAACTTCGTTCCATTCATTTGCATTGAAAAAGTACAACAAACCAAGCATTTTTGGCCTTCAATCATATCCTTCTCTTAGGATTTGTTCTCTCAATTTGTGTGTTGTGTGTTGTGTGCTTTTGTATAAGCTTTATGACACACTGTCCTAAAAATAATATCCCTTTGAGAAGAAATAAAAGGTTAATGGGATCTAGTGCTCTTGAAAATGACATTCCTACCTCTAATAATCCTTTGAACACCTTCTTTACAAAGGGAGAAACTCAAATTGTGCAAGATATTATACATCCTCCAACCACAATGGAAGAACAAACTTTTCATGATGTTGATGATACTATTGAGGTAATAGCATATGTATCAGATGAGCAAATAGAAAAATTGGATAAAGAGCTAGCTGAATTTCAATCATTTATGGAAAATGAGAGAATAGTAAAGAAGCTATCCCTACAATTCATACTATAAGAGAACTGATAAAAGAGGCACAAAATGGTATTAATGCAATTCGTGGTCTAGCACATATTGTACAAACCAATATCATGCCAATGAGCAAATGTGCACAAGTGATAAATAACACTTTATCACCATCTCATACTCAAGTATCCATACCTATACCAACTACGAGAATATTGACTTTTACACCAACAATCTTAACAACTAATTCAAATGCCTATAGTAATGCTACCACTGGTATTGGAGTATCTAATGGCACTAATTACAAAGCTGTGGGATTTGACTATCAATTTGTTTCCTAAAGGGACCTCCTCTATGCATAATTGTTCTCAACCACCTATCTATTCCACTCATTTCCAACCACCTATTACCTACTCGCAACCATCTTCCACCTATCATTATGTCCAACCACCATTAACATATTCTCAGCCTCCACCTATCATATCTCAAGCTCATTCACCTCCTCACTTTGGTTCTTATTCCTCACAACAAACCACATCTCCCAATGATGCCATCCTAAACCAACTTTTATAGGGCATGACTGCTTTGCAACAAAAGGTAACAAATTTGACAAACTCTTCGCAGCCTAATCTACCAACATATCATGCTCGTAATCCGTTATCCTATGCAATTTTGAGAATCCCTATGCCTGAGAGGTTTGAGACTCCTCGCTTTGAAAAATATGGTGGAAAAGGTTATCCTAATATTCATGTGGTAGCATTGACAGCTATGTGTAGCGATTTTTATTTTGAAGAGGATTTGTTAGCAAAACTTTTCCCACGATCTCTCAAAGATACTGCTTTAGAATAGTTTTTCTTGTTGCCTCTGAATTCAATACACTCCTTTTCACAGTTGATTGATCAATTTTTACAACATTTTCAAGCAAATATCAGACCCCAAGTCACCCTTATCGACTTGGTTCAATGTAAACAAGGTCTGAAAGAAAAGTTGATTGAATTCATTAGTCGATATCAAGGACTTTATGCACATATTCAATATCAGATGAAAGCTGAAGATGTTCAAAAGATATTTATTACAAATCTACAACCTAATATTCATGATAAGATCCTTTTGATGAAGTACAACTCCTTTCAACATTTATGCACCGCCCTTCGTGATTATCAACTTTCGTCTAGTCAGTATGAAAACCAAAACTCATTGGCTCAAGTTGGTCAATCCATGGGTGAATCATCACAAAAAAACTTTAAGAGAAACAATAATAACAAGAACATCATCAAGATTAATGGACCAAATATGAACAACTTTTTTAATGTTTCAGCTATATCAAATCTAAATAAAGCATCATACCAACCAAGAAAGTTTACTCTGTGTTGGCTAACAGATTTGTCCTAATCTAAAGATGTTTTGTTCTGACTCTACACCCCCTTTTCTTTCAAGAACAAATGGGTTAAACAACAAATGGGTGAACTATCAAGAATAGTTCCCCTCTAAATTAAGGTACAGCTCCCTCTAAGATCTTCAATGAATTCAAATTATCCTAATTCCTCAGATACACTTTTAACCAGAAAGTGCTTAAAGGCAAACTAACATTCATACATCATCATGCTATGATTGCGATATCTTTTCTACAACATCATTTAGTTATAGAATACACAGATTCTATTTTCCATAATAATCAAATATATGAACAAGCGTATTGTTGAACCAACAAAAGGTAAAACACATATAATGAATTATCCAATGAAAGAATAATTACCATATGAAAGAAGATTTCACACAGAAAATCTAATTTCAAATACTCAAATACACAGATCTAAGCATGCAATAATTATTTCTCCTTTTCATTCACAGATGAAAAATGTTTCAGATAAACATCACATGTATTGAAAACTAGCAAAAGTTCAGCTCCAAAATTTTTGTGTCTTCTTCTTTCCTTCTATTCAGTTTCAACAACTAAAAACACATATATAGTTGCCCTAATTATCCAATCATGTAAACCAAAACCAGAGTTAAAATAACTCTGACCCATGCAGGATTTAGTTTTTACAAATTCATTTAAAGATCAAGTTTTAGAAAATAACTTTAACTGAAAAACTGAATAAAGAAATTGTGTAAGAAAGATCATGGCTGAGGTGACGGATTTGAATCTCCAGATTTGTCGTGTTGATTTGGGGAGGCACGTTGAGCTTTCAACTCCTAAAATGTTGTAACAAACTCCTGGATTTTTAGGAAATTGGGAATACCGATATGTTTTACTCTTGCCTTCCAGACATCTTTCTCCCTCCGAATTTTGTGTGTTCCGGGAGTGCGTCGACGCAAAGATAAAGAAGTAACTCAACCTTTGAAATCCAAGAGAAATCTTGGGTTAATAAGCTGTCACTTTCTTTAACGAAGCTGATTTTCTCCCTAAAGGATTGAATCACAGTATTGATGTCTTTTTCTGGTTCTCCATCAGCCTTAATATATTTTACATCGATACACTGTAGATCATGCTGTAATGATTTGGTGAATTCAGTTATTTCTTTGACCATCTTTGTGAGTTCAATCCACCCTTGTCGGGACACTGAATTCCTCCATTCAATGTTTTTCTTACTTACATATAGTACATCCTCATCCAGACCTGTTAAATTCTTTTCTGACAGAAATTTTGTTATCCCATATTTCTGTACTTCGTCAATTTGATTCATCACGTTCACCCATTTGCCCTCATCTTTTATCCAGGAAGCATTCCGTGTCTTCAAGTCATCAATGGTGACTATGGTTTGGTCATATATATTTTTTAGTTCATGAATATATTATGTACCTTTCTGCACTATACAGTCTAACCAATCATCGAATACCTTAGTTACTATTCTATTCCTGTTTACCTGGTCCAACATTTTTTGGTTAGCTAGAGATTTAGGATCAAAAGACAAAGAAAGTTGTGAAACTGGTTGTGGATTTGGGTTATGAATGGCATCGATGTATTCTGCCATCGAGCGTAGGGTCTGTTTCAATTCATTTTTATCTTTCTCATCATTCCAAGCTTGGCTGACTATCTTTTTGGTGGATGCCTCTAAATGATGCACATCTATGGCTCTTGAAGTAGTTCCAAGATCTATTTTTTTAATTGTGAAGTCTTGAACCGTAGGGTCTTGAACCTCTTGATTAGTTGCCGGTCGAGCTACATTAGCGCACCAATTCCCAGTATTAGGGTCGATATCTACCCTGGATGTTGTTTTTAGTTTCTTGGATTTGGGAGTCTTTCCCAAACACTTACCATATCCTCCAATGGCAAAGAAAATGGGACTATTTTTCTTTTGTCGTTGATTGAGCTATCCAACCAATTGGGTGTAGAGGCCAGAATTTCTTTAAAAGGGTTTGACTGATCAGAAGATACATTTGAAATCATCAACAAGTTAGCAGACTCTAAAGCAACCTCTACCTGTTGTTTTGTACCAACCTCTTCTGCCATTGGTGAATCAAATTCCTTATCACGTACTGCTTCTTCTGAATCCTCTTCAAAATTCAAATCCACAACTATTCTCTTTGAAACTTGCCTCTTCCTTCTGCTCTTAGTCCTTGATCTGGTAGCACGAGGAGGAAGAATAGTTGTAAGGGGCTTCTTGGATCCTTTGATGACAGGACTCCTTCCAGTTTTTGATTTGGAAGTACCTGCACCACATATAGCAATAAGTTGGTTAGAGGAGCTTATTGGGGATGGTGATTCAACCATTGATACATTTTGTAGGGAAACTTTATTTTGAACTCCCTCCAGTTTTTGTTCTCTCAACCATTTCTTGACTCTCCTTATCACAGGGAGGGTCTTAACCTCAATCCTATCTTCTTCATCTTTATCCCAGTCAATTTCTGGACTAGGTGATTGTTTGATGTTTTCAAATTGCAGATCAATCACACATTCTTCATTATCAAACACTCCAGAAATGTCCATATTTAATTTAAGAGTGATTATTTGTCCTAAGGAGAACCTGCACCATAGTCTTCTTCTGATCTTGAATCCGTCTGAACAATCCTCCCAATAATCCTCCAATTGAGGAATATGTGTAAACCCTGTTCGAAAATCCAAGTTATCCCTGGCAAAGCCTTTGCTGTCAAATTGGGATCTGGCAGAGAAGTACTGAAAATTGAATTTTTTAAGATCCACTTCTAAATTCAAAGCATCAGACACTGATTGGCATGAAAAATGTCCAAGTTCAATGGGAAAGGAGATTATGGGTTCCTTCTTCATTGAGAACTTCTTGCTCACATGGGCTAGCTGTCTACAAACCTCTATCAATACAAAACAATCAAAAACATACCGGGGCAACCTCACTAGTTCACCATCAGAACCCCCAACTCTTATATAAGTAAATTTGGGGAATTGGATAAAGAAACTACCATAAATATTGATCAGTTGCATAGACTCATCAGACATCCTCTTATTGATGTTGTTTGTTAATTCATAAGTCAATCTCCCAGTGAAAACATCATTAACCCTCCTGTAATTCTGATAACAATTATGCATTTGCAACTGTGGATAATAGTCATAAATTTTGCTGTGGTCAACCAAGGGTGCATGAGGTAGCCCTATACATTGTCTCATAGACGCTAGGCAATAGAAGAGGTATGAAGACATATAGAAATCTTTATTCCCTAAACCGTTACTTAAACCCTGATGCAAACATTCGGCTATAATTGCAGCCCAGTCCAAATATTGTTCCCCTTGGAGGATCACTTGGATGAAGAAATACATCCAATCTTCCCAGTGATATGTCATTGAACTACCCTCCAGTCTGTGTAGCAACACCACAATATCCTTTACCTCTTGAATCATGTGGTCTCTTGTCAGTGGTCTAGGCAGTCTTGAACCCCCTTTCTGGAATTTCAATAACCAGTTTCTTGCTATCACACTCCTATAGTTTGTCTTCTTTAGTGAGAAATGCCCATAAGAAGAAGTAATATTAAGGCTTGAATATGTTTCCTTGGGTGGTATTCTCATCACAGACATTAGGGTTTGTCTATTGACATGAAACAACACGCTACCATTTGTATTTCTGATGCACCTGTTTTCGGGTTCATACCTATTCATGCACTCCAGGACTAATTCTGGACACTGTACAGCCATGGGAAATGCCGCAACTTCAACAAAACTACTTTCTACTATCTTCTTCATCATGGGAGTTGGCGCAGGATTTTTAGCCCTTTCCCTAAATTCTTCTAAATCATATTGAACCAAAGAGGTATCCCCGAGTTTGGGAAGAGAACAGGAGAGACCAGAACCATGCTCATAACCGAGACAGGTAGATTTTATAGCCATAGATTGGAGGATATAATGAAAAATGCTTTGAATTTTGAAAGTAATGTCAGAAACTCAAAAATATCCTTCTTTCTAGCTAAGAAATGAAAACAGCATATAGGAAGAATAGGACTCACCTTCAATGCCTCTGAAATTACTGCAAAATTTGGGCAACAAGGATCTTATACCTCCTGTTCTATTCTCCTTTGCTTCACACAGTATCTTCATTTGCTAATTTTGGCTTGTTCTCTATGATAAAGGCATTAACCAGGTCGAATAATTATTACCTAAAACAATTCATGCTAAAAATGCTTGAAAAGACATGAACTCTGACATCTTCATTAATGGCAAGCATTCTTCACGCATGACCATGATGTATAATAATTACCCACAACCTTCCGAAAATTAGAACTTTCTGATTCATAATTAGTTTTGGATACATTTTCCTCCAAACTTCCCGCTAAATTTTGACTTTTAGAGAGCCTTGGGGAGAAATGAGATTATAGTCACCGAACCCTTGAACCATTGAACCATTGAACCTTTGGGAAGTGGTTCAATGTGAAGGTTCAAATATACAAATTGAATTACATGGAGGGGCAAATAGTTCACTTTTAATGAATGTTGAACTTCAGACTCTTGAACCCTTGAACCTTTGAACCATTGGAATGTGGTTCAACTCGAAGGTTCAATGATACGAGATGGACTACACAAACTGGCCAATAGTCACATGACTTTGCAAGAAACTTTGAACTTTGAAATAGTGAACCGTTGAACCATTGAACTCCGCTATAAGGTTCAAGCGAAAGGATCAATGATATATTAAATTACTCAAGGGAACTGAATGAACATGACTCTTTATGAAGCATTGAGCGTTGAACTCTTCGAACTGTTGAACCATTGAACTTTGGGAAAAATGGGTTCAAGTTCAACCGGGAGGTTCAAAGACATATTTGAGTTAAACAAAAAGGGTCGACAATTCACTTTTAGAAACATTGAATTATTGAACCCGTTGAACCATTGGAATGTTGAACTTTAAGAATGGTTCAAGTTCAAAGGTTCAATCCTTTAGTAATTTCACATACAAAAGACAATAGGCAGGTGAACTTAAAGAATAAAGAGCCGACTTAAAGAAACAAAGATATGACAAATAAGGGAAGATAGTAAGTCAACTCTTGCTTAGGGAAATTTTACAAAAATCAAATAAGGGCGACTCAAAAGGTAACATTGGCTCTTACTGGGGACTGCATTTTATGACAAAATGCAGAGAACTCAGAACTCTGGTTACGCAAAAACTAAAACACGGTTGCTGAAGGAAAAGAAACAAGGCAAACCAAAACCAGGAAAGGAAAGCAATAGCACACGACAACAAAGGAAAGACTATGTACAAAAAAGGGGATACCTGCTTTACAGGCGATACAATTTAAGATCCTATCCATTATAGGATAGGGGTAAAACAGCTCCATCCAGATATTCCAACTTGAAAGAATTAGGACCCAGTACCTGATGAATTTTGAAAGGTCCTTTCCAGAGTGAGTCAAATTTGCTATGTGCTCCTTTAGGTTCTCTTCTTCTATCCCACAACAGCACTTCATCTCCCTCCATAAATTTCTTGGGCCTTGTTTTTCGGTCAAAAATCTTCTTGACCCTAGCCTGATGAGCAGTAATCCGATCAACCAACTCATTCCTTTCCTCTTCAATCTTGGTCAAGTCCATAACTCTTTTCTCCAAGGAATCTTGAAAATATTGATCTTCAATTACACTTTGTAATTTAGCTGCAGGTGACTCCAGAGGTAATGATAATTGAGCTCCTATTCTATAAAGCAACTCAAAAGGTGTCATTCCTATTTCCCTTTTAGGAGTTACCCTATCAGTCTAGAGTGCTTCGTACAATCTCTTATGCCAATCTCTAGGATTCTCACTCACCAATTTTCTCATGATGGTTACCAGATTTTTATTACTGGACTCAGCTTGTTCGTTCCCTTGAGGGTAGTAATTTGATGAGTGAGAAAGAGATATACTATGTTCATAACAAAAATAAGTAAGTTTAGTTGAAGAAAAACTGGTGGCATTATCTGCTACAAGTTTCTGAGGGGCTCCAAAATGCACCAGTATATTTTCTTTGAGAAATTACATACCACTTCTGAAGTGGTTCTCTTCACAGGGTCTGCTTCAACCCATTTTGTAAAATAATCTATTGCTATTAAAATGTGAGTATGTCTGACACTTGAAGGAGGTGAAAGAGGCCCAATAAAGTCCAAACCCCATTGCTTGAAAGGTTCTTCTATAACAATAGGCCTGAGAGGTAATGCTGCAAGTTGTGGCCTTCCTGAAAACATTTTGCATTTTTCATAGTTAGCTACCCATCTGTATGCATCCTTAAACATACCCGGCCAATAATAACAATTTCTCAGAATTTTGAAGGTTGACTGAAGAAGAGAAGCGTCCACCGCAGGCTTCATTATGAAAAGTTTCCAAAAGCTTGTGCTGCTATTCTTTATCCACACATCTCAGAAAGGTTCCATCTAGTCCCTTTTTATATAAGACATCACCCCAAATGACATATTTTGCTGCTTTTAACTTCAAATTTCTTTTCTCCTTTGGGGACAAGTGACTGGGATAGTCTCCATAAGTAAGATAGTGTGCTACATCTAGGAACCATGGGTCCTATAAACTCACCAATAGGACTGTGGGAAGTTCTTCTTCTTCCTCTTCCTTATTCTCAACAATCAATTTACACAGACCTTGACCTCTTACCAATTTAGTTGGTCTAACTTCCAAGTCATATTCTTGAATTTTAGTAACCCATGTTGCTCTTTTATTCATCCCAACATCCTGTTGAGTAAGAATGCTTTTCACAGCCGAACTAGGCACAAACACAACTGAATGAGAGTGAAGTATGTAATATCTAAACTATTTAACAGCCTTTACTACAGCGAAAGCTTGTTTCTCAGCTAAAGAATATTTAAGTTCATGCTTCTTGAGAGGAACACTCATAAAGGCTATTGGGGCTTCTTCATTCAATTCATTCTTTTGCAGTAAGATACCAGACATGGTATGTTCTGAAGCATAACAATAAATAATAAAATCTTTTTGGAAATCAGGGTTTACCAAAGTAGGTGTTTGTACAATCACCTCTTTAATATCTTCACAATGCTTTCTTAGCAGCCTCATTCCATCTGAATACTTGTTTCTCACTCATCATCCCTACAATATGTTTTGTAGTTTCAGTAAAATCATGAATGAATCTTCTGAAAAAATTGATCTGGCCAAAGAAAGACTTAACTCCAGTCCCATTAGAAGGAAGGCTCAGTGTTGTATTGCATTAACCCTCTCTGGATCAATCTTGATTCCATCCTTTGAATCTAAATGTCCTAACAACTTACCCTCTATCACAGAGAAAACTGACTTCTTTGGATTAAGAGATATACCATGACTCTGACACCTCTGTAAAATAGTCTCCAGATCCTTTAGGTGATCCTCCTTTTTTCTTGAGAAAATAGTCAAATCATCAAGATAAATGATGATAATTCTATTTTTCAAATCTCTAAAATATGAATCCATCACCCGTTGAAAAGTTGCACGAGCATTAATCAAACCAAAGGGCATACGGTTATAAGCAAAAGTTCCCCGAGGTTTAGTGAAAGCAATTTTATGTTGATCAGCTGCAGCCACACTTATTTGATTATAACCCGAGAACCCATCTAACATGGACATCATCCCAGATCCAGCAACTGTTTGTAAAATGTGGTCCATCACAGGTAGGGGATAATTATCTTTCAGAATGGCCTGGTTCAGATTCCTAAAATCAACACAAATCCTTATTTCTCCATTCTTCTTGCGCACTGGGACAATGTTTGCTACCTAGGTGGAGTGATGGATTGGATAAATGATCCTAGCCTTCAACATTTTATCAATCTCCTTAAAGATGGCTTCAGCAACCTTTGGGTTATAGTTCCTCAACTTCTACCTGAATGGAGTTGCATTTGTCTTCAAAGGAATATGATGTTGAAACTACCCATGCCTGAAATCCTTCAGGTCATCATAGCACCAAGCAAAGACATCCTTATATTTAATCAACAGCTTAATCAATTTGTTTTTCTCCTCAAGTGAACAACACCTACCAATAGAAATCCATTTAGGATCAATTTCACTTCCAATGTTTATTTTCTCATAATCCTCTAGTTTATCAGGATTCTGAACAAATTTGCCTTTGGCATATTCATCTTGTCTAGTGAACAAATGTTCTAGAGAGACCAATCCTTCGGGGATTTTATTTCCCTTCAACTGGATTACATCATCCTTTGAATTAATCCCTAGATCAGGACTGAATTCTTTACATTCTGCTTCAGAACCTTCAAAATAAGTTCCTAAGAACATCTCAGCATTCTCCAAGAATCTTCTGATCTGCCTATCATTTTCAAAAACTTGCTAGTTTTCAGCATTATCTGGGACATTACGATGATAGACCAGTTCAATTCTATATGAATCTTTTTTGAAATCAGGGTGTGGTAGAAGAAGAGAAGATGAGACTGCTAGAGAATCTACCTGAGTGTTCAGATCCTTGGGAATTGCCTCAATAGAAAAGGCATCAAAGTATTCTATCTCATCCCAAACCCTATTTCTGTAATTTCTCAACCTTTCATTTTTTACTGAAAAAATGCCCCTCACCTGCTTGACAATTAGTTCAGCATCACCCTTTGCTCTGAGTATCTTTACACCTTTTCCTTTGGCTTCATTTAACCCAAGCAATAGAGCCTCATACTCTGCAGTGTTATTAGTATTTTTAAACTTTAACTTGAAAGAGTAAGGGAAAATTTTACCTTTAGGTGAGATCAAAACCACCCCTGCTCCTGAACCAACAGTAGTGCAGCTACCATCAAATTCCAAGGTCCATAGATCATCTGAATGAACAGAGTTAGGAACAGATTCTTCCTTGGTATCTTCAAAAGAGAGAAAATAGTTACCAAATTCACATTCTTCAAATAAAATTTGGGACTTAGGATCATCAGAAGGGTATACAGTGAACTTGCATTTAGGTTTAGGTTCCAGCTTAACTTTCTGCTTCCCCACTAGGATTGTAGCTTCTGACCAATCCAATTTAATCTGCCCACCCAAATCTTTGCAAAAAGTCATACTCAACAGCATCCCATAACTAGTAGGAATATCCGCTACCAGAATAGTCAACTTTACTCTTTTATTAGGATAAGCTGCAAGAGCAACCCGAGCATCTTTGATTTGTCTGAGCAAAGAAATCTATTTGTCATCCATGGAGTAACATCTACCAAATGTTTTAGTAAGGGATAGGCCTAGGGCTTTGGCTACAGAAGAAGGAATAATATTGTCAGAAGCACCTGAATCTATGATACAATTATTGAGTTTATGGCCATTTATCAATAAAGAAACATAGAAAGGGTTGGGCTTCATATCAGTAATGTAAGAGGTATCATCAAATGAATTGAGAGTCATTCTAGGAGTGTGCGTGGGTGATTCGGGTGGAGAAGCAAATAATTGGGCAATGGGAGACTCAGTATTAACATTTAGTCGACTCTCGGGTTCAGTTTGTGTAGGACCACCTGTTAGTGCCTGAATTGACTGACAGTTTTTGAGCAATTTTCATGCAGGCACCTTCCTTAAAGATGTTCTAAGTGTTGAACCTCCTCGGCATTTTTCAGCTGCATCATCATATTTTCCTGAGGAGGAGATCATCATCATCATATTGTCTTCGATGATGGTCCGCATCATCATGTTTTCTGTTGACTTGTTTTTCATCAGGATCATCATATATCAATATCGGGTGATGTTTTGATATCATCCTGATCCTGCTGATGAGCTACAATGTGCCTTAGTTTTCTTGCGGAGGGTGATCTTTCAAGTATCCGGTGATCTTCCAATTATCACCCTGCCCTTTTATGATGATGATATTACCCCGATCTTCTGATGAGGTTATTTTCTGAGTTGTTCGACCTGACCTATTTTTTCTAAGGGTCGTCTTCATCATCATGATCATATTTCCGGTTTTCACCATATTGCTTGCGAGGGTCATCATATTTTTTGCCTGCATGATCTTTCGCTGGGGTGATATTTTAACATCGGGTGATCTTTGTTAAGATCATCCTGATGATGCTGCTGGAAAGTTCTGAGTGTGACCCGATTTTTATCATGGTCATCATATTTTGGACGTCAGGATGATCTTAGTCAATATCATCCTGATGATGTTGTATCACTTCATGTTCGTTGTTTTGTCATCCTGATGATGATGGTATCAAGGAGATATCCGCCTGTCGGCTTCGTGCATTATCTAATGGAGGTGATCTTTTCAAATGTCCGTCATATCCATCTATCACCCCGATCTTACAGTGGAGCTACAGTGCAGCATGATATTTGTGCATCAGGATGATATTTCCAAATATCTGGTTATCTTCCGAATATCATCCTGATGCCAACATGTGGTGGTGATGTCATCAAGGTCCGGGGGGTCATATTTCTAACATTACTTATCTTATGATGATCCCCCAATGATGCGAATATGATGATGACGTCATCCAGATATGAGGAGGTGCGCAGTAGGCAGATATGCTGATGATGTCAGTAGGATATGACGATGACGTCATTAGGATGTTCATCAGCCAGACATTTAGTATCGGCTAAGCAGGAGGATCTTCCTCCGATGCATCAGGTTGTGCCGATGAAGGCGATTATCATGCAGGTTATATTGCGATATGATGCTGACGTCAGGGTGATATTTCAAGCGATAGGATATCATGCTGCTGGAGGATGATGATGAAGGTTTATACTAGTGTCGTCAGGAGCAAAAGCACCGACATCATATATGCTCGCGACCTAGTATATAAGGTGATGAGGAGGTTGCTACGGGGTGCATGTGGGATAATTCGACCCTGCATATTTTCAAATATCATGACGATGTATCTTGGCGGGAAATGGTTGCGATCGACTGTCTGATGTTTTTCCCAAGGCCGCGGGTTGGTGCGCCATTAATGGTGATTGTTGCAGAGGTATGGGCGATGGCGTGGACAGATCTGGTACCCGATTGAAGATCTGGATCCCTAGGCGGCGGCGCAGGGCTCGAGATTTCTTTCTGTCTCCTCTCCCACCTGCTGCATTGAATGTTTGAGCGCCATTTTTCTGATACTGTGTATCTGGCAGGATTTTTGGTCAACCATGTAATTAATTGCTGTGGTACACTACCTGGCTGTTATAAGCAGGAAGTGTTACTCATTTTTGGTTGTTGAAAACTAGACATTTTGGCTCTGTAATAAGATACAACTGGTTTTGGTTGCTCTGTGCAGCAAAACTTGTGAGTTTATGTATCTCCTGTTGTACGATTTGGCATGAATCCACTGATTTCATGGTTTATCTTATATGAATAATGCTGTGTTTGCATGTGTTATGCTGATCCTGTCTCCAGTTTTGCATGTATCTTTCTTACTGCAATAGGGATGCCATAAGTATAGATAGCTTAACACTCTTTAATGGGAGATATCTGTAAGGCAGATATCATGTGTATCCCCCTGAAATCCAGTTTTAGCTATTCATGCTGATCATTCACAGGTGTATGTCTACCGACTCCAAGCCCTGGATAGGCACCAATCTAGCTCTGTGTTAAGGTTATACACCAGGTCCAGGTTTGCATCCAAACACCATTTTAAACCATTTCATACTTCCACCTGTTAGTTGTAGGAGTAGGATTAGGAACCCCCTGCATGCTCTCATACCCAACCAGACATCATGTCCAAGAATGTTGCCAGCCTTGTGATCTATCATACAGATCTTGGTCCATACATGAGAGTATTCTGCCTGTTGTTGTCAAGTTAGATCTTTCTATCTTTGAGCTAGTCAAGGTTACATCTTGAGTTATAGGGATACCCCCCTTGGTGCGGCAGAACCAGAAGTGAAGGGGAGGAGCTCACGCAACCTCCTGTATTAGTTGGCTGAATCTGCCTATGCATTAGAAGTGGCAAACCCTAATGCTGATTCAAAAGAAAAACCAACAAATTGGCGACTCCGCTGGGGAGAAAATTGATGAAAAAGTGTTATATCTTGTGGCCCATCTGAGTCACCAACAAAATGATGCTCTGCTGGTGGAATGAACCTGGAAAAGTAGCTTTCAGCTATTAAAAATTTTGTCCTCTCTGGAGAGGTGGCGACTCTGCAAAAGATTTAAATGCACATGAAAGATAGATGTATGTTATTTGATGAAAGATGTTCAGATTTCTACATCTGGATGAGAAAAGGTACCCTGTTCCTTCCTCTTTATGTTTGTTGTTTGCTGCATAAGTTAGATGCCAGGGGAAGCCTTAGGTCTTAGGCAGACAGAGGATGTCTAAGAGTAAGATTTTTATGAATCCAAGTATGTATTATCCCATACTCAGTCAGGAAGGGAATGATAAAAGAATAGAAGAGATAAGAAATAGGTTGATATTCTTAGAGGCTGAGCAGGCCCAGTTAAAAAGCAGTAACCCTGTTGTGTCTGCCAGTCAGAAAGCTAAACCTCCTGTCAGCCCTTTTGATCCTTTGTATGACCAACTGGATTTGTCATGGGTAGATTATAAAGTAGAAACTATGCCTGCTAGGATATATCGTCAGATGCCTAGATTTGGTGGTCACAGTGTATGTGATGGGAATGCACATATCCAAAATTTTCACAGTTTTATGGGAAAACATTCATTCAGAGATGAGGATATGTGGATGAGGTTTTTTGTTAGGTCCTTTGATGCAAAAGCAAAAGACTGGTATTTGAGCTTTTCAAAAGGATCCTTTACCTGTTGGGATGAGCTTGCTGACTGTTTCAAGGAAGAATTTGCAAAAGAACCGGCTGATCTTGTTGCAGAATTGATGAGAATCAGAAAACAAGATGAAGAGCCATGTGTTGATTTCAGTCATAGGTTTGCAATAGCCCTTTCACAGATCCCGGAAGTCTTCAGACCTGATATTTCAGCCTGTGTTGGCATATTCTTTGAAGCTTTTAAGGAGGGCTTTAGTGCAATACTGAGGGATTTCAAGGTGACAAGTATGCAGATGGCATACAGGTTCATAGAAAAGATAGAAAAAATTAGAAATGTGTACCTGCTGAAATCTCTGTCCCCAGGCCTTGGTGTGAGAAATCGTTGTGAAGCTGCAAATGACCAAATAATTAAGGCATCGTGTGAAGATGAAAAGATGAATATTGAACGTGCCAGTGAAAGGACTAGTGAGGATTCCCATTGCAATGATGAGGCATCTGACCATGAAAACAACAATGAGGTTGTGGACAGCAATGAGCAATTTTTGGAATGGACCTGTGGAGATAATTGTGAGTATTGTGCTCAAGATAGAGAAGAAATAAGCATACAGGCTGATACTCCTCCACAGAGGGAATCCATTGGTGATGAAGATGCATGCTCTGCTGCCCATGAACAAATGGCATACTATGATCAAGCTGATGTACCTGGATCACCCATTTTTGACACATATGATGATGAGGATCTATTTGAGTATGGTGAAGATCTAGACACCATTTTTGGCTTGGATTCTATTTCTCATCCTGATGAAAGAGGAGACAACATACATCAGGTAAGTGACTGTGAAAATGTGCCTGATTTGAAAGAGATGCCAGAGCCTGATCTTTTCCAGCCTGGTGCTGCTGATTGTTGTGTACATGATGTGCACAATTGTGATTTTGAAAGCTTTTCTTTTGATGTGCCAGCATATAATACAATGAGCTCTGATCTTCCTAGCTGTGTGGTGGACTTTGAGTGTTTCCTATTTTCAGTCCAGCTAGGAGATCATGTTGCAATGCATGATGATGATATAGATGATAAGTGCTATATGCCATATGAGTATGCATTGCTTGATACATTCTACACCCACATGTCACATGATGCTGAAGGTTATCTGCACAGGTTTGACAATGACAAGCCAAATCAGAGGGTTGAGTGTGCAGATGACAAGGTTTGTTTGTGGGTGGATCCTGACAGTATCTCCAAGCTTGACCCAGTGCATGCAGATGAAAACAAGATATTTGACAAAGGGAGATACATGTTTTTTCTTTTCTTGGTGGCCTTAGGCCATCAAGTGTGTTTGGTGATGCAGGTCGGTGCAGTATTTGACTCTGTGCCCAATGGATAAGGCACTGGTTTGCATCCCAGAGATCTGGGGTTCTCGCTGCAGTCTTGCACCTGCACGTCCCCAGACAGAGCCAGTGTTAGTGCCTGAATTGAATGACAGTTTTTGAGCAATTTTCATGCAGGCACCTTCCTTAAAGATGTTCTAAGTGTTGAACCTCCTCGGCATTTTTCAGCTGCATCATCATATTTTCCTGAGGAGGAGATCATCATCATCATATTGTCTTCGATGATGGTCCGCATCATCATGTTTTCTGTTGACTTGTTTTTCATCAGGATCATCATATTTCAATATCGGGTGATGTTTTGATATCATCCCGATCCTGCTGATGAGCTACAATGTGCCTTAGTTTTCTTGCGGAGGGTGATCTTTCAAGTATCCGGTGATCTTCCAATTATCACCCTGCCCTTTTATGATGATGATATTACCCCGATCTTCTGATGAGGTTATTTTCTGAGTTGTTCGACCTGACCTATTTTTTCTAAGGGTCGTCTTCATCATCATGATCATATTTCCGGTTTTCACCATATTGCTTGCGAGGGTCATCATATTTTCTGCCTGCATGATCTTTCGCTGGGGTGATATTTTAACATCGGGTGATCTTTGTTAAGATCATCCTGATGATGCTGCTGGAAAGTTCTGAGTGTGACCCGATTTTTATCATGGTCATCATATTTTGGACGTCAGGATGATCTTAGTCAATATCATCCTGATGATGTTGTATCACTTCATGTTCGTTGTTTTGTCATCCTGATGATGATGGTATCAAGGAGATATCCGCCTGTCGGCTTCGTGCATTATCTAATGGAGGTGATCTTTTCAAATGTCCGTCATATCCATCTATCACCCCGATCTTACAGTGGAGCTACAGTGCAGCATGATATTTGTGCATCAGGATGATATTTCCAAATATCCGGTTATCTTCCGAATATCATCCTGATGCCAACATGTGGTGGTGATGTCATCAAGGTCCGGGGGGTCATATTTCTAACATTACTTATCTTATGATGATCCCCCAATGATGCGAATATGATGATGACGTCATCCGGATATGAGGAGGTGCGCAGTAGGCAGATATGCTGATGATGTCAGCAGGATATGACGATGACGTCATCAGGATGTTCATCGGCTAGACATTTAGTATCGGCTAAGCAGGAGGATCTTCCTCCGATGCATCAGGTTGTGCCAATGAAGGCGATTATCATGCAGGTTATATTGCGATATGATGCTGACGTCAGGGTGATATTTCAAGCAACAGGATATCATGCTGCTGGAGGATGATGATGAAGGTTTATACTAGTGTCGTCAGGAGCAAAAGCACCGACATCATATATGCTCGCGACCTAGTATATAAGGTGATGAGGAGGTTGCTACGGGGTGCATGTGGGATAATTCAACCCTGCATATTTTCAAATATCATGACGATGTATCTTGGCGGGAAATGGTTGCGATCGACTGTCTGATGTTTTTCCCAAGGCCGCGGGTTGGTGCGCCATTAATGGTGATTGTTGCAGAGGTATGGGCGATGGCGTGGACGGATCTGGTACCCGATTGAAGATCTGGATCCCTAGGCGGTGGCGCAGGGCTCGAGATTTCTTTCTGTCTCCTCTCCCACCTGCTGCATTGAATGTTTGAGCGCCATTTTTCTGATACTGTGTATCTGGCGGGATTTTTGGTCAACCATGTAATTAATTGCTGTGGTACACTACCTGGCTGTTATAAGCAGGAAGTGTTACTCATTTTTGGTTGTTGAAAACTGGACATTTTGGCTCTGTAATAAGATACAACTGGTTTTGGTTGCTCTGTGCAGCAAAACTTGTGAGTTTATGTATCTCCTGTTGTACGATTTGGCATGAATCCACTGATTTCATGGTTAATCTTATATGAATAATGCTGTGTTTGCATGTGTTATGCTGATCCTGTCTCCAGTTTTGCATGTATCTTTCTTACTGCAATAGGGATGCCATAAGTATAGACAGCTTAACACTCTTTAATGGGAGATATCTGTAAGGCAGATATCATGTGTATCCCCCTGAAATCTAGTTTTATCTATTCATGCTGATCATTCACAGGTGTATGTCTACCGACTCCAAGCCCTGGATAGGCACCAATCTAGCTCTGTGTTGAGGTTATACACCAGGTCCAGGTTTGCATCCAAACACCATTTTAAACCATTTCATACTTCCACCTGTTAGTTGTAGGAGTAGGATTAGGAACCCCCTGCATGCTCTCATACCCAACCAGACATCATGTCCAAGAATGTTGCCAGCCTTGTGATCTATCATACAAATCTTGGTCCATACATGAGAGTATTCTGCCTGTTGTTGTCAAGTTAGATCTTTCTATCTTTGAGCTAGTCAAGGTTACATCTTGAGTTATAGGGATACCCCCCTTGGTGTGGCAGAACCAGAAGTGAAGGGGAAGAGCTCACGCAACCTCCTGTATTAGTTGGCTGAATCTGCCTATGCATTAGAAGTGGCAAACCCTAATGCTGATTCAGAAGAAAAACCAACACCACCTTTGACATATTTAACCAATCTATCAAGTTCTTTGGGTTTTAACTTGAGGTATTCAGCAGGGGATATTTGAATCTTTGTAGATTTACAAAATTCTACAATATCAAAAGAAGCTCCTGGATAATTTCCATGTAACAATTTAATCTCTTGGGTTTTCAAATTAGCATCAGAGGTCCTGGTAAGAGGCTCCTTACCTTTAACAGGTACTTCTTGAGTATTAGGAAATCTTTGATTCTTTTGACTTATGGTAAGCACAGCACATGAAGGATCTTCAAGGGTAACCAATATTTCACCTCCTCTTTCTGAATTTGATTCATACTCTAGGAAATGTATTTCAGAGTCGCCAGGTTCCTCAAAGTTCCTTTCTTCTACGGTCATCTCCCCCAATACATCTTGAGTAGCAATCATTTTAGCATATCTAAGCATCTCAAGACAAGAATTTCCATCATCATCAGTAGTCAAATAAAAAGCACACATATTCCCTCTTTCAGGAGTAGCTTCAATAGTTAACCTTGGTTGTGCTGATATAAGTGGCACTGTCCTACCAGTATTTGCCTGTTGATTGAAATTCCTCCTGCCAATATCTTCATATGGTTGCTGGAATGAGGTACCAGCCTTAGCTATTTGTCTTTTTAAGGCAATTATATCATTGACTAGTCTTTGAACCACAGGATCAGTAGAGGATGAGGGGTGAGCATTAAGAATTTGGGCTTCTTTCTTCCATTTTCCAGCCATAATAAGATCATCCTCTAACCCAACTACCAAGGTTTGTGCAGCTGCTAAATCAGCTATTGCACCTCTTTTGAGATGGAAACTAATATCAGGAGGCATAGAATTAATAAAGAAACATTTTTGATTCTCGGGAGTTGGCCTTTTTGCAATAGGGATTTTGTGCACTATTCTATTGAATTTGGCTATGAATTCCCTCATAGGCTCATGTATCTCTTTCTTAAGCTGAGTCAATTGAGCAAGAAGGGAATGATCATCTTCTACACTTTTGAACCTATTTTCAAACGTAGTTTTCATATCATTCCAATTTGTGATTGAAGAGTCAGCTAGATGATAGAACCACTGTGTTGCAGTATCAATTAAAGTTTGTACAAAAAGCCTTATAGCTACGTCTTGGTGTTGCACACCCAACACACCACATGCTACTGCAAAGGCACTCAGATGTTCCTCTGGTGATTGTCTTCCATCCCCATTAATTTTGGGTAAATTCTCCCTTGCATTTTTACGTAGAGGATTTAGGTTGGCCCCTAAATTTAGAGGCCCTATGGCTGCTCCCCAAGGTTGGGCCATTGGTAGAAAGCTTACAGTAGAGGGAATGACAGTACTAGAAAGGGTTAAAGCTTGACAGACAGAGGATGTAGAGGGTTTAGGAGGGCTAGGAGGTCTACTTCTAGCTCTTCTAGTATGGGCAAGTATATATAAAATTTAAACTTTGCAGTGTTTGAAAAGTAGGATCCTTAATTCCCTCTCTTCTTAAAGACCTTGTATATCTTCTGGAATCCAATTTATGATATTATAATTGGGTAGGTGGTTATTGGTTTCTAGGCTATTCTTGATTTCTTCGCACTTCAGGGGCTTGATTTCTTGCTGCGTTTTCTGCTTGCCTCCTCCTTTGCCTGAGCAACAGTAATCTCAGATTATCGGCCAATTCTTCTTCTTTTTCTAATACTTGACTGGCTCTCCTATAATCGTCAGCATTTTAGCAAGTGCGTCATGCAAGAGTATTTAACTGACCAATTATATCTTCCTGCTCATCTTGAAAACCAAGATTGGGTTGCAGAACAGAAATTATGTTTTCATGTGGAAGCACCATTGTTGCTTCATAATAAGGTGACTAATCTTTTAACAAACGACTTCTTCCCCAGCAGAGTCGCCAAAAACTGTTGGCAAATAGATTTGTCCTGATCTAAAAATGTTTTGTTCTGACTCTATACCCCCTTTTCTTTCAGGAACAAATGGGTTAAACAACAAATGGGTGAACTATCAAGAATAGTTCCCCTCTGAATTAAGGTACAGCTCCCTCTAAGATCTTCAATGAATTCAAATTATCCTAATTCCTCAGATACACTTTTAACCAGAAAGTGCTTAAAGGCAAACTAACATTCATACATCATCATGCTATGAATGCGATATCTTTTCTACAACATCATTTAGTAATAGAATACACAGATTCTATTTTCCATAATAATCAAATATATAAACAAGCGTACTGCTGAACCAACAAAAGATAAAACACATATAATGTATTATCCAATGAAAGAATAATTACCATATGAAAGAAGATTTCACACAGAAAATCTAATTTCAAATACTCAAATACACAAATCTAAGCATGCAGTAATTATTTCTCCTTTTCATTCACAGATGAAAAATGTTTCAGATAAACATCACATGTATTGAAAAATAGCAAAAGTTCAGCTCCAAAATTTTTGTGTCTTCTTCTTTCCTTCTATTCAGTTTCAACAACTAAAAACACATATATAGTTGCCCTAATTATCCAATCATGTAAACCAAACCCAGAGTTAAAGTAACTCTGACCCATACGAGATTTAGTTTTTACAAATTCATTTAAAGATCAAGTTTTAGAAAATAACTTTAACTGAAAAACTGAATAAAGAAATTGTGTAAGAAAGATCATGGCTGAGGTGACGGATTTGAATCTCTGGATTTGTCATGTTGATTTGGGGAGGCACATTGAGCTTTCCACTCCTGAAATGTTGTAACGAACTCCTAGATTTTTGGGAAATTGGGAATACTGATATGTTTTAATCTTGCCTTCCAGATGTCTTTCTCCCTCTGAATTTTCCCCACCTTCTCTGTGTGTTCCGGAAGTGCGTCGACGCAGAGATAAAGAAGTGACTCCACCTTTGAAATCCGAGAGAAATCTTGGGTTAATAAGCTGTCACTTTCTTTAACGAAGCTTATTTTCTCCCTAAAGGATTGAATCACAATATTGATGTCTTTTTCTGGTTCTCCATCAGCCTTAATATATTTTACAGTAATACATTGTAGATCATGTTGTAATGATTTGGTGAATTCAATTATTTTTTTGACCATCTTTGTGAGTTCAATCCGCCCTTGTCGGGACACTGATATCCTCCATTCAATGTTTTTCTTACTTACATACAGTACATCCTCATCCAGACCTGTTAAATTCTTTTCTAACAGAAATTTTGTTATCCCATATTTCTGTTCTTCGTCAATTTGATTCATCACATTCACCCATTTGCCCTCATCTTTTATCCAGGAAGCATACTATGTCTTCAAGTCATCAATGGTGACTGTGGTTTGGTCATATATATTTTTTAGTTCATGAATATATTCTGTACCTTTCTACACGATACAGTCTAACCAATCATCGAATACCTTAGTTACCATTTTGTTCCTGTTTACCTAGTCCAACATTTTTTGGTTAGCGAGAGATTTAGGATCAAAAGACAAAGAAAGTTGTGAAACTAGTTGTGGATTTGGGTTATGAATGGCATCTATGTATTCTGCCATCAAGTGCAGGGTCTATTTCAATTCCTTTTTTCTTTCATCTTTCCAGGCTCGGCTGACTATCTTTTTGGTGGATGCCTCTAGATGATGCACATCTGCAGCTTTTGAAGCGGTTCCAAGATCTATTTTTTTAATTGTGAAGTCTTGAACCGTAGGGTCTTGAACCTCCTCATTAGTTGCCAGCTGAGCTACTTCAGCACTCCAGTTCCCAGTATTAGGGTCGATATCTACCCTGGATGTTGTTTTTTGTTTCTTGGATTTGGGAGTCTTTCCCAAACACTTACTCACCATATCCTCCAATGGCAAAGAAAATGGGACTTTTTTTCTTTTGTCATTGATTGAGCTTTCCAGCCAATTGGGTGCAGAGGCCAGAAGTTCTTTAACAGGGTTTGACTGATCAGAAGATACATTTGAAATCATCAACAAGTAAGTAGACTCTAAAGCAACCTCTGCCTATTGTTTTGTACCAACCTCTTCTGCCATTGCTGAATCAGATTCTTTATCACGTACTACTTCTTCTGAATCCTCTTCAGAATTCAAATCCACAACTATTTTCTCCAAAACTTGCCTCTTCCTTCTACTCTTAGTCCTTGATCTGGTAGCACGAGGAGGAAGAATAGTTGTAAGGGGCTTCTTGGATCCTTTGATGATAGGACTCCTTCCAGTTTTTGATTTGGAAGTACCTACACCACAGATAGCAATAAGCTGGTTAGAGGAGCTTATTGGGGATGGTGATTCAATCATTGATGCATTTTGCAGGGAAACTTTATTTTGAACTCCCTCCAGTTTTTGTTCTCTCAACCATTTCTCAGTTCTCCTTATCACCGGGAGGGTCTTAACCTCAATCCTATCTTCTTCGTCTTTATCCCAGTCAATTTCTGGAATAGGTGATTGTTTGATGTTTTCAAATTGTAGATCAATCACATGTTCTTCATTATCAAACACTCCAAAAATGTCCATATTTAATTTAAGAGTGATTATTTGTCCTAAGGAGAACCTGCACCACAGTCTTCTTCTAACCTCAAATCCATCTGAACAATCCTCCCAATAATCCTCCAAGTGAGGAATATGTGTAAACCCTACTCCAAAATCCAAGTTATCCCTGGCAAAGCCTTTGCTGTCAAATTGGGATCTAGCAGAGAAGTACTAAAAATTGAATTTTTTAAGATCCACTTTTAAATTCAAAGCATCAGACACTGATTGGCATGAAAAATGTCCAAGTTCAATGGGAAAGGAGATTCCAGGTTCCTTCTTCATTGAGAACTTCTTTCTCACATGGGCTAGCTGTCTGCAGACCTCTATCAATACAAAATGATCAAAAACGTACCGGGACAGCATCACTGGTTCACCATCAAAACCCCCAACTCTGATATAAGTTAATTTGGGGAATTGGATAAAAAAATTGCCATAAATGTTGATCAGCTACATAGCCTCATTAGACATCCTCTTATTGATGTTGTTTGTTAATTCATAAGTCAATCTCCCGATGAAAACATCATTAACCCTCCTGTAATTCTGATAACAATTGTGCATTTGCAACTGTGGATAATAGTCATAAATTCTGCTGTGGTTAACCAAGGGCGCATGAGGTAGCCCTATCCATTGTCTCGTAGACGCTAGGCAATAGAAGAGGTATGAAGACATATAGAAATCTTTATTCCCTAAACAGTTACTTAAACCCCAATGCAAACATTCAGCTATAATTTCAGCTCAATCCAAATACTGTTCCCCTTGGAGGATCACCTGGATAAAGAAATACATCCAATCTTCCCAGTGATATGCCATCAAACTACCCTCCAGTCTGTGTAGCAACACCACAATATCCTTTACCTCTTGAATCATGTGGTCTCTTGTCAGTGGTCTAGGCAGTCTTGAACCCCCTTTCTAGAATTTCAATAACCAATTTCTTGCTATCACACTCCTGTAGTTTGTCTTCTTTAGTGAGAAATGCCCATAAGAAGAAGTAATATTGAGGCTTGAATATGTTTCCTTGGGCGGTATTCTCATCAAAGACATTAGGGTTTGTCTATTGACATGAAACAACACGCTACCATCTATATTTATGATGCACCTGTTTTGGGGTTCATACCTACTCATGCACTCCGGGACTAATTCTGGACACTGTACGGCCATGGGAAATGCCACAGCTTCAACCAAACCACTTTCTACTATCTTCTTTATCATGGGAGTTGGCGCAAGATTTTTAGCCCTTTCCCTAAATTCTTCTAAATCATATTGAACTAGAGAGGTATCCCCGAGTTCGGGAAGAGAACAGGTGAGACTAGAACCATGCTCATAACCGAGACAGGCAGATTTCATAGCCATAGATTGGAGGATATAATGAAAAATGCTTTGAATTTTGAAAATAATGTCAGAAACTCAAAAATATCCTTCTTTCCAACTAAGAAATGAAAACAGCATATAGGAAGAACAGGACTCACCTTCAATGCCTCTGAAATTACTGCGAAATTTGGGCAACAAGGATCTTATACCTCCTATGCTATTCTCCTTTACTTCACACAGTATGTTCATTTGCTAATTTCAGTTTGTTCTCTTTGATAAAGGCATTAACCAGGTCGAATAATTATTACCCGAAACAATTCATGCTAAAAATGCTTGAAAAGACATGAACTCTAACATCTTCATTAATGGCAAGCATTACGCGTGACCATGATGTATAATAATTACCCACAACCTTCTGAAAATTAGAACTTTCTGATTCATAATTAGTTTCGGATATACTTTCCTCCAAACTTCTCGCTAAATTTTGACTTAGAGAGCCTTGGGAAGAAATGAGATTATAGTCACCAAACCCTTGAACCATTGAACCTTTGGGAAGTGGTTCAATGTGAAGGTTCAAATATACAAATTGAATTACATGGAGGGGCAAATAGTTCACTTTTAAGGAACATTGAACTTCAGACTCTTGAACCTTTGAACCATTGGAATGTGGTTCAACTCGAAGGTTCAATGATACGAGATGGACCACAAATCGGCCAATAGTCACATGACTTTGCAAGAAACTTTGAACTTTGAAACAGTGAACCGTTGAAATATTGAACTCCGCTATAAGGTTCAAGCAGAAGGTTCAACGATATATTAAATTACTCAAGGGAACTAAGGTGAACATGACTCTTTATGAAGCATTGAGCATTGAATTGTTCGAACCGTTGAACCATTGAACTTTGGGAAAAATGGGTTCAAGTTCAACCGGGAGGTTCAAAGACATATTTGAGTTAAACAAAAAGGGCTGACAGTTCACTTTTAGAAACATTGAATTATTGAACCCGTTGAACCCTTGGAATGTTGAACTTTAAGAATGGTTCAAGTTCAAAGGTTCAATCCTTTAGTAATTTCACATACAAAAGACAATAGGCGGGTGAACTTAAAGAATAAAGAGCCGACTTAAAGAAATGAAGATATGACAAATAAGGGAAGATAGTAAGTCAACTCTTGCTTAGGGAAATTTTATGAAAATCAAATAAGGGCGACTTAAAAGGTAACACTCTGATATGTGAATCTTTTCATTCTATCATTAATCAAGCTGTGAGTAATAACATTATGAAGCTTCCCCTGATCAAGCCTATTGATCCTAATAAACAAGGACCTTATTTTGATGACAATGCCTTTTGTCATTATCATCAGACACAAGTACATGGCACTGAACGATGTATGTGTCTTAAACATGAAATACAAGACCTTATTGATTCAAATGTCATCCAGGTATCAAGTGTGAATGATAATGGAAATAAGTCGGTTGCTCCGCTGAATCAAAACTTACAAATCTTCACTAATCCTTTCCCTAAACATACTGAAAATAATATGGTTGAATAGGGTTTAGTGGAAGCAGACGATATTGATTACTTGGACTATGATACTATCATCGGAATGATTGAAGTAGATAAGAAACAAGTGGACAAGAAACAAGTGGACAATTCACCTCATCCACGAAGAAATGGAATTTATGATGAGGTTCCTCCTCCATTATCCTTATATGGATTGGGAGATAATCAAAATGCATCAAAAAAGTAAGAACAACAACCGATACAGATGAGTAAGATGGTGTAGGATGATGATCGTTACTGTTCTAGAAATATTCAACAAAGAAAACTTGCTAAAAATTGAAAAAAGCAAGACAACAATCAATAGTCATAAATAATAGTCATTCTCCCCCTCATAAGCAATAAAAAGTCTCATTCAAACAAGGATTTAAGGAATAAGAATCATATGATAACAAACAAAACTTTCATAAGAACCACTCAAATTTTGCATTAAATATGATTGAGTACCTCTCCAAGAGGTTCGCAAGCTCCAAGATATAATATGAAGACCCTACAAGTAAGTATCTCTAACCCTTTATTTCTCTTGTGATGTGCTTCCCCCATGATGTGTTATATGTTGTTTAGGCCTCTTGGGATGACCACTGATTCTCCTGTAAGGTCTGCAATACCAAGAGACTGCCTCTGTTGTGACCTTCCTCTATTTGTATCATCATTCTTCTATATTGCCTCTCTCTCTCTGATTTCATTGTTGTGTGTTGTGTCTTATGGACATAGCATCATGGTTGGTGACCTGGAGGCACCCTCCTATGTGATTGTCCCTAAGACACTTGTTTCTCCTCTTTTATTTATTGTTTCCCTTCCTTTAGTGTTTCCACCTAGTGGGCGGATGACGACAAACATTTATACTGATGTGTACCTAGTGTCCATTTCGAGAGCAATCAAAAAATGGACTTAGTTCCTAATATGACGATGGGGTGGTATATTTTATCCAACACTTGGCTAGTAGAAGCACTTGTGCTTTCCACGTAGTGAATTTTATGATGTTTCTATCACATTTACAAACCTTAACAATATTCTTTCTCTGTGCACCTTTGTTTGCCTTTGAATCTAGCCTTGGCGGTACTCAATTCAGGGAGCTTCGTGAAATAGCCCTACAGTTATCATCAAACTCTGGATTCGTTGTATATCCTTGGCTCTTTTTGTGGTTAATCATATGCATTGATGTTGTATTTTATCATGATTTTGTAGACACTAACATGTTTCTTGTAGGGATGTGTTTGTGGGAATATTTGGTGATTGTAAAGTACATGTCACCTCCGAGGGGCATGGATTTTGCAAAAGTTAGTGCTCCCTTGTGTGTTTTCTTCCTACCTTAACATGCTTGATATCGATACTTGATATCAACCACCTTAAGGTGGGGGCATATATAAGGTAAGCTATCTGTTATAGACGTTAGCAATGTGTTTGACCTTAGATGCAAAGACTTGCACCCCAAGGTAGTGCATCGTGCATCCTGAGTTTGTTTGCAATCAATCAATCAATCATGTAAGCCATCTGTGGAGGTGGGATATTATGTATATTCTTTTTATCTTAAGCCCTCTACAAAGGTGGGGATGGTGTATTTCTCGGAGTAGATTGCATCATTCTGTCATTTTCAAAAGTCCTCTGCGGAGGCGGGGAGCGGTTATGTGACTAACTCAACCCTTAAGCGTGTCTTTGGCGATTGTTGTGGTGAAGCCCAATCATCAGTGTGTGCCTATAATGTGCCTGAGATGGTGTTGGACCTAGAAATAGGTACACTCCATCACTTGTTTTTCATGTTTTCTCCGTGTCTTCAAGTGTGTGTTTTGGTGTGCTTGCTTTGTTTGGTGTGTCTGTTGCCCCATATGTAGTATGCATTTTGGGTGGTTTTGCGTGCCTTGCATGTGTGTCACCCCATATATACAAAGACCTACACAATGAGTGCATCCTGTATTATGGGAGGTTTGTTTACTTTCCAGTACTTGCATTTGCATTTCATATATATGAGAAAAAGAAAAGAAAAGATATCATTCTTGTCTTCCATGCATTAATGTGTCTTCTATGCATTGACTGTATTCTCCGTGTTCTACATGACTGTAACTATCTTCTCCGTGTTTTGCGTGCTTGTTACTATTTTCTATGTGATCGGTGTGTCGTCTCCGTGCTTGATGTGTTTGTTGTGTTTGTGACCTTACTTTAATGCATGTATTAGCCTCGCATTTATACATACATTAAAGTGGGGGCTAAATGTAACGTCAAAAAATGTCTCCTTGGGGGCTTTTCCCTCATAAGGTTTAGCTCCCTGGTCTTTAGCATGCATTTAGGATATTTTAGTTCATATTTTGGCATCCCGATGGAATGAGGCCTAGGTTTCATGGCAAAGTGGACCTAGGAGGACACCTTGACCTTAGCCCTACCCAAAATAGGGGGGGAGGAATTGGGTACCCGTGCTAGTGCCACAGTCCTGCCCTATTTTGGGTCAGGCCCAAAATTTAAGTGTCAATTTATGACTGTTATTTGGTCCTTTTGAGGACATGGTAAGTTCTGTTTTTTGAAATCTTGGTGGGAGTGCTTGTAGTTGCATATAAAAGCATGTTTAGGCATTCATTTGTAAATTAGATTTCAATTAGATGATTACTAGCAAGCTATTGTGTTCTCAAGGTGATTCAAGGCTTTCATTGTGTTGCAAGAGCAGACTTGTTTTATGTGTTGATGTTTGTAGATTTGAGCATCAATTTCCTCATGGAATGAAGAGCATCTTCCTCCCATGAGAGCATCACTACAAGGTGACATAATATTGTGTTTTCATCATTGATTCCTTTGGCTTTTGCCTCTGCCTCACAAGGGCATGCACTCTCTATCTGACAACGGCGTTCAGAGACTTAAGTGTCCTCTGGGGCTTGACTGAGGCAAGCATCTAAACACCACAAGCCCCAAACCAAGCCTTGTGATTACAGGTTACAAGTGTCACATTCAGGAAAAGTGAAGTTGTAGGAAGGATTGGAAGGCATCAAGGATTTGGGATCTAAAGAAAATTAAGACACATGAGCATTTCCAGGACTTGGGTGCTCGCTCTAGTGTCCTCCATAGATGAGTTTCTGAAAACAAAAGTTACGGGGCTGATCAGTGTTGGAAGGATGTCCAAATCTCGCGAAGAAACTGGTACCTTAGACTAGGGTGCTTGCTTCGGTGTCCCTGACTGTTCTGCTTCTGAACCCCAAAAATAGGTACTATATGATTTGGTATTTTACTCCTGTCTGCAAGAGCTTTTTCTGTTATTCGTCAATTTGTTGTCGTGTTTGTATAATTAGGTTTTTAATGGTCAATTGAGCATAGGAGAAGGAAAATTGATAACTAAATTTCCTAATCCAAGTTTCCCTACATCTCACAGTGACCTAGGGTATGATAGTGCTCGCCACTAGACCCTAGATCCTTGAATGTAAAGTGGAGAGGAGGATTTAAACATCAAAACACTAAACATTAACAAATCCAATTTTTTACTAAACATTTCCACCCTAGTCTATGACTTCCATGAGTAAGTCAAGTTTTAGGGGGAGAGGATGTAGTGCCCCTCCATTCTCACCTTGGATGTGTAGGTGGTCTACCTAAGGAGCACGAAGGTGAAGGTAAAATAATAGGAATATTTAGGGTATGTTAGAGAGTTGATGTTTACGATGTTGATAGATGCTACATTCATGTTGGTGACATTCTTGATTATCCTCATGTGGTTTCATATGATAGTTAGTATGTTTTATCGATAATCTTTGCTACGACACTTATGTTTACTTGAGTTATGCATATGTTATGACAACTTTATGGACTTAATTGATTATGTGCATCAATCTTATTATGTGCATCACATGATTATCTGATGATGTTTATTATCTGGTTGATCAACTACTAATTATTATGCGTGATGTGGTTACTTGTTTGATGTGTGTTTGTGAGAGGAACAGTGTCGCATTACTCATGCATGAGTACCCTCCTACGATGTGATTTCCTTTCACGGTGTGTTTGATTGTATGATTATATCTACATCTATATGTTCGACTATTTTTTGGTTGCTGTAGGTTGCAGGTATCAAGCATCGACTCCACCTAAATTGATAGGTCTGAGCATGCCTTAAACCCAATGGAAACTGTTGAATGGAGATGACATATGGTCCCTTAGTTAGCCATCATCCTTGAAAAGGATGAGTATCCAATTTTGCACCCAGTCAGTGTTGTCTGTATGGGCATAATGGTCAATCATTGTCATTGTGGTCATGCTTTCGATCATGCATTGTCTCAGGTATTGTTTGGCATTTGGGTTATTTAGTTTGGCATTGTTTGATTGCTACTTTGGTTAATTATTGCATTAAAATAATATTATTAGTTATGAAAGCATTTTTGTTAAATAAATAAATAAATATAAATGTCTTTATGAGAATTTGAGTTTATGGAAATAAATAATTAATAATAATAATAATAATAATAATAATAAATGTAAATGCTAGCTAAAGATAAATAAATTAATTAATATAATTAAATGTTGTGTTATGTGGCAATAAAAATAGATAATATTTATGAGTTGTCATAAAACTCATATATAGTAAATACTGAATAAATAAGAATAAAAATGATTCTTGTCTAGTTGTAAAGGAAATAAATAAGATAAAAAATATATATTGATTGGTCTGGTTGTAAATGGAAAAAAATAGCAAATTGTAAGAAAGAGATTAAGGCAGAATTTATTGCTTTTAATGGGGGGAATCTTTTGGAAGATATTGGGGGGATTTCTCTCTCATAATAATCTTGAGCAAATGGAACTTTTGGGGGGAGAGGAGATGGGAGAGACTTGTTTGTGGCTACAGTAGTTGAACCCAGCATCAAATCTTGAGCCCAGTCAAGCAAGCGAAATTAGGTTCCTTTGTTTCTAATTTCTGTCTCAGTTTTCTGTTGAAGCAAATGTTTGATTTATGATTTTTTTTGTTGATTGTAATTTGCTTGAGATTCTAGAAGCCTTGTTATCAGATCCAATTGTGCATGTCTGTATCATTGCATTTCTGGGAATCACTGATTGAAGTGGCTGCCTATCTCTCACTGATTTCATCTCTATTTTTCACAGTCTATTACATCAGCCATAACTTTATTTTTACGAACTGGGTTCCTCTAAGTTTTTTGTATATGGTGTACGACTTAGTTACCCAAATCATATCGGAAAATTAGTCATACCCAGTTTGTCATTTTGGAGATATGAATATTTTGTGAATGTCTATCTCTCACCAATTTCATCTCTATTTTTTAAGTCTATTGTATCAGCCATAACTTTATTTTTATGAACTAGGTTCCTCTAAAAAAAATTTATATATGATGCATGACCTAGTTATCTAAATCATATCCGAAAATTAGCCTTACCCAGTTTGTCATTTTGGAGATATGAATATATTTTTACTGTCTATGTCTCACCTGTTTCATCTCTGTTAAAACAGTTAGTTGTGTCACCAATAACTCTACTTATTTTGGTTGTTTGTTAGGTTATAAGAAGGCTATTAAATCTATATAGAATAGAAGTAGAAGAATTCAATTTGGATAGAGTGATTGTATATTAATGTTGATAAATTTAATTTAAATTGATATTGATTTTATTACGATTTATTAGTAGAATTATGATAAGTAGGTTTGGAATTTAGGTTTGTAAACAATGTATTTAAGATTTGATTTATAAGTTTTTTTAGAAATTAGTTGATTATGAGTGGAATTGTATAAGATAAATGGAACTTGTGTAAATTGTATCAATGGTCGTAATAGGATCATGTTGTCGAGGTTTAGTTTTCTTGAGGCATAAATTAGTATGTCCTAATTTCTTGTGTATGCGATGTTGTAAGTGAATTTTGATGTGATAATAAAGTCCTTTACATATGTGGTGGTTCATTAGTTGTATAGAGCATGTTTATTACTTGTGCTTAAGAAATGTCACATTCTTATTAACCTTGTTGTTGAGAAAATATTTGTATCATATTTATGTCTTGAACTCAATCAACCCTTTCCTATTCCTAGACTTGGTATGTTAGCAGGTTAGAATGCTTTGTATTGGTTTATTCCTTTAATACTAGTGTTGGGTAAGGGATTTTAACAAGCTTGGTAATCATTATGAGGTGTAGACACCTCTGGAAGAACTATGTATTAGGTATGTTCATTTTGGTATTCATAGGACCAATGTAGTAGTGGTTTATAGAAGATTGATCAAGTTAACACTTAAGCTTTCCCATAGCAACCTGAGCTTCTCTCTTCCTATTCGTGTGTTGAACAAAATTTTGTAAAATCTAGAAAAAGATTGTTCTTTTACTTGTTCCCTATTAGTGTTCACTCTTGAGTTGCTTTAGCCATGATACTTCTACTTGGTTTGAACCATCCTTTAAATGTGTTATGATCCTATCATATGCATGTGGTTAAAAGTGTGGTAGATTTGATGAAGATGTTAGATGTATAGGAATGTTTTGTTGTTCTATATTCCTTTCCTCTCAAGCTAACCTTAGAACAAGGTTCTTTCATTGTAGCTTCAGGTTTTGTATCTTGTGATTCTAACTAGTGTAAGATATTTATAGCATTCTAATATTATAGGATTTTAGTCTTGCTTATACAATTATATTTAATAGTATTTACAAAATTGTTTAGATTATTAATGAAATCTACATTAGTTGTAAATAGTGTAAATAATTGTTGTGTTTAATTTGTATGTCTTAGGGTTATTTGCATGTTGTTTGCATTCATTTTAATTAAATGAAATTAAAATAAGTCTTGAGAATTATTAGTTACAATTTTGTATTGTTGAGATAGATTCACTTTATATTTGTTAGATGATTGATCATGAAAATATTGATGAAGGATCTTAGTTTATGATGTGCATCTGAGAGTGAATGTGATGTGAGACCATTGTGTTTAGTGGTGTCAAGTGTTTGTGTCATTTGGGGAAGTTGTTTCCAGAGGCCTAGGTGGGTGTGATTGTGTGGGGGTTGGCTATGTGTGCATCATGTGAGTTGAATGAACTGCATGCTTGAAATGTTGCCTCCTATTCACGTTGGTATGATACATGTGCAAGATGGATAATGCCTTACTCAGTGTACCTATTCATGTGGTTATGATGACTATGAAAGATGGATAATGCCTTGCTATGTGTGATGTGAAATGATGTGTATTTTGTGTTGTAAATGTATCATGATGAGAATGTGATAGTTCATGCTTGGTTTATGTTTTGGGACAAGGATATAAGAATTGGTCTATGTGATTATGTTTTGTATGCAAGAAGGTAAATGCCTTGCATTGTATATGTTACTTGTCATTGTGATGGTAATTATCTTGCTTCATGGATAGGGTCTTTTAGATGCAGGTAGGGGACTGGCTTTCAATGTGGGGCCAGTGCCCAAAGTGGCTGCCAGGATAACCCATTGGAAGTTTTTAATCCAGTGATAATGTAATAATAAATTTAGAGGGTTGGGTAGTTTCCACACTAAATAAGATAATTGGATGCCTCACCCATGCTTGTAGTTCTCATTCAGGCTAAGGATGGGATGAGAAGGTCGTGGTTAGCAAGATCAACTTCCTTGTCCTCACGAAAGGAATGTTGGTTCCGCATGTGTCACCCTATGGGGCCGATGTCTAGTGAGAGACTGCTAGGATAACCATAGATGGGGGCCAGCATCTAGACAGCCAGGATAACCCATGGATGGGGGCCAGTATACGGTGAGAGACTGCCAGGATAACCCATGTTAGGACCATGCGATGACACTCTTCCCTACTGTATCCTAGCATTCTCTAAGTGGGTTTTCCTCTTTTATTATGTGATTGCCTCTGGAAGTGTTGGTTGAGTTGCTTGTGATGTTCATATTGACCAGTGTTGTATTGGAGTCGTGTGTAGTCCTTACACTTGTTAGCCTATTATCTTCTTAACTATTTTCTTAGTGGGACCTTATTGTTATCTCCTAGCATGGGGGGTGGACCTTAGGGTTCCACATGGTCAGGTGGTTGTGCTTTTATCTCCATTGGTTTCCCATGTTGTTGTTCGTGTGTGAGAACGGTGTACCTCTTATATTAGATTATAGATCTTGTTCTAGCTTAAGGAGACAGATACTTATGTTTGTGTTCCAGTCTTGTATATCAGTTGAATCATGTGCTATTATCTTGATGTATGTTCTCCAATGTAATCAGGAAAGTGATATTGTAAACAATGTAATATTGTACTCTCTTGTAAAGGAAATTGTATATGTACTTGTATCCTTTTTGCAGGATCTTCATTATTACTTATCCGATGATATAATATGGAAATGTATGTGTTTATTCATTTGATGCAATTAGATTAGAATGAACCATGGTTGTTAGTTAATTCATAATGTTGGTTAGATCATGTTAATAGTTGTTAGTAATGCAGCCGTGGAATCTCTAGAGGATACAGCTTAACTTGATGTATGATTAAATATGATTTACATTTCTTGTTATTTCTTTCTTTAAAAAAAATTTGGTCCTTTGTATAGCATAGTTGAGCTGTTCCCTAGGGTTTCATGGCGGGGCGTTACAATTCCCAATTATAATAAATGCAAGAATGAGGCTATTTATGTCATATCAAGTACTCTTCATATATAAAATGTCAATGTTCTATCATTGTTGGGCTCCTCTACCACTCACTATAATGAAATTAATATTGTCATTTTTTTTTCTAGACATTTATTTTGAATACTTCTAAGGTAGCCATGACTAAGATCTAATTTTCTCCACAAATCACTATCTAGAAATAAATTCAATTCATTTGTTATGTTATTTTCTCCAAAACTAGACAATATGTAAAAATAATTAGCATAAAAAACATCAATATTTAGTCCACCTCTCTAATTTGTTGATGATTTTTTAATTACTTAGGCAATGTAAAGACTATAGTTACCCTATCGGACAAATAATGAAACACATAGCGGTTGATTAGTTTCCTTGATTTTTGAGCCTCCAAAGATTGAGCATGCTTTACCTTTATGTAGATTTAGAAGATGCACAATTGAACCAAATTTTCTTTATTGTTCATCTTAGCAAATCAATTGTTAATATTTCATTTATAGGTGTGTTAGCACATGCAATCCATATTTACTTAGATTCTATTATGGAGAATTCTATCCTTTTTAGGCATACATAAATAGAAATTCAAAACATCTATAAAAATTAAAATAGGAAACACGATCTTTCTTAAATATAAGTGTATGTGCAGAAACTAGAATGAAATGAAAGAGATTAAAACAATCTTAAAACCTTATTCTAAAGCATGCATGACCTTAGATTGAGAAAACAAGGAATGCAAATACTATGGAAAATCAGCAAACTAGTACCCAATTCAAACCTTGGGTGTGTTGGATATGTTCTTGGATGCTTGATGTAGAGATGTTGGTTGCTCTTCAAAGAAGCAACAAATACCTATAAATTTTCCTCTCTTCCTCCTAATTTAGTTGGGGATGAGACTTGATTTATTAATATGTGGATGATAGGATGGAGGGCTAATATTTGATTAAAATGGATGGCTAGGATTGAATGAGATAAATTAGGGCAAGGTTAGAAGCTTCTACCTGGCAAGTTAAAAGAATGGATGGTTGAGATTAAAGATGAATGGATAGCTAGGATTGAGGGGGAGGATTTTAGGGCAAGGATAGAAGCTTCTAGGTCTCATCATTATATGAATGGCTAGGATTAAAAGATGTGGTAGGGAAATGGATGGTGGAGATTTATTAGTTGTTTGACTTTTGTCTTTTAGTTGGTCATGTGACTCATTGAATTTTTAATTTATTTATTTGTGGATGGGACATGATTTAGGATTTGATTTATTTTATTAGTGGGGATTTAGACTAATTAATCAAATAATAAGATTATTTAATCAATTAGTGGAGAGGGATTAGGGAAGTTAGTTGAATTAAATTAATATGATTTATTTATTTAATTTGATGATGGAATGGGTATTAAAAGGCTAATCTTAATTGGGAAAACTATAAATGGTAAAAAAGCCCTTAAAGCATCAAGTAGTAAACTAGAATGATGATCTGGCGCGGTGCATAGAAGAAGCAGATTATAGAGCAAGTGTGGATTTCACTATAGATGCTCCTGACCATCGATAGTATGAGCGATCTGGAGCAGACTACCAAAGAGATGATTGGAGATCATGTGGGAAGGATGACATCCCACCATTCACCATGGGGAAAATCAAATCCCCTTGGGGAAAAGATCAAAGCTTGATGTTTCAGGAGGCTTTGAAGGGAAAGATTTCAATTAGCCGAGTAGAAGGTTTTGAAGATGTGACAAGGGCCACCAGCATTGGAATAACAACAACAGGTATAGGAGGAATCAGAAAGATGTTATGACCTTTAAGAGGAAAACATATCAGGAACCTTTGCCTTTTAATATGCTGTGAAGTAAAGCAATGGTCATTCTGTCCAAATTATTAGACAGCAACAATGCACATCTGAAAAATAGATCCTTCTTTGTCAAATGGACGGGGCAAGGATCTTCTAAGGATAGAATTATAAATTGGTGGAAAGAGAACTGGGGAGATCGAGTATCGGTCATGGCTTTGTTGAATGATTTTTTCCTCATCGAATGTTGTTCTGAGGATTTGAAAGGAGAAATCCTAAAGGGAGATCTATTGTTTATGGATGATCTAGGTTTTTATACCAAGGACTGGGAGCCAAATTTCAACCTAGTTGGTCATAAGATGGGGAGAGACCTAAAATGGATAAGGCTTTATAATTTACCTTTAGAGTATTAGTGTGAAGATGTTCTAAAGGCAATTGGAAAGGAATTAGGTTCCTTCATTAAATTTGATGAGAAGCTCTATGGAGGTGAGGATAGAACCTTTGCAAGGATCTGCATAGAGCTAGATCAGGATGAAGGGCATTGGGAGGAATTGGAAATCATTTATGAAGTTGGATCTTTGAAGTAAAAAGTGGTGATAGAACATAGCATGGCAAGGAGAAGAGATAAACCCTTGAAAAACCCAATCATTCAAGGAGGAGGATTTAGCGTCAAGGCAGAGTTGATGGTAATTTGTTGGACAATAAATCTTTTCTCAAAAAGAACCCAGATGCAATGGAGAATCCATTGAGAAGGGGATCATAAAAGCATAGATCTGTGGAAGATGGACAAGGTGATCCATGCACGGATAAAGGTTTGGTCTTAGATGGTAGGCTCCTAGAGATGGTGACAGAAAGGTCAAATGAAGAAGGATCTCAGGATGGTTCAAATTTGAGAAGACCTGATATAGAATGTAATTTGCCTTTTGACCCCCTTAGAAAATTAAATTGTAAAGAAGGGAAAGAGTGCAAAGAGAGAATCAATATAGCATTTCGAGAGAATGAAGGTCTAGGAGAGAAGGACTTTAAGAAACATAATGCAAACCTATTTGAAGCAAGTTTAGCTACAAAGGAGAAGGATTCAAATAGAATTGAAGCAAAGATTAACAGGGATGTGATGGAAATGATTGAAGATCTTTTTGGAACTCCCAAATTACTATGGCTTAACTTGAGAGAGAAGGAGGCTGAGATGGACATCTTAGAAGAAGAGGATTACTTGAACTTCATGGAGGAGAAGGTAGATGGAGTAGCAAAGGAAGCCTTGCCTAACCATACTAATTTGGGAGAGGAACCTAGGATGGTGGTTGTTGTTTAGAAATTGGGAATTAATCAGAAAAGAGCAAAGATAACTTCTCCTAATTGCGGAGAAAGGAAGAAAACTAGCAGAAAAAATCCTTCAAGAGAAATGAAAGGAGGATGGTGATGCAGAGGGCTAGGTGAAGATCACATGACTTTTGAGATCAGGGAAGGTAATCACCCTTCCTGAGGAGCCATGAAGGTCTTATCATGGAATGTTAGGAGCATTAATGCTCCTAACAAATAATGGTTGGTCAAGCACCAAATAGAGAGAGCAGAGGTGGATATAATGATGTAACAAGAAACCGAACTAATAAATGAAGAGTGTGAGCATTTCAAGAAGAAAATTGGGTTGTGGCAAGGAGAATGGGTTCCTTCTAAAGGTGCCTCAGGAGGTTTGATGACCCTATGGAAACCTCAAGCGGTCTTAGTTGAAAAGCTTGCTGAGGGTAGGAATGGTTAAGCTACAAAGTTAGAAGTTTTTCTTCAAATCTTTAATTTATTTTGACAAATGTCTATGGTCCAATTTCATGTACATTGGGAAAAGGGAGACTAGACAGACTAACCATACTTTGTCATCTTGGCCTCTAGACTTCCATCTGATTGGTGGGGACTTCAATGCAATTCTACACAGCTCCAATAAAATGGGTGGGGTGCTAAGGAAATCACCGTCCCAAACAGACTTTGAAGAGTGGGTTGAAATAAGTATGTTGATGGAAATCTAGCACACAAATGATACCTTTACCTAGACTAATAGATGACGTAGTTTTAGTAACATAGAAAAAAAGCTAGATAGATTTTTTTGGAAAGGGGATTTGGGAGGCTTCCCTTTTGGGTTGGAGAGTATCATACAGCCTTGGTCAGGCTCAAACCACTCCCCAATTTAGCTCATTATCATAGGAGACAAAAGGCCTTACAGGTGCCCCTGTAAATTTGAGAACATGTGGATGGAGCATTCAAACTTCTTCAATCTTGTAGAGAAGTGGTGGAAGGATAGTAATGTGAATGGTTCAAAGATGTTTCAAGTGGAAGCTAAGTTAAAATTAGTAAAGCAACACTTAAAGAAATGGAACCAACTCCATTTCAAGAATATTTTTGAGGCCAAGAAGCAATTGAAGGTGAAGTGGATCAATTGAATAACGAAGTATTAACATTAGGGATGAATGAGGATAGATTCTTACAAGACAAAAAATTATTGCCCAGGTGAATATGAGATCTTATTGGCCAGAGAGGAAACATACTGGAGGTAGAAATCTAGGGAAGTGTGAATTAAAGATGAGGACCAAAACACTAAATTCTTTCACAACAGCACCAAGGCTTGGAGAAATGCAAATAGGATCTCAAAGATCACTAGGGGGATGGGGTGGTTGTGGAAGACATGGAAGAGATCAAAGCTTATGTAGTTAATTTTTTTAGAGATTTTCTTAACAATTGGAGTGGCTCAGACTTGTTGGCTCAGAGTAGGATCTTGGAGAATATTCCTTCTTTGGTTTCAAAAGGACAAAACAAAATGTTGATGGCTAGCTTCTCAATGGATGAAATCAAGATAGCATTGTTCCAGCTACATCCTGATAAAGCCCCAGGTCCGAATGGCTTTCCTACTTTTTTTCAGAAGTGTTGGAACATTGTTTGCAAAGAAGTTTTTGAAGCAATTGAAGATTCAAGAGCCTCAGGTAAGATTCTAAAAGAAATCAGTAATACTTTGTTATCTCTAATTCCAATGAAAGATGGTGTCTCCTCTGTGGATGATTTTAGACCTATTTCTCTATGCAATACTTTCTACAAAATTATAGCAAAAGCAGTAGAAAATAGGATCAAGATGATATTTCCAAACATAATATCAAAAGAGCAAATAGGGTTTGTTCTGGGTAGATCCATTCTAGATGGGGTAATAATTGCTCAAGAAGCAATTCACTCAATACAGAAATCAAAGTCATCAGCAATGTTGATCAAACTTGATATTAAGAAGGCTTATGATCAAGTTGATTAGAGATTTTTGTTTAAGGTTATGGAGGCTTTTGGTTTTTTGAAATGTTGGCTTGATTGGATTTTCAATTGGATTGCCAGTCCTAGGTTCTCAGTGTTGGTTAATGGCTCTCCAGAAGGGTTTTTTGAAGTTTCTAGAGGTATAAGGAAAGGAGATCTTTTTTTGCCTTTCCTCTTTATCATTATGGCAGAGGCCTTAGGAAGATCCTTAAATCAAGCTAGAATCAGGGGAAGTCTTGATGGAATTCAAGTGACTAGCAATCTGCCTCCTATTTGCCATTAACAATTTACTGATTACACCCTTCTATTTGGGGTAGCAAAGAGACAAGAGGTAGGAACCTTTAACTTGGATATTCTTAATTTATACTTTTCTGCCTCGGGACAAGAGGTAAGGGCTAATAAATCAGAAATTAGCTTCTTTTCTACAACTACAATGAAAGAGGAAGAAATCATAAGAGTATTGGGCTTCAAGAGAGGGCTCCTTCCTTGTTCTTATCTTGGGATTCCCTTGGATAAAGGAATAAGAACAAACAAATTATGGGATAATCTTTGTGAAAAAATCTCTAATAAAACTGCCTCTTGGAAAGGTCAGTGGTTGTCTTGGGTTGGTCGAATCATGATGCTGAAGGTTGTTCTCTCCGCCATTCCCATATATATCATGTCTTGCATCTCTTTATCAACAGGGGATAATCATAAGATGGACCAGTCATTGTGAAAATTCTTTTGGCAAGGTAATGAGGACAAGGACAAGGTTGTGTTGATTGCTTGGGACAAAGTTTGCAGATCTAAAGATTTAGGTGGAGTTGGGATTAGACAACAAAAGCTTCAAAATTTGGCCTTGGGAGCCAAAATCATTTGGAGAATGTTCAAGGAATCACACCTTAAGTGGGCAAGAATTCTTCAGCACAAACACTTAGATGATGACATGAATTCTAGCATTTTACTCACCTCTAATGCTCCGCGGAGATCAAGAATATGGAACTTCATGAAAGAATGTAGACCTCTTATCTCCAACTTCCTTACTTGGGACATTCATGATGGTCAATTTGCCTTGTTTTGGGAAGATTCTTGGTGTGGGTATGCAAGTCTTGACAAAACTTTGGAGTGGATATTGTTAAGAACTACCTTAAATAGCATTGGGGTCTCTTTGTGGGAGATTATTTGAAAGTGGAAATGAAGGATGGTATAAGGACTTGGTCTTGGAAGGACATGGAGTCATTGGGGCTGCCAAATAGAGAAAGTGAGTTGTTAAAAGAGGTTCTCAGGGAAAGATCAATGGTTTTGTATGTTGGGCAAGATACAATCATGTGGAATGGATCTAAGTCTGGTCAATACAATGTCAAAGATGGTTCTAGAATTCTTGAAAGGGAGGAGAATTTAGGAGAAGTGGTGGTCCCAATAGGATTTTGTTGGCACAAGTTCTACTCGCCCAAAGCTGGAACCTTCAAATAGGTAGCTCTTCAAAAGAAATTTTTAACAACAGAAAGATTTAGAAAGATGGGCTTTGAGGGTCCCTCTACATGCGAGTTGGGTAGAAGCAGCAAAGAGATAGTTGATCATTTATTTCTTAGTTGTCCCTTTGTGCAAGAATGTTGGATTTGTCTTTGTGTGAAGTTAGGATGGAAGAGTGCTCTTCCAAGAGATATTTTGAGTTTGTTCAGATCATGGCCTTTTTTCAATAAAGCAACGGCCTTCTCATGCCTTTGGATTATCAATCTATATTGTTAGAAATGAAAGCACAACTACTCAATAGAAATTTGATTCAAATGAATATTTAACAATCTTTAACAAAGTATTAGAGATGGAGATTGCAACATAGAAAATAAACCCACAATACAGAAATATACCAGAAGTAGAATGAAGCACACAACACAGTGTTTAACATGGAGAAAACCCTTGCAGGTAAAAACTCCACCAAGAAAAGAGGCCAAGTTGTATTATCTTCACAAAAGGATATTACAAATACATTCACTTCATTTGTCCTTCAACCTTCACTCTGGCAGAACCTGGGTACCTATAAATTGTTATGCAACTCATCTACTATGCCATGGTTTATATATAATTTGTAATCCTCAAGATAGGCATCCACCTTGGAATCTCCACCCATGCAACAATAAATGTTGTCATACATGTATCCTACACTTGACAAAATATGCCCATGCAAACTTGGGTGCCTAGGGCCTAAAATAGTCACTTACAGCATCTTATGACACGTCATAACTATCATAGATACCACTAAAAGAGAATCTTCCCAAGATGGGCACCTAGGGCTAAACATAGCAACTTACAACACATTAATAACTGTCATATGCATCATAGTGTTAAAGAATCTTATGACAACTTGCAATTGTCATAGATTCTTTACATGCAACCACCAAACATTATGACATCTGTCATAAAAGAAAAGAAAGTAGATTCTCCACTTGGGTGCCCCACCTTGACTAATTACCATTTATCATAGTAAATGGCATCCTGTAACTACCATCGATAACTCTGAAACTTACCAGTATAGTAAATCTGTAATTACCGTAGACAGTAAATAATATTTACCACTGCCAGTGAAACTAGTACATCCCTTACGGGTAATTACAAATAATTAATGGAATAATACAATAATGGGATTTACAAGGTTAATGGCACTTTATCTCAACATTCTCCCACTTGGCATTATACATTGTAAATCAATCCATAGGAAAATAGTGTGAAAAATAATCAGGCACTAGAAACAAGGCCCATGGCCTCTCTGTACCACACGAACTTCTCTGTGCTCATAGGCTTGGTCAATCAATCTGCAACATTCTCCTAATTGTCTATCTTATTTAGCTCAATCTATCCATTTGCAACCAACTCTCAAACAAAGTGATACTAAGCATCAACATGCTTAGCCCAAGCATGATACATAGGATTCTTGGCCAAACAGATAGCACTCTAGCTATCACAACCAATCTGAATGATCCTACAATCAAATCAATACCTGTACATAGTTTTCTCAACCAAACTAACTCCTTAGAGACATGGGTAGCAGCCATATACTCTACTTCTGTGGTGGATAAAGCAACTGTGGGCTACCTCTTACTCATCCAACTCATTGCTCCTCCAAACAGAGTAAACACATAGCCACTAATGGACCTTCGACTATCTAAGTCACTTGCCTAATCTGCATCAACAAAAACCTGTATGTCCAAAGATTTATCAACACTATCAGTACCAGAGTAAACCAAACAATAATTAGGAGTACCTGCAAGATATTTAAGCACCCTCTTCGCATAATTCCAATGTTGTCTACCAAGGTTAGACATAAATCTCCTCAAAACTCCCAATACTTGGGCAATATCTAGCCTAGTGCAAACCATTGCATACATCAAACTCCCTACAACACTAGCATATGGCACATTAGACATATCCTCAAGATCATCCTCAGTCTTTGGACACATATCTAATGAAAGCTTAGTACTAATGGGTAAAGGAACTCTAACTGGGTTACAGTCCTGCATACTAAATCTCTGCAAAATGGTATTCACATACTTACTTTGTGACAACCAAAGCATTTTGTTACCTCTGTCCCTTTTGATCTCCATTCCTAGAATATACCTAGCATCTCCAAGATCCTTCATATCAAATGCACCTAAAAGTTGGGCTTTAAGCTCACTGGTCATACCCTTAGTATTTCTAAAAAATAACATGTCATCAACATACAATGCAATAACCAGTATAGAATCATCAATACAATGTATATAAACACAATGATCCTCCTTACTTCTAACAAAACCCAATTTCAACACCAATGAATCAAACTTTTGATACCACATTCTGGGGGATTGTTTCAACCATAAAGTGACCTCTTCAACCTACAAACCCAATGTTCTTTTCCTTTTACCTCAAAACTTGTAAGCTATTACATATAAATTTCTTCCTCAAGATCTCCATGCAAGAACGCAGTCTTAACATCCATTTGCTCAATCTCCTAATCATAAGCTGCAGCAATGGATAAAAGAAATCTAATAGAAGTCAATTTAGAAACAAGAGAGAAAATCTCACCAAAATCAACTCCCTCTCTCTTGGAGTAGCCCTTGGCTACCAGTCTAGCCTTGTACTTCTCCAATGAACTGTCTACTCCAAACTTCTTCTTGAAGACCCACTTACAACCTATGGTCTTTCTTCCTTTGGGCAAATGAACAAGATCCTAGGTGTTACAAGAGTCTAAAGCCATCATCTCCTCCTATATGGCTAACTGCCAAGACTCACTATCATTTGAAAGAATAGCTTCCCTGTAGGATCTAGGCTCATCGTTAGTACTCAATAAAGCAAATACATAATGGAAATCTAGTGGGTTATACTTGTCAAATTGATTATGTTGTCTTGTGGATCTCCTCAAGGGTAGAGTAAGAGTCTCAACTTGTTCTTCTACATGATCATTTGTACCAACTTCTTCTGTAACAACAAATTCATCTTCATCAGAACTACTCAAATATTGTTCTTCTTCTTCACCCCCCAATCCATCATTCTATTCTTCCTGAGGTACATCTTGCTGCTCTAAATCAAAGTGCACTCTCTTTACCTTTTCATCTTTTTCTTTTGGCTGCTCAGGTTTAGAAATAGCTCTAAGTTCCCTAAAAATAACATCTCTAGAATAGATAATCTTACAGGTTAGTGGATTCCAAAGCTTATAACCTTTGACATTATCACCATATCCAATGAATGTACACTTTTTAGCTTTTTGATCCAACTTAGATCACTTTTCCTTAGGCACATGAACAAAAGCCTCACAGCCAAAAACTCTTAAATGTGAAACAGAAGGTTTCTTACCTGTCCACACTTCATAAGGTGTCGAATCAAGAGCCTTACAAGGAGATATGTTAATCAAGAAGCAAGCAGTACACACAGCCTCTACCAAAAAGCATTTATCCAATTGTGCATCACTCAACATACTTCTGGCCATTTCCATGATTGTTTTGTTCATCCTTTCTACAACACCATTCTGTTGTGGTGTATATGGGGTTGTCTTTTGTCTGATAATGCCTGCATACTTGCAAAACTCATCAAACTCCTTAGAGTAATATTCCCCTCGATTGTCAGATCTTAATATTTTTATCTTCAAACCTGATTGGTTCTCTACTAAGACTTTGAATTCCTTAAATTTAGTGACAACTTCATATTTGTGTTTCATAAAATAAATCCAAGTAAATCTAGATGCATCATCAATGAAGGCAACAAAATAATGAGATATTTGGATAGAATCATTATCCACAGGTCCAAACACATCCGTATGAATAATTTCTAACTTCTCTTTTGCTCTATTGCTTCCTAAAAAAAATGATTTTTTGTTTTGTTTACCAAACACACAATGCTCATAGAAATCAAAGTACTCATCAGAATAAGAGAAACCATCCAACAAATCTTTATTCTTAATAGTTTTCAAAACATTATTACTTGTATAACCCAATCTACGGTGCGACAACATACATGTATTTTCAATACTGGCCTCAGATACATAGGAGCCATTACAAACTGTAGTGGCTTCAAGCTTGAAAATGTTTCCCAATCTCTTCCCCTTCACTACCACCAAGTTTCCTTTCACCAATTTGCAGCCATGCTTGTCAAAAGTCACATGCATTCCCAAATCATTCAGCTTTGAAACAAAAATCAAATTTCTAGCTAATCTAGGAACATGATAAACATCAGGGAGGGTTTTAATCTTCTTGTCATTGAAACACAATTGTACCTTGCCTTTCCCAACCATTAGATATGTAGATTTGTCCCCAAGGTACACATTACCTCCATCATATTCTTCATATGTGGAGAACCATTCCTTATGCGGGGACATATGAAACGAGCATCCTAAGTCAACCAACTAGTAATCGTTAGAAATAACATTACATGCAAAAAGAAAAACATCTTCACCTACATTTGATGACTTATTCGAAGCACTCTCCCACTATTTCTTTAGCTTTATGCACTCCTTCACATGTCCCCTTTTACCGTAGTTCCAACACTTAACTCTGTTTTTCTTTCCAGGAGTCTTAGATCAGCCCTTAGACTTGTCCTTAGCCCCTTTTTTATCTCTTTTCGGTCCCCTTTTCTTAGACCTTCCCCTGACACTGAGAGCATCCCCTGAACTATCTAAACTCTTCTTCCTCATTTTTTGTGGCAGTAAAATTGCAACAAGGGCATCCAACTTGGGATCTATGAGGTTAGCAGTGATAACCAATATAACATTCTCCCAAGACTCAGGTAAAGAACAAAGAAGCAAGATACATTTATCTTCCTCATCAACATCAACATCTACGAAAGCAAGCTAACTCAATAACAAATTAAATGAATTTAAATGCTCTGCAACTAAATCACCCTCTCTCATTTTCATTGAAAATAATTTTCTTTTTAAATAGAGTTTATTTACCATACTCTTGGCTTGATAGATCTCACCCAACCGATTCCATAATTTATGTGTGGTCTCTTCCTTTGTGACATTCAGCAGGATAGAATATGAAAGACACAAATGGATGGTTCCTTGTGCCTTCTTATCCAATCTAGCCCACTCATCTGAAGAGACATCATTAGGTTTCTTCTCTTTTTGGACAGCCAACTACTAGTTTCTTTCTTCCAACAAATCCTCCATTTTCATCTTCCACAACTCATACCCTGTTCCATTGAACTTCTCAATGTCTAAACGAGAGGTTGATGCAATGGTGGATGTAGCTATAATAACTCAAGATCTGCAAAACAAACACAACCAAATCTCCCATTGTAGTTACAGCTTCCACACTACCACCAAAGAATCAAGGTTGGCCAGGCTCTGATACCAAATGTTAGAAATGAAAGCACAACTACTCAACGGAAATTTGATTCAAATGAATATTTAATGATCTTTAATAGAGTATTAGAGATGGAGATTGCAACATAGAAAATAAACCCACAATATAGAAATATACCAGAAGTAGAATGAAGCACACAACACAGTGTTTAACGTGGAGAAAACCCTTGCGGTTAAAAAACTCCACCAAGAAAAGAGGCCAAGTCGTATTATCTTCACAAAAGGAGATTACAAATACATTCACTTCCTCTATCCTTCAACCTTCACTCCAACAGAACCTAGGTACCTGTAAACTGTTATGCAACTCATCTACTATGCCATGGTTTATATATAATTTGTAATCCTCAAGATAGGCGTCCGCCTTGGAATATCCACCCATGCAACAATAAATGTCATCATACATGCATCCTACACTTGGCAAAAGATGCCCATGCAAACTTGGGCACCTAGGGCCTAAAATAGTCACTTATAGCATCTTATGACACATCATAACCATCATAGATACCACTAAAAGAGAATCTTCCCAAGATGGGCACTTGGGGCTAAACATAGCAACTTACAACACATTAATAATCATCATATGCATCATAGTGTCATAGAATCTTATGACAACTTGCATTTGTCATAGATTCTTTACATGCACCCACCAAATATTATGACATGCATCATAAAAACTAGAAATAGTAGATTCTCCACTTGGGTGCCCCACCTTGACCAATTACCATTTACCATAGTAAATGACATCCTGTAACTACTGTCTGTAACTCTGGAACTTACCAGTACAGTAACTCTGTAATTACCGTGGACAGTAAATAATTTTTACCACTGCTGGTGAAACTAGTACATCCCTTATGGGTAATTATAAATAATTAAAGGAATAATACAATAATGGGATTTACAAGGTTAATGGCACCTTATCCCAACATGTCTATCCTAATTTGGGAATTATGGAAGGAGTGGAAAAAGAGGATTTTCCAAGATAAAGAAATAAAAATTGACTCTTTCCTCAATAAAATTGAAGCCTCAATGGTAGAGGTTGCCAATAGTCAAGTAAGGGATCAGACTTTTAGACAAGTATTTTTTCATGAATGGGATGCTTGCATGAAGAAAAACTAGTTTGGATTGAGAAATCCTCTAATTGTAGGCCCTGGAGGGGTGGACACCCTAAATCTAAGAAAGGAAGCCAAATGGAAAGCTCCCCAAGTTGGGTGGGTGAAAATAAACTTTGATGGTGCCTTAAGAGGCAACCTCAAAAAATTAGGTGTGGGATGCTTAATCAAAAATTGGGAAGGGTCTATTATCAGTAGGCTAGCTTCTCCTTTTCCAAGAGGCACAAATAATGTAGCTGAGTTTAAGGTCCTCATTTTAGGGCTACGAAGGTGCAGAGAACTCAATTGCTTGATGGGTGAGGTTGAAGGGGACTCAGCCATAGTAATTAATGCACTAAGGAAAGGAGCAACACCAAATTGGTAGCTTCAAGCTTTCTTGGAGGAAGCTATGGAAATTGCTAAGTCTTTTGAATTATTTACTGTTAACCATGTGTATAGGGAAGCTAACGTTGAAGTTGATCAACTGGAAAATGTGGCAATCGATGGAACTGAGATTAGCTAAAAAGCATAGGATGTTGGTTTGGATTTTTTTTTGTGCTAGAAATTTCTGCTATGTTTTATCTTATGGAAGAGTTGTGTTATAACTTCTAGAAAAAAGAAGATGACTCCTCGATTTGGTTACCTCCTTTGGAAAACAATGCTCATGAGCCTTTGTGTCGAATGGTTGATATCTCATAGGCATGCAGCTTGTTTCTCATAGCATTTTTTGAGGGTTTATGTGTATCAGGGGCTCTCTAGTGATTTTGGGGGTAGATGTATGAGGTCTTTACTTTAATCGAAGCTTATATTAGATGATGTAGTGGTAGATCGACATCTTGCACGAGTGGTTTCATTGTTAAGTTATTGATTTCCTTTCAAATTTTGATGACACTAGTTGGAGAGTATGATTCTTAATAGCAAAAGGAAGGAATTAACATCCCTGAAATAAATGAGGTGCCATGTTTGGCTTTAAAGCTAGGTCCAGCAAGCAATTACTACATCATTGTTTTGACAGAGATGCTTTGAGATGGAAACACCCATTTGGTTTACTAGCTTGAAGTGCTAGAAGTCTTTCCTGGGGTTTGTGTCCAATGCAAGACTGAGTTTAGTATTCAAGGTGACTGGGAGGCTTGAAATGGCAGTTATCAAAATTGTTTTAGGGTGGGAATTTATGCGATCGAAGGAAAGGAATAGGATCAATTTTGATCTTGCATCTCTTTTTGTTGTAGCGCTATTATACATCAACCAATTGAAAGCAATAATCTTAACTATGGTGAGACTGTTAGCGCGAAAGGAATACCTAGGTAGTGTAGAAGACATTATTGTCTTTGTGTAGCCTGGCATTGGTATTCCTCAACCACGGGACCTCTACAAGTTGTTGGAACCTGAACTGTGGTGGAGAGACTCCCTTTCATTCTAGACATTAAAGGTCCAGATCGTGAATGACACGGGTATAAAGCGTAGCATGGATGTGATTTTCTCAAGAGATTACATTACTTCAAACCAGTGGAAAACTAGGAATGGATAGGGGCTTTTCTGATTTCATGAAAGAGGTGTTCGATGGTTAGATCAAGGAGAAGGGTTTTTTTGGTAGTCTTTTTACTCTCGATGAAGAATCATGCTCGATGGCATGCAACCATAGTCACAGAAGCAATGCAAGAAGCTTTTCAGGCATCATTGGCAAAAGACCCTAATGCAAGGATGGCTCTATATTTGTGAGTTCTGTAGTGTTTGGAGAATCATTTTGTGGGTGTCGTAAAGGGATAAACATTGTACTGAGTGATGTTCTAAGTGGCATCTCTTGAACCTAGGGTTTTGGGTAGGCCAACATGAAAATGGTTAACTGTGATGTTTCTTGAAACATCTCCATGTAATAACCCTTTTTTCAATACAATATTATACTTACGTATCAAAAAAAAGGGTAATCTTAATTAATTGAATAAATGTAATAATCTAATTACGTTGAAGGTGTTCCCTATATAAACCGAACTAGCCCGGCATGAAAATTAACGGCAGAGAGCATAGGATATGTGTGCAAGATGATTGAAATAATCTCAACCATTGCTTTTTCTGTCACTGTTTTCTCATTTTCTTTCGTTATATTTTCCCCCGTCAGTTTTCTGTTCATTGTTCAATTTCACCGAGGTTATGTTTGCCTTTGTTTTCCTATTCATTGTCATTTATGATTGATTGAAACTTGAACAAGTGCACTGATATTCTTTTGTCGGGAGTGGAATATGAGGCAATAAAGCTTTGTCAAGGATGAGTTCCTATTTGATGAAATTGACAGAAAGCTAAATGACATTTTTCCTTCTCCTGCCAAAGCAAATGACAGTAGGTTAAAGTTCACAACAGTTTGTTAAAATTCATGATGGTTTATGAAGTTCAGAGACAAAATTATCCAATAGATAATTATTATTACATATAAAAGAATTAAACTTTAAGTTTTGTTGACGGATATATTCTTTGGTAGAATCGCATGATGGGAAATGCAATAAGAAAACAAACAACGTTGAGATTCATAAAAACCTCACCTTGAATATAACGAGTATCATTAATTCATTTATTTTATATTTTAAAATATTAGTTTTTAATGACATTTTTATTGTATATTTTTTAAATGGACTTTATTCTATATCAATAATTATAAATTGTATGTTTTTAAATAAAATAACAAATATATATAAATATTATATATAAAATATTTAATCACCGTTAAGGGCATGGTTTGATGGTTAAGTCGCTCAATTGTAGTGGTGGCCACCAGAGTTCAAACCCCCACTAGGCCTGTTGATGTGTTTTCCTTGCACAAACAACACAGCATAAAATAATTACGTATTTTCTCCTCTCTTGAACAAAATCACTCAAATGCTGAACTTTGTGATCAAATGAGTAGACTCCAAGGTTCCTTATCTTCAATTCTTGATTTCAGATAGCTTGTTTGGTAAAGATGTGATTTGTTGTCTTAACAAAGGGACTTACACTCACTGTCCAATGGCAAGAAAATACCATTTACACTCGCACAGGTAATAACAATTGCTTCAAGGCTACACGCTATGATAAACTTATGATATGACAATTCAGCTCTTGATACTACTCATAACAATGTTTTTCAAAAAAGTACAAAAGATATGGGTTTAGAGAAAATATTTGATCTAGGTGTAAGCTATCATTATCAATTCATGGAAATCTCAACCATGCTTTGCTTCGCCATGAGACAACAACTCCACAAAGCTGGTGCAATCTTCTAAGGATAAACTAAAGGTTTTCAAATTGCTCTATGAGAAATCGAAGTGAAGCTTGTGATGTCTTCAGACTAACCTTATACTACAACTTTCCAGTGACAAATCATAAAAGGTATGAACATAAAGAGATTTCACCAATAAATTGAAAGATAATGACTTCCACAAACTCAAACTAAAAACTTCAAAGAAACAAACTAAGTTAAAAAATCAAATGTGAGTGAGTACTTAACAACCATGTAACTTGCAAAGAGAACACAATATCACCATGAATGGCTCAAAAATGAATTTGTATTAATCTCAGCAAAGTTTTAGCAACACCTCTAATTACTTCAAAACTCATTATACAAAATGAAGAGGAATGAGGTTCATATAGACCTCAAAATACAATGAATGGCCAGGATCAATTTGGATTCAATGGCTTAGATCATGCCACATCAAAAGTGGTTATAACAACCTTCTATTATTAGAAATATTCAAGAAGCAATAAAGGCGTGTTTTCCAAGGTGACACCTTGGTGCCTATGTGGACTACCCATGTGGCATTTCTTTCTTATGTTTATTCTTTTCGACCAATGCCACAAACTTTGGAACAACCTTTGCCATGTCAACAATTGGTACACTTGGCATATTCTGAATGGTTCCTTCTACCTTTATCACATCTTGTGTATTCTCATCAATTGTCCTCTCCCACTTAGCTATACCAACCTGCTTACCACCAACGAATGAGATCAAGGAGTAAATGTTGTTCAACTGTTCACCAGAAATGAAGTGAGTAGTGTTGAAGTAATGAGAATGTATGTAATTCTTCACATCATGGAACACAACCTCTCCTGAGAATCACACATATCATCCATTACACCAACTATCTTATTATGAGCCCTCTGAAGCACACTATCTACTCGAACACAATCCATTTTAACTTTGTCAAGAAGTTGCTCTCTTATGTACATAGTGAAGTACCAAGTAGAGAAATCATATGATGAACCTTCTTCAACTACCCCTTCCTATAGCAATGCTGACAGTGGACTGTTCATCAAATCTTCCAAATGTTGCATGTATTCTCTCTTGACACCGTCGAATTTGGAACATGTTGCTGAAACTACTTGAAGTCTTTCCAACAACTGAGCAACAGTTTCATACTTTTGGATAAGTTCATCAATGAATGTATCTATTTGGTTTCTAACTCTCCCCATCCAACTTTTCAATTCTTGAGACTGTGATCTCATACCCTCTAATTGAGCAATGAATTCTTGTGAAAGCATGGGAGGTAGAGTAGACTGATGCAGAGGATCTAGCAAAAGTGTTCAAACTTAGCGGGATTCAACTATCCTCATTCCATCGGCAAGACCCAACATCATGCCTCCCCGATATACACTTATCGGTCTGAAAATAACTATCAGCACCCAAGGAAATTGTCATGCCGAAATTCCCCACGCCAATGGGTGTTTCATTTTTGTGCCTATCGGTATAGCCTAAACCTCTCCACCCGATGGTATATCTCCTACCGATGAAACTTGGACTTCTTTAGACCACGGTTGCCTATCGGCAGCATATGAATCATCGGCCTAGATTTCCACCTGTTCGTCGATGTCGGTTGTCACGTCGAAGCCTTAGCACCAGCTTCACCGTCGGCCAAACAAATGTTATCGGCTTGACTCCTTAGCCGTTCCCTGATGTTTAGTGTCACACCAAAGCACTCAACCCTAATTCTAGTGTCGACCAGACATCCACTGTCGGCCTAACTTGAAATCCTTCCACCGATCCTCTTCCTCATACCGATGCCTTCGGTATTTGCTATCATCGATGGGACTTCACCCATCGGAAGACACTACGAATCTTACTTCGATGGCTGATGAACTTACTTTGGTGACACTCACCAGCGGTCACTCTGATATACCTCCTCGGTGAGACCTTCACCATCAGGTGAACACAATTCCCTTTCGCCGATGCCTTGGGTCACTCCAATGAACCTTCAGACTTCATGCATCAGTGTGACTAACAGTGTCGGCGGGACATTTCATTCCTCCACCGATAGTCTATCTTATGCCGATGTGCCGACCATCAACTTGCCATCGATAAGACTTTCCACATCAGCTATTCTCCACTTTGCTCGGCCAATACTATGGCTTACGCCGATAGACTCCTTCGTCGGCGACACTTTATAGTCGTCACCCTGATCGGCGAAAGTGCTTCCTGTCGGCGCAATAGAAACTTTTCAATCTGATGGTTCTTCTCATGCCGATGTCTTCACAAACTTGCACAGAAAACCCTGATCTCAACCTGGTCTGTTCACTTAGCAATTTCGACACAGATTTTCAATCTTTGAACCCTAGCACATGAGGATGCTAGGAACGATCACTGCATGCAACACTTCGATCCTGAAACACGAAATACAGAAACAGAACGAACAAAAAGGAAACCTAATCTAATATATAGATCCATTCCACCGATTCTATGAATCATCCGGTGGAATGGATAAATAAGTCCATCTCACCTGCAAATAGGAAAAATGATTACACAGGTAAATCGAAATCAGACAGATAGCACCAATGGGATCTCCTTTATTTCGATATCAGAAAATGCATACAAATATTCCAATCACACTATATCATAGTGCTCTGTCCAATCTCCAAACACAATGCCTCTCTTTCTTCTATGCAACCATATGAACTCTGAACTATCAACTCTCCATCATGTGAAACAAACAGATCTAGGGCAATATATCTACTCCTCATGAGTAGTACAGAAACGATTCCCAATGGCTGGGAGCTTCCAAGCGGCTGGGAGGATAGCTAGCATAACAACTATAACAGACTGCACATAACCCTAGATTGACCTAAAAACATAAGAATTGGTCCAATGGACCTTATTACATCATAATGCATGACACATACTATATTTAGACCTAAACTGTATTTAAAAAGGGTACCCTTGCACCATACTCCCCAGAAGAAGAAATCTCAAGTCCACTTGAGATGAGAGTATGTAGATCTACACCATGTTTCTGGATCTGCTCTTCAGTCAACCACACTGCTTCTGAATCAGGTTTTCCTTGCCAAGCCATCAAATATTCCAAATATTCCTTGTTTCTAGTTTTCGTAATCACTCTTGTGTCTAAAATCTTCTGCAACTGTGGGAGATCATGCTTTGGAATGTCATCAGCTGTTGTATCCTGTAGTAGTTCCTGTTCTTCATCTGGATTATGCTTGTATGGAGTTAAATCACATACATTGAATATAGGTGATAAACCAAGATCTAGAGGGAGTTGTATCGCATAAGCATTCTGTCCATGCTTTCTCAAAATCTGACATGGTCCAATCTTCCTCTAGATGAGTTTAGTATATTTTCCCTTAGGAAGTCTTTCCTTCTTCAAATGAACCCAGACCAAATCTCCAACATCAAACTGTACATCTTTTTGCTTTCTATCAGCATAGTCTTTATACTTCAAGGTAGTTTGTTGTAGCTGGGTCTTTACTTGATCATGAACCTCTTTTATGGATTCTGCAAAAGCTTCACCATCTGCACTAACAGGGTCTGCTATAGGTAGATCTCTCAATTCCAAAATTCCTCTTGGATGCATACCATACACTATTTGAAAAGGTGATTTCCCTGTACTCCTATTGACAGTATCATTATAGGAAAATTTTGCCTGAGATAGGATAGTATCCCACTTTTCTCCATGTTGTCTTGTCAAACATCTGAGCAAATTCCCTAAGGAACAATTTACTACTTCAGTCTGTCCATCCGTTTGAAGATGATATGCGGATGAGAAAGACAAATTTGTTCCAAGTTTCTTCCACAGAGTTCTCCAGAAATGACTAATAAACTTCATATCCCTATCTGACACTATGCTCAATGGCAATCCATGTATTCTAACTATTTCCTTGAAAAACAAATCTGCAATAAATGAAGCATCAGCAGTGGTTTTGCATGGCAAGAAATGTGCCATTTTGTTGAATCTGTCCACTACAACAAAAACACTGTCAAATCCTTTCCTTGTCCTCGGTAAACCCAAGACAAAATCCATACTTATGTTTTCCCATGGTCTTGAGGGAATGGGTAATGGCTGATATAAACCTGCATTAGTTGATTGTCCTTTTGCTTTCTGACATATCACACATGTTTCTACAAATTTTCAAACATTTGATTGTAACTTAGGCCAATAATAATGTCTTCTAACAAGATCAAGAGTCTTATCCAAACCAAAATGACCTGCCATAGCTCCACAATGTTTCTCTTTAATGATGTTCAACCTCATAGAACACCTTGGAATACACAACTATCCACCTTTGAACAGCAATCCATCCTGGATCAGAAATTTAGAGAACTCAGCATGATATTTATCTCCAAAAGCAGTACATACCTGATATATTTCTCCAAAATCTTCGTCATCATCATACATGGTCTTCAATGAATCAATGCCAACACTTTCCAACTAAATCTGGTTGACTGTTAGAGCTCTCCTGCTCAAGGCATCTGCTACCTTATTCTTGACTCCTTTCTTATGCTTCAATGTGAAAGTAAAAGCTTGTAAAGTTTCTACCCATTTCATGTGTCTATGGTTCAGCTTTTCCTGGCTGTTGATAAAGCTTAAAGCCTGATTATCTGTGAATACTATGAATTCCTTTGGCATCAAGTAATGCCTCCATTTCTTGAGGGACTAGACTAAAGCATACATTTCCAAATCATATGAGGAATACCTCTTTTTAGCATCATTGAGCTTCTCACTGAAAAATGCAATTGGCCTACCTTCTTGGCTGAGCACTGCTCCAATGGCCATGTGACTGGCATCACATTCTACCTAAAAGATTTTGTTAAAATCTGGAAGTGCAAGGATGGGCTGTTGTGCCACCTTCTTCTTCAATGTTTCAAAAGAATCATCTGCTCCCTTAGTCCAAGAAAATCTGCACTTCTATCCTCCTTTTATGGTATCAAGCGTGGGTGCACAAATATGACTAAACACTCTTATAAACTTTCTGTAGAAGGTTGCTAACCCATGAAAACTTCAGACATCATTCATAGTCCTTGGAGTTGGCCAAGACAATATGGCACTTACCTTCTCTTTATCCATTTGCAACTTACCTTGAGAAATGACAAAACCCAAATATGTGATCTCCTCTTGCATGAACAAACACTTGTACAATTTTATCATCAGTTGCTCTTCATGTAACCTCTTGAGAACCAAATCTATATGTCTGAGATGTTCTTCCTTTATATTGCTGAAAATCAGAATGTCATCTAGATAGACTATGACAAAATTTCCCATGAATTCTCTCAAAACCTCATTCATCAATCTCATAAAAGTACTAGGTGCATTAGACAAACCAAAAGACATAACTTTCCACTCATACAACCCTTCATTGGTTTTGAATGTTGTTTTCCATTCATCTCCTGGCCTAATTCTAATCTGATGATAACCACTCTTCAAATCTATTTTTGTAAAATACTTAGCACCTCCCAAACAGTCAAGTAAATCCTCTATCCTAGGTATTAGAAACCTATACCTGATTGTGATCTTATTTATAGCCCTAGAATCTGTGCAAAGCCTCCAAGTGCCTTCTTTCTTTGGTGCTAGTACAGCTGGTACTGCACATGGGCTTAAACTTTTACCAATTAGACCTGTGTCTAACAATTCCTCAATTTGTCTTGCTACTTCTACATTCTGTTCTGGAGTAAGTTTATATGCTGCTTTGCTTGGAAGTGTAAATCCTGGGATCAAATCTATGCAATGGCTGGTATCCCTTACAGGTGGTAGGGATCTTGGCATTCCATCAGATATTATGCCTTATATACTTATCCAATAACTCTTGGACAGCTGGGTCTATGAACCTCTACTTTTTCTCTTTCTTGACTTCTTACTGCTGTTCCTTATTCACTATCCGACATGGAATTAGGGCATATGCAACTGCACCTTCTACTGCTACTTCTTTCATGAATTGTTTTCCTTCCATCAGCATTACCTTCACCTCTTTTCCTTTTGATTTCTCTTCCTTCTCTGTCAATGGTAGTAACTCAGTCACAGTACCATTCTTAGTGATTGTATAGGTGTTTCTAACACCATCATGGTGTGCCTTCAAGTCATACTACCATGGTCTACCAAATAAAAGATTGCAAGCATCCATCTTGGTAATGTCAAACAACAACCTGTCTTTATATGCTCTAATCTGAAATTCTACCCAAGCCTGCTCTTCCACAACTGTTTGCTGACCTTGGGTAAGCCATGAGACCTTATATGGGGATGGGTGAGGCAATCTTCTAAGCTTAAGCTTTGTTACCATTTCATCAAATACAAAATTTTTAGTAGAACCAGAATCAATTAAAACTTTACATGCCTTACCTCCTGCTTTGCAAATGGTTCTGAAAAGAGACTTTCTTTGTGGGGATTCTTTGTCAGGTACCTTCATGGTAGTCATTGTTCTTCTCATCATCAGAGATTCTCCACTCTCTGGATATCCATAATTGTCAGGAGCATTCACACTTTGAAAAGCATTTGAGCTTGTTGCACTTTGACTATCAGGTTCTTGGATCAAATTCGTTCTCCTTTCTCCTGTGGAACTTGTTGCCTTTTCTGGACATCTACTGGCTATATGGCCTTCTTTATTATAGTTATAACATCTGATAGATCCTCTACCCTAGGATCTTCCTTTGAAAGGTCTTCTGCTTCTAAAGGTTTCTTGGTGATTGTAACTTCCTCTCTGGTTTTGACTGTTGTCTCCCTTGCTGTTGTCATGACTGGATTCTCCCTGATATCCAAATCCATGTCCTTTGCCTCTGAAAGGACCTCTTCCACCTCTTTTCTATTTTCCTCTTCCCCTATTGTTCTATTCTTGTCTTCTCTTTAACTTCTCTTCCACTTTCAATGCCAACTGAAAACATTTCTGAACTGTATATGGATTATGCAGATTCAAATCTTCCTGAATGTTGAACCTCAATCCATTAAGGTATCTGGCTACCTTTTCTTCCTCACTCTCTTTTACCTTTGTCTTCACATAAAGTTTCATGAATTCCTCTATATATGAGCTGACATCTAGCTCCTTCTGCTTCAGGTTTTGCTTCCTCTTGTGTAATTGGATACTGTAATCCAATGGAACATAGGCTTCCTTCACTAAAGCCATCATCTTCTTCCATGTAGCAACTCTACGCTTTCCTTCTTGTACTCTGTCATCTTGGACAAAATTCCACCATGTCAATGTAGCTTCTTTCATCTTTGATTGGGCTATCTTCACTCTCTGTTATCCTAGTATCTCCTCTGTCTCGAAGAAATTGTTTAGGGAGTCTATCCACTCCATCACTGAATTAGGTTCCATCTTTCCTGTAAACACTGGCAAATCCAGTTTCACATCCATGGTTCTCCTCTCCATGGCTTTAAGGGCGTTCAACAGTGGTCTCTGGTCTGTAGGAATGACCTCCTCGTTCCACCTAGGGATCTCTTCTTCTTCCCTATCTTCTTCTCTACCAGAACCTACTCTGTCCCTCAACTTATCCAACTCACCTCTCAATTCCTGATTCTGAGCCTTCACAGCCTTGCTCTCAACAATCTACTTCTTTACCAGAACTGCCAACTCAGCGTTGGTCATTTTTGTCGGGAACTCTGCTGTTCCTTCTTCATCTGACATCCTGTATTTCTTTTTCTTCCCAAAAGATTTTTCCTTCGCTCTGATACCACTATGATGCAGAGGATCCAACAAAAGCGTTCAAACTTAGCAGGATTCAACTATCCTCATTCCATCGGCAAGACCCAACATCATGCCTCCCTGATATACACTTATCGGTCTGAAAATAACTATCAGCACCCAAGGAAATTGTCATGCTGAAATTCCCCTCATGCCGATGGGTGTTTCATTTTTGTGCCTATCGGCAAGGCTTCACCTATTGGTATAGCCTAAACCTCTCCACCTGATGCTATCTCTCCTACCGATGAAACTTGGACTTCTTTAGACCACGGTTGCCTATCGGCAACATATGAATCATCGGCCTAGCTTTCCACCCGTTCGTCGATGTCAGTTGTCACGCCGAAGCCTTAGCGCCAGCTTCACCGTCGGCCAAACATATGTTATCGGCTTGACTCCTTAGGCATTCCCCGATGTTGAGTGTCACACTGAAGCACTCAACCCTAATTCTAGTGTCAGCCAGACATCCATTATCGGCCTAACTTGAAATCCTTCCACCGATCCTCTTCCTCATACCGATGCCTTCGGTATTTGCTATCATTGGTGGGACTTCACCCATCGGAAGACACTACGAATCTTACTCCGATGGCCGATGAACTTACTTCGGTGACACTCGCCAGTGGTCACTCCGATATACCTCCTCGATGAGACCTTCACCGTCAGGCGAACACAATTCCCTTTTGCCGATGCCTTGGGTCACTCCGATGAACCTTCAGACTTCATGCATCAGTGTGACTAACAGCGTCGGCAGAACATTTCATTCCTCCACTGATAGTCTATCTTATGCCAATGTGCCGACCATCAACTCGCCGTTGGTAAGACTTTCCACATCGGCTATTCTCCACTTTTCTCGGCTGATACTATGGCTTACACCGATAGACTCCTTCGTCGGCGACACTTTATAGTCGTCACCCTAATCAGCGAAAGTGCTTCCTGTCGACGCAATAGAAACTTTTCAATCCGATGGTTCTTCTCATGCTGATGTCTTCACAAACTTGCACAGAAAACCCTAATCTTGACCTAGTCCATTCACTTAGCAATTTTGACACAGATTTTCAATCTTCGAACCCTAGCACATGAGGATGCTAGGAACAATCATTGCATGCAACACTTCGATCCTGAAACATGAAATATAGAAACAAAACGAACAAAAAGGAAATCTAATCTAATATACAGATCCATTCCACCGATTCTACGAATCATCCGGTGGAATGGATAAATAAGTCCATCTCGCCTGCAAATAGGAAAAATGATTACACAGGTAAATTGAAATTAGACAGATAGCACCAATGGGATCTCCTTTATTTCGACATCAGAAAATGCATACAAATATTCCAGTCACACTGTATCACAGTGCTCTATCCAATCTCCAAACACAATGCCTCTCTTTCTTCTGTGCAGCCATATGAACTCTGAACTATCAACTCTCAATCATGTGAAACAAACAGATCTAGGGCAATATATCTACTCCTCATGAGTAGTACAGAAACGATTCCCAGCAGCTGGGAGGACAGCTAGCATAACAACTATAACAGACTGCACATAACCCTAGATTGACCTAAAAACATAAGAATTGGTCCAATGGACCTTATTACATCATAATGCATGAAACATACTATATTTAGACCTAAACTATATTTAAAAAGGGTGCCCCTGCACCATAGACATCCTTTCATGCTATTGAATTGGATTCATCAACTGCTGGATATATTGCTTGAAGGCGAGGTTTTCTTTCTCCAATCGATTTCCTCTTTCCCTTTCATACCTCCATCTTTCTTTGACCACTGAAACCGATTCCTCCAACTCTTCAAACTCTTGCTCTTCTGTTGTTGGTCCCAAATCCATAGTGGTTACATCGTATTCTTCAGGAACAATATCATCAATTGTTTTGTCTACCTTAGGCACTGCAATGTGTACTTTACTAGACCCAGAACTATCTCTTGTAATCTTGGAGAGTCTAGTCGCCTTTTCTTTCCCTTTATCTTGCCTTGTTATGCCTAACAACTCTCATATGATAACCTCTGGCTATATTTCCATGATTGAAGTCTCTTTTACTCTCTTCCTTAACCAATCTAGCAAGGCAGACAAATCTTCTTGAACACCTTGTTCTTGAGCTCTAGCTTCTGACTCTGATGACGATGCTTCCTCATCAGACACTTCAATGTGCATATCTATTTCATGTGTAACAGCTTCTTGATTCTTAGAGGGACTTGATCAGACTTCTTTAGATAGAACCTCATGTATGTTTGCTTGATCTAATGTCTGTGGAGCTCCTTGGTTTTCTCTTTCTTCATTCTCCACTACTGATGTCACATTCATATCTTGAGAAGGACCACCTCCTTGTCTAGAAGAATTGCTAGTCTCAGATCTTGAACTCAACTTTGTCTTCTTCTGACTACTTTCTCCACGTGATTCATCCAGATGCTTCCTCTTGCCAGGCTAAGCTTCTTCTCTAGAGCTTACACTATATCCACTAGACTCAATATGGTGTTTACTGCTAGATTCACTGTCATCCACTTCTTGTGATTGCTACGAGTCGACTCCTCTCATCAAGTCGTATGTGAGATCCTTGTTTGCATTCTGGAGCTTCTAAACTTGATGATCTACATACTTCTTTGTGATATGTATGACTCGCTGTATCCAATTATCATGGCCAACTTCTCTTAGCCCAATTGATAGTGATAAGTCCTTCCTTGTCACACATCCTTTGCACAAGAAACTTTTCAGTCTCTTCTAACTGATCAAGAATAGGCATTATATTACATGATCTCACCAAATCCCAAGTCATTCTCTAACACCTCTTCTCTCTAATGTGCTCATCATCGTCTGCATCTGCCCAGTGATCCTCTTGATGCTCTTGGTGTCTAAACCTCTTCCCAAATGCTTTATGAATCATGTTGAATGGATCAAAGTGGTCTCAACTCGTGTCATGAAGCACAAAATTGTAAGCTTGGAGTTCATATTATGAATGTTGTGTAGCCTACAGTGTTAGACAAGTCTCCAACTTTCCAACTCCCATTAGGAAACTAATTCCAACTTTCTTCTTATCTTTCTGAATTTTGTCCCAAGCCAACAGTTGCCTCATCGCCTCTAGTAGTACCATCTTGTTGGTAGGATACCTCGGCAAGCGGTAAGGATAAGATCAAAATCCTTGGATCCTCAAGTAGGTGAACTTCAGAAATTGGATGTACCATCCTCCAAATTTGCCAATCAATATCTTTGCATCCTTTGATAATTTGTCATTCATATTTCCTTGAAGCTTCCTTACGATGAACATGAAGAATGCATCATTCACGCGCTTGTAGTGGGCTATGGACTTTAGCTGCAATTGCGGGTAGTAATCATACACGCTGAGTTGTCTGGGGCCATATCCTATATCACCTCTGCAATTCAATCCATCATACTTTCCACACATTGCTAGGATATAGATGACATATGAGCTCATGTAGAAGGACTTAGTCTCCTTTAGCTTAATCATCTGCTCATGAATATTGTTGCTTATGATGCCAGCCCAATCAATCATCACCTCACCCTTGACAATCTCTTGCATGAATACGAACATCTACGCATCGAATGTTGATGATTGTTGACAACCCATGATCTTGTTCAAGAAGATCACTGTGTAGCCATACTATCTGATGAAATCTAATTTATGAAGCTTCTTTGGCAACTTGTTGTGATGACTCCTTGGTTGCTTTACCCAATTGACATTTATCTCTTGCTTACAATCACTTATCGCTCCTTCAAACACCCTTTGAGCTTGCTCTCGAGTGTAGACGGTGACCTTCCTATGCTTTGGGATGTTGAATGTTTTGGCGATGGCCCCCCTCCTCAAATGAGCTAAGACTTCTCCATCAGACGTTTCAATGCATCTAGTTTCTTGGTTGTAATGACTAGTGCATTCCCACATAAGATCAGAACTCAGCAATGCATGTGGAAAGCATGCATCTTGGATGATTCCATTGCGGAGCATCTTATGGATGACCTTTGAGTGGATTGGCTTATGGAGCTCTCTCTTGATCTCCTCCATGTCAATGTGAACCAAGTTGGTGTCACTCTTGTTCCTCCACTTTGACATGATCTTCGTCTCTGGCATGACTCCTTGCTTATCACTCTTGATCAAGGCTTGTCTTTCTTTCGCATTCATCATCTACCTCCTCCTACAAGGGAAGACAACATGTGTTACTAGGCTGATGTGACACTTAAAATAAGGATTTTCTTAACATCTATCTTATCTCCTCATGCATGTGGGACAAAAATAATGAATTTTAAAACAACATACCTTAGAAAAATCAAAATTTTAGAAGACTTGATTTTTGAAAACACTTGAAGTTTTTGACTTGTCTTATGTAAATCTGCTACTCCTTACTACTCTAAACCTGCTCTGCTGCAAATTAGAAGTAAATTTGTTTTGAATTTGATTAAAAATGCAGAAATAAAATTCCTTTAATATCAAACGCTGCCCTATCTCAAGGTAGGTCAACCTAGAGGGTGTGGTCAACCTAGCAAGAAGAAAATTAAAGTTTTTTAAAATTTTCCATGCTCATGTGTTGTGAGCGCCCAGCTTGGGTGGGTTTGAGAGTGGTAGGTGGATAATGTGTTGTGATGACATGGTGTTATCCAGATGAAGGGCCCAAAGCCACCTAAGAAGGGTAGGATTCAAGGAGGTGCATGGATTTTCAAGACTTAGTGATTTTTTAGCTTATATTTGACAATAATAGGACATCTTCACTTGCTTCCTTGATGGTTTAAACTCCTTGCATGAGATAGACAATCTTGAGAAGAAAGGCGGACTAGAAGGAATTGCATGGAGTGTGTGATGTGCTGATACATGCATGATGGTGAAAGGTGTGTGCAAGGCAGTTTTGAAGGTTATGCATGGAGAAGGTGTTGTGAAGAGGTAACATCATCCAGATGAAGGGCTCAAGGCCGCCTAACATGGGTGGCTTGGAAGGTAAGGTGTGGATTTTAACCTCATTTGATATTCATTACTTCCATTTGATAAGCCTTTTCTATCAACTCTAACACTTAGTGAAATCTTGAGATGCTTATGAAGTTGAAAGACACATCTTGGATGTTGGGTGATGATGTCCACTTGTCATGGTGAAAACCGCCTAGGAAGGGTAGGATTGAAGGTGACCTTTGGACTTTGCCTTAAAATACCTTCAAACTTATGAACTTTCATCAAATCTTCATGATCTCCTTGCACTTCAACTCAAAATATTGCAAACTTGATAGGTTTTCTCCTTGAACGGGTTTGAGGGTGGTGTCTGGAAAGTGTCATGTGCAGGAGATGGATTAGTCCAAGTATAGAGCTCAAGGCCGCCTAGCATGGGTGGGATTGTAAGTAGTGCAGGGATTTCAACCTCACTTCATTGTTCATTCCTCCATCTACATGAGTTAGTGATTTTTCAAGCTTCCCTCTTCTTGAATGACTCTCTCTAGGATGTGAGGCATCATGGTGAGTTTAGAGAATCAAGATGGAGTAGTTGCAATGCTTAGACACCAAAACTCCAAGCTCACCTCTCTAGGCCACCCAGGTAGGGTGGGTTTGAGAGTAGGTCTTGGATTTTTGTCACTTAGAAACTTCTTACTTCTTCAACTTGATTATCTCATTCTTGTGGTGTCATATTGATCATACTCATCAAACTAACTTTGCAATTTGTGTTGTTCTTCACCCTGGCAATTTTAAAGGTACTATTTGGAGTGTTTGATGTGGGAGGTGATACAATCCACAAGGGCCTCTTGAGGCTACCCAGGTAGGGTGGCTTTAGAGGTGACCCTTGGATTTCATCTTAAAAGTCACTTGATACTTTCAAACCTTGAAGTCTCCCTTTAAATTTCATCACCTTCTAATGCTTTGTGTTTGAAACACTTCAAAACTTGATCACTCTCTCCTAGGGCGGGATTGTAAGTGTTGTCTGGAGAGATCCATGTGGAGATGAAGACATCATCCATGTCCTCATGCTAAGACTGCTCAGGTAGGGCGGGTTGAGGAGTGACACTTGGAATGTAGCTTTGACTTCACTCAAACTCATAAACCTTGCTTACAAATCATCATATCTCAGTGCTCTTGTGTATGAAAACCTCAAAACTTAACTATCTTTCTTCTAGGGTGGATTAGAGAGTACTGTCTAGACAATGTCACCTGGAACAAGGCAAAGTCTATGAATGCACCTTGTAGCCACCCAATTAGGGCGGGTTTAGAGGTGAGGCATGGATTCTTATTTGAAATGCACCCAAACTCTTTCAAATGAACTCTCCTTGTAATTTCATCTTCTTCTAAGTACTTGGAGCTCTGGACACTGCAAACTTGACAATTTATTCCTAGAGCAGGTTTGAGAGTATTGTCTGGAGAGTGTCACCTGGTGGAGACATCATCCATAAACACCCTGTGAAACTACCTAGACTGGGCGGGTTAGGATACCACCCTTGGATTCTCATACTTAGAAACATTTAATTCATCTGAACTTAATCACCTCACCTTCTGAGTGTCACCTCCTTCATCCTTCATAAAGTAAACTTGCAAATTGTGTCATCTACACCCCTAAGCGGTCCTGGAGGCAATATGTGGAGAATTTCATGTGGCAAGAGACATAGTCCAAGACCCCCTCCTGAGGCCACCCAGGTAGGGCGGGTTTGGAAGTGACCTCTGGATTTTGCCTCTTGAAGCCTCAAAATCACTCAAACTCATAAAGTCTATCATGAAGTTCATCAATCTTAAGTCAAAAAACATTGCAAGCTTTCATATCAACCCTTCTAAGGCATATCTGGAGACCCTAACCGGAGAGATGTACCTTGTTAACTCTGGTCTTGATCACTCAAAGTGTCCTATGAAACATTCTAAGGAGTGACATGTGTCTGAATTATCTAGTGTCCCTTTTTGCATGTGTTTTGAACCAAAACTTAGGCTAAGACTCGAAAACCAAATTGAACATAAGTAAAAATTAGGGGGTCCCCATTTGCAATGGGGTCATGTGTGATGAGGTCACAACATCTGGCGACTCCACGAGAGAAATGTTCTTAAACATTTCAAGAATAAAGGCTCATTCAATACCCAAAATCTTCAACATAACTTCTTCAAGTTCGTCCAGTGACTAAGAAACATAATCGAAAGAAGAATAGAAGCATAAATTGAATCAAGACATTTCATCTTTGTTGTTCCATAGAATAAGCATTTTATTTAATGTTCTTTATGCATTCTTAAGATAAACAAGAATCATAACTTCAAAATCCTTGAGTACACCCACTACCTAAGTCGTGTAGACACAACTTCTTGATCCCAGAATCAAAACCAACAACCAGCATGACCATCCATATTCCAAGGATCTCAGCTGTCTTAAGCTTGCAAGTTCATTGAAGGTGAATGAATGGAAGTGGGTACATGAATGGAGTAGATAAGATGATTGGAAAAGATATGGAATGGAGTGGAATGAAGTAAGACAGAGTGTCTCTAAGCATGACACTTGTTTGCCAGGTTTTCATCATGGTACTTAGCCAAGGTGCCACCAGAGGTGGTTTTCACCTATGGACGAAAGGATTTCTCTTTACTATTTTCATCATTTTTTTTAATTGTAATCTCACGACAATTACACATGGAACCTATTTGCCAGGTTTTCACCATGTTAATGGATAGGAAGGACTCGAGAATCTGATTCTGTGGAAAACAAAATGATAGCCCATACAAAACCATGTCGAGTCAGTATGTTCACTGATGTTGGTAAGGAATGACAGATAAGATACAAATGATACAGAGGTGAGTGGAGATGGTGGACTATGATGTGGATTATGCAAAATAAACAGATGGGCATATCCAAACATAGACCAGATAGTGATGGAGTGTATTGGAGGGCAAGAAATGTAGTGGAAATGGATGGTAGGTACTGGGATGAATGGAATGGAGTGAAATCATAGTCAACGTTTGTATGTACTAAACTAAACTTTGAAGCTTGCAAATGGGAAAGGGATGTATTATGGGAAACGGGAATGGATGATAACTAATAATGATACCTTCATGACCTTTACAAACTTAGAATTTCCTTTTCGATTTTGGTTCGTAGGATGAAGTAACTTAGAACTTTAGATGGAATGGAATGAGTGATGACAGATGCTTTGGAGGCGGAAGCCACTATTGGATTCAACTTCTTAGACTTAGATATCCAGACTTTTACTTTGGCTCTTTTATTTTGGAAGTATGAATGATAGTCTTTAAATAAATTGTGCTTGAATTTCTAGCATTTTGTGTTCTAAGGCATAAAGATTTATAAGACTCTTAGGAATTTACTTGCTTGATGGGTAAAAGCATCCAAATATCCGTTTTATGGAATTATGGGATGGGTGGAGGAATTACAAGCTTCTTGTTCAGACGACACTTACATTCATTAATCATGATTAGGAAACGGGTAAAGGAATGAAGGCTACAATGGATGGAGATGGATAAAGGAAATAGATAGTGAAAGGTATGTGGTCATATGCTTTTAGACTTTGCATAATGACGAAGGTGAAATGGGAAAACAATATGTATAATAGGTGGATAATGAAAATAATGGACTTGTATTTAAGTGAGACGAATGGGAATACCAACATCTTGAGCTTGCTTTCTATGCAGTGGCTAAAGTCATTTGAGCAGATACTGACATGGATAGATTCCAAATGTATTGTTCATAGAGGACTCAAACTTTTATCCTAATGACTCATTACTGGGAGTTCGAGGAAAAAAAATAGGACTATATGGAGGATTTGGACATCAGACTCAAGCTCATTATTTGATGGAATGAGTGGAATGGATGGAGGCTTTATTGCATAAATGAAATGGCATGGCAAAGAGAATGGGATGAGTAGACGAAGGTATGGAGAAATACATACAATGGAATGGCAAGAAATGGGAATGTCTATCACAGAGTGTAGGTTTTTATTATGTATGTGGGGTGATGGGTTGAAATAGAATATGGAGCACACAAATGAATGCAATGTAATGGAGTGAGATGGAACCATGAGCTATCTCACTTAATTCAAGCTCATCTAGACTCTCTTGGTGACTTTCAGGATCTTAAGTATGTAAGGTATAAGATCTCAAAATACTTCAAGCCATACTGAACAATTGACTCTTCTCCTAAAAACAAAAAGTCATGCTATCCGACACTAGCAATGGAATCCACAATGGATCCATCCATCTAATGCAAGTTTATCAAAAGAAAGCAATGAAGCATTCATTTTAAGATTAAACATTTTAAACTCATAATCAAAGATATCCATGTCCAGATGCAATATATGATTCTATTCTTGAGTCAAGTACAAATCTTAGTAAAAAGATAAACTAAAGAAAGTTACCTTCCAATCTTGAAGAATTTCATGGACATTTATGCAGAAAATGAAGTGATTAATGAAAACCCCCCAAATGACAAAAAACCTAAAGAAACGCAAAAATCCTAAAACACACAACTTAAAACAAAGCAGACTAAACTAAAACAACTAAATCTAAAACAAACTAAAACACTTTAAAAAAAAAAGATAAGGAAAACTAAACTACGGAAAACAGGAAACACCTAATCTAACTATATACAAAAAAGTTCCCCATGAACTCAAGGCTAGAAATAATGTTTCAGGTGTTGCCCATTGATAGGCAATGGAATGTCTTCTCCAGTCAAATTTTTCAACTTGAACATGTTCTCTCCCAAGATTTCCACAATTTGGTATGGACCTTTCTAGAGGTAATCAAACTTATCATGATCTCCTTTTCGTTCATGTGCTTTATCCCAATACAAAACTAGATCTGAAATCCTGAAAGACTTTACTGTTGCTTGTTGATCAAACCAATGTTTCACAGCCCCCTGATGTTTCATAAATTTGTCTAAGGTTGTGTCTCGTTTCTCTTCCAAGTGTAGAATTTGTGAAAGCCTAGTCTGAACTCTTTCATCCTGATCCATGTAGTCTTGCATGAATTGAAGCATTGGGATCCTCAGTTGTACAGGAAAGATTGGGCCCTGGCCATAGACCAAGTGGTATGGAGAAGTACCTAGGGAGGATTTCACTCAGGTTCTATCTACCCAAAGGGAAAACATCAGTTGGGTGTGCTAATCTCTCTGGTTCTTGTCTAATAGTCTCTTTATTGCATTTAACAAGTTCTTGTTTGTGGACTCTGCTAGGCCATTCCCTTGCGGGTAATAGTTGGATGAAAACTTCAGCATGATACCATACTTGAAATCTCAGTTTGAAAATTTTAACAAAGTAAAAGTAGGGCCATTATCGCAAATGAGTGCATGTGGACACCCAAACCTTGTGATAATGTTTTCTTCAAGAAACTTGATCACACTATCAGAAGTGCAAAGTTTTAGTGCATAAGCTTCAGACCATCTGGTACAATAGTCTGTAGCGGTCAGAATATACCTGTGTTGTGCTGAGGAAGGTGGATTAATCATACCAATGAAGTTGAGACCCTATTGAGCAAAAGGTCTTACTTCAATCACAAGCTAAAGTGGCATTGCTGGATTCTTTTCGCGCGAAGCAACTACTTGGCAAGTATGACATGTTAGTGGGCATCGTTGAACAAGGTAGGCCAATAATATCCTATCCTCAAGATTTGGTGGGTTGTTGCCAGTCCACCTCCATGACAAGTGCCAAACTTCTCATGGAACTGCTCCATAATCTATCTTGCTTCTTCCTTTCTGACACATCTTAGATAAACTCCTTCATGATTGCGCCGAAACAAAACTGCTCCTTGCAACATATAATGCTAAGACATGTACCTTAATGCTCTTCTTTGTGTTGGATTCATATGTGGAGGGCATTTCTGAGTGAGCAAATAGTATACAATATCATCATACCACTCATCTAGTGATACATCTTCTAACACATAGGCTTGTTGTACCAGACCCTGCCCTTGAGATGCTATTGTCTGCGTGAGTGCTTGTCCCCGTACTAATTTCATCAGTTTTATCACTATGTCATATTGTTGTATGATGGTGACCCACTTACCTCTTCTCTCGCCAAGCTCATTTTGCATCAACAAAATTTTAATTGTCGCATCTGGAACTATGGTGTAGATCTTGCTTCTGAGAATGTAATGTCTAAATTTTCTGATGGCTTTCACTAGAGCATAAGCATGCTTCTCTGCATAGGGATATCTCAACTTAGCCTCTTTAAATGGGGCACTCATAAAAGCAATGGGATGTTCATCCCTTTCATCTGTCCTTTGTGTCAAAATTCCCACACAAGTGTGATATGATGCAAAAGTATATAAATTAAATGGTTTCGTGTAATTGGGACTAATAAGAACTGGAGCAGTAGCAATTGCTTGTTTGACTTCTTCAAATGCTTTTCTAGCTTGTGGAGTCCAGTCCATCTTTGCATCTTTCTTTAACATCTCATTAAGTGGTTTAACGATCTCTGCAAACCCAGTAATGAACTTCCTTACAAAGTTAATCTTCCCGAAGAAAGACTTCAACTCCTTCTTACTTACAGGGAGGCTAACCTTTTGAATTGCTTCCACTCTGTCAGGATCGATTGAAATACCTACTTCAAAAATTACATGACCTAGCAACTTACCTTCTGTGACTCCAAAAATGTACTTCAGATTGAGAGAAATACCATATTGTCTGCATCTTTCAAATACTTTCCTCAAATGTCTAACATGATCTTCTCTCTTCTTCGAAAAGACTGTAAGATCATCCATGTATATCACTGCATTTTCCAACAATGTCCCTGAAAGCGATGTCCATAGCCCTCTGAAAAGTAGCACCAGTGTTAATTAGATCGAAGGGCATTCTCCTATATGCATAGATTCCCCATTTTGTGGTAAAAGTTGTTTTCAAATAGTCCTCTTCTTCAACCGTAACTTGGTTGTATCCTGAGTATCCATCCAAAAAGGACATCATTTGAGAATCGTTGACAATTTGTAGGACCTCATCAAGTGATGGTAATAGATAGTTATCCTTTTCCAATGCTCTATTAAGATTTCTGAAGTCCACGCACAATCTTATTTCACCATTCTTTTTTCTAGCAGGGACTAAATTGGCGACCCACGTGGAGTGTCGTACTGGGAAAATTATTCTTGCTTGCAACAACGTCTTCACTTCCTGATAGATAAGTGGCTCTAACAAAGGATTGACCAGCCTTTGACGTTGCCAAAAAGGCTTACTCCCAAGCTTGAGAGGAATTGTATGCGTGATAATAGAAGTGTCATATGTCTTGAGGTCTTCATATCCCCATGCAATTATATCTTGAAACTCCTTCATAGCTTTGATTATGCTTTCTTATTCTTCAGGTGTATAGACTCTCCCTATAAAAACATTCTTAATATCTTCATCTATTCCCAAATTTACTGTATCACACTTATTCCCTTCTTCTCTATGAGATTGAAGAGCACTCAATATGTCTGTATCAAAAATCCTTTCTAGTTCTATCATTGCTCTTAGGATGGTATTGTTCTTCAAATTCATTATCCCGTCGGGATCAAACTCTACTTCCCTAACTTCTTCATCAATAACTTGAGTAGTGAATATACCAGAATTTGTTAGAAAATCTAATATATGCTTATCATCCTTGAAAACGTGGAAGTTTGTAATATTGTCTTGAACCGAAGGAACTGATGTCAATTCAACTATAAATGTCTTTAATCCTTCCATTGATAATGCTTCCAATGAACCTGTTGCTTGAGCCAATGCATTTGCTACTTGATTCCTAGACCTGTAAATGGATTGAATAATGAAAGCATTAAAACTTTCTATAAGATCCCACACTCTGTTCCTATACCTCTTCAATCTCTTATCATGACAGACATACTATTTTTTGACTTGTCTTATAATGACCTCAGAATCTCCAAAAACATGTAAAACCTTTACTTTCTTTTGAATAGCGAGGAGCCATTCATGTACTAAAGCTTCGTATTCTGCAACATTGTTTGTACAAGGGAACTACAATCTCAATGCTGACAAGTAGGCTTCTCCAACTAGACTAATCAATTCAAAGCCAGCTCTGGATCCTTGCTTGGATTTGGATCCATCAAACCTTAATGTCCATAATTGATCAGTTTCTTGCTTTGAACTTTGTCCACTCTCATCATCCATCTCTTTCTTCGTCTCAGCAGCTATTTCTTGAGAACTTTCATCTGAAGTCAAGGAATTTCCATCATTTGTTGAAGACTCTCTTGAAGCTAACTCTTCTACCTTTGGGATCTCAGGTATCTCTAGCCTCATTACTTCTGGTACTCTTTTCTTGATTTGTTCCAAGGCTACTTTATACATCTCATAGGTGAACTTAGAGTGAAATGCATTGTGTACTCAACACCAATTAAGTAGTAGCAAATCTTATATCCCAGCATATCCTCCAAGCTCTAAACTCTGCTAGACATTTCTTAACACAAATTTCCTAAAGTTTTTGAACATGCCCTCATCTTTTTCATCAGAAGAAGTGCCATGCTCATTTTCTACCAAACTCTCAATTGAACTTTGTAACATCAAAACCTCTTCTACCTTAGGTTTGTATACACCAAGGTCAGTCTCCACAAAAAGAATTTTGTTATCTTCACCATACTCAGTGATCATCAACTTCAATCTAGGAGTGCTATCTATTCTGATCTGGTTCGGTAGTCCTTTCCACGATAGCCACATATGTGAAAAGTCAATCGATACATACCCATTGAGTTTCCTCAACCAGTCTCTGTTTAACAACATTCCATATCCTTTAGGGATATCCACTACTGAAATATCTATGTAGTGTTGAACCCTGGGGTCAGCTGCCAGCTGCATGTGAATGTTATGTAACTTGCCAACAACTGGAACCTTAGTTTTGTCTAATTGTGTAACCTTCCTTGTCATTTGTGTTGGCACCACACCAAGTTTCTTACATATATCAAGTGCCATTACATTACTTGAAGCTCCTTAATCCATTAAACAGTTGTGGAGAAATTTACCAAAAATTCTCACCGAAAGGAGGAAGGGAGCAGGCTCATCCTTTCCTTGATAAAATACTACTGACTTCTTCTTTGGAGCGATGAAACTTGAATCTTCTGGTGTTTTTGAATGAGCTTTAGAATCTTGGCTCTTTATTGTACTAACATCCTTTGTTGGTTCCTCCTTTTTAGGTGAAGCTCTGGCTTGTACTTTGTTGCTCGTGTCTGGTGAATTTTGCACTACATAGACTGCATTTGGTTGTTCCTGAGGTTGCACAGGCTCTGAATGGGCTACATTAGTATTCTGAGCAACATTTGCATGAGGCAAACTAGCTGCAAATGAAATTGATGGAGTTATAGTATTCTGTATGTTATGACTTCCACTCTTTGCGGCATTATCACTTAGACTCCCCAAAAATGTCTTTCTTATTTTAGGTACTTTCATTAATTCAATCAATGGCAAGCTGATTTTAACCCTTTTAACCTCTTCTAAAACACATTAACTTAACCTCTTGAGGTCATTTTTCAAATCTTCATTTCTAGGGGAACTAACCTTTTGTGCAGCATTCAGCTATGAAACATTGTGTTTTGGCGAGGTTCTTTGAGCATGATCTCTCTGTCTATACTCCGATGAATCTTTTGGATAGCCTGGATTATTGCTGGCATTCAGATCAGGCGGTGTCTAGAAATTATTTAGAGGCGTAGAAGTAGTCAAAGGATCTGGTGCTTGATCATTTCTTTGATATACCCTCGTTGGTGGATTTCCAGCTATCTATTAGAATGCTTGTACCTCACCCATTTCTTGATGTGGATAATTACCATTAAATGGAGGATAATAGGTTGGGTCCTCTGCTGGCCCATTTTCTGAAGCTGGTGGCAATTTTCCATCATAATCCCTCATATCATATTCCATCATTAGAGGGAATACAAAATCTTCAATCATCAGAGCTTGATCATATCTGGATGTGGGAATGATTTCATATCCAGAGGTTGGTGGAGGAGCTTCTTCACCTTGTGTATTCTACATTTCTTTCTGGAAGATTTCAGCAGCAATCCTAAATTCAGGACACTGCAATTTAGAATGTTGATTTGTATTATGTAGTCGGCACCAGCTAGACAAGGTTGCTTCTGCCAGAAATACTCTGTCGGATGATTTGGGATCTGGATTTGGATTATTCTCCAAAGGCAAAGGGACATTGTCATTATTAGGTGATGTATTCCATGTCCTATTTTGCCTTTGGTAGCCCAGTTTTGCTTCTCAAAACCCTTGATTATATCCCTGATAGTTCCCTGGATTAGCTTGATTTCCACCTTGTCTTGCTTGAAAGTTCCTTTGCATATTTTACAGATAGTTGTTTTGATTTCTCAACTGAGTGACTTCCATTGACAACTTCTTGACTTGATCTATTAATTCTTTCATTTCTTCCTTTTCCTCTTGAGTCTTTGTGGAAGATGATGATGACCCTTGCAGATATATCAATTTGGCAGGCAAAGCTTGTGAAACAGGCGCCCCAGGATGCAATACCAATTGATTAGTAGGAGCAGGAACCGGATTCATGATTGGCGTGTGATGGGCCAATGCTTGGTTGATCCCTTGAATTTGATTCTGCATTGCCAGATACCCTATGTGATTGAGAGGTCCATGAGTATTCATCCCTAAATTAGTATTCACCTTGATGGCTTCAGCATATGCTACTATTAAAGTAGTAGGTGGTGCCCTTGCTCTCTTCATGAACATGGAAGTGAGACGATCCAAAGCTGCACAATAAATCTCCATCGCCATAGGTTCATTGATGTCATATGAAGCCTGCAGTCTTAAGTAAGCCTTATGAAACTTGTGATTGAAGGTAGTGATGGGCTCATGCTCTTGTCTTCTTACCTCGATAAACTGCTTGTAAAGCTCTACTAGAGTAATAGGAATTCTAAATTTTTCCAGAAAAGCATCTTTCATCTGTTGCCAACTAGTGATAGATCCAATAGGTAATTTGACATACCAAAAGGTGGCATCTCCTTCAAGTGTATATGGAAATAGCCTGCAGGCTACATCTTCATGTTCAATTCTTCTGTTTGAAAGAGTGTCCTCAAAAATCTTGATGTGCTCCTCTGTTGTTTGGTTCACATCTTTGATGTAGAATTTAGAGCAGAAGTGTTCAGGATTCTTGGGCATATCATTGTAATTTGTGAAAGCTCCAAGAGGAGAAACATTTGCCAAGGGCCAGGCCGCCATTGGAATGTTAGGTTGCTGAACTTGTAGTGCTTGTGTAGCTCCCTATTGAAGTGGAGTTGCTTGGGCGACTCCTATTGGAATCGTTCGAGAGATTGCGTGCATATTACTTGGTTGAACAACTCCTATGGATGGGCTTCACGGTGGAGGCATTTGGAACTGTCCTCCGCTCGGAGATCCTTGGCTTGATGAACCTACTTTCTTGCCTTTCTTGGACTTGGTTGGAAACCCGAACTCAACCAAATCTTTGGATGCTCCTAGTGTAGACCTTAAAATCCTCTGGTGCCTATCGAGTGAAAACGAATCGATTCGATCCAACGTGAACTTTCTTGCTTTTTATGACAACCTGTAGAGTGATGGCCCTCCCTCTAGCACCAATTTTGTTGATGTGTTTTCCTTGCATGAACAATGCAGCATAAAATACTTACGTATTTTATCCTCTCTTGAACAAAATCACTCAAATGCTAAACTTTGTGATCAAATAACTAGACTCCAAGGTTCCTTATCTTCAATTCTTGATTTCAGATAGCTTGTTTGGCAAAGATGTGATTTCTTGTCTTAACAAAAGGACTTAAACTCACTGTCCAACGGTAGGAAAATACCATTTACACTCGCACAGGTAATAACAATTGCTTCAAGGCTACACGCTATGATAAACTTATGATATGATAATTCAGCTCTTGATCCTACTCCTAATAATGTTTTTCAAAAAAGTACAAAAGATATGGGTTTAGAGAAAATATTTGATCTAGGTGTAAGCTATCATTATCAATTCATGGAAATCTCAACCATGCTTTGCTTCGCCATGAGACAACAACTCCACAAAGCTGATGCAATCTTCTAAGGATAAACTAAAGGTTTTCAAATTACTCTATGAGCAATCGAAGTGAAGCTTGTGATGTGTTTAGACTAACCTTATACTACAACTTGCCAACGAAAAATCATCAAAGGTATGAACATAAAGAGATTTCACCAATAAATTGAAAGATAATGACTTCCACAAACTCAAACTAACAACTTCAAAGAAACAAACTAAGTTAAAAAATCAAATGCGAGTGAGTACTTAACAAACATGCAACTTGCAAACACAATATCACCATGAATGGCTCAACAATGAATTTGTATTAATCTCAGCAAAGTTTTAGCAACACCTCTAATTAGCTCAAAACTCATTATACAAAATGAAGAGGAATGAGGTTTATAGACCTCAAAATACAATGAATGGCCAAGATCAATTTGGATTCAATGGCCCAGATCATGCCACATCAAAAGTGGTTATAACAACCTTATATTATTAGAAATATTCAAGAAGCAATAAAGGTGCATTTTCCAAGGTGACACATTGGTGCCTATGTGGACTACCCACGTGGCATTTCTTTCTTATGTTTATTCTTTTTGACCAATGCCATAAACTTTGGAACAACCTTTGCCATGTCAGCAACTGGTACACTTGGCACATTCCGAATGGTTCCTTCTGCCTTCATCACATCTCGTGTATTCTCATCAATTGTCCTCTCCCACTTAGCTATACCAACTTGCTTACCACAAACAAATGAGATCAAGGAGTAAATGTTGTGCAACTGTTCACCAGAAATGAAGTGAGTAGTGTTGAAGTAATGAGAATGTATGTAATTCTTCACGTCATGGAACACAACCTCTCCTGAGAGATCACACATATCATCAATTACACCAACTATCTTATTATGAGCCCTCTAAAGCACACTATCTACTTGAACACAATCCATTTTAACTTTGTCAAGAAGTTGCTCTCTTATGTACATAGTGAAGTACCAAGTAGAGAAATCATACAATGAACCTTCTTCAACTACCCCTTCCTATAGAAATGCTAACAATGGAGTGTTCATCAAATCTTCCAAATGTCGCATGTATTCTCTCTTGACACCGTCGAATTTGGAACATGCTGCTAAAACTACTTGAAGTCTTTCCAACAACTAAGCAATGGTTTCATACTTTTGGATAAGTTCATCAATGAATGTATCTATTTGGTTTCTAACTCTCCCCATCCAACTTTTCAGTTCTTGAGACTGTGATCTCATACCCTCTAATTGAGCAACGGATTCTTGTGAAAGCATGGGAGATGGAGTAGACATCCCTTCACGCTGTCGAATTGGATTCATCAACTGCTAGATATATTGCTTGAAGGTGAGGTTTTCTTTCTCCAATCAATTTCCTCTTTCCCTTTCACGCCTCCATCTTTCTTTGACCACTAAAACCGATTCCTCCAACTCTTCAAACTCTTGCTCTTCTGTTGTTGGTCCCAAATCCATAGTGGTTACATCATATAATTCAAGAACAATATCATCAATTGTTTTGTCTACCTTAGGCACTGCAATGTGTACTTTACTTGACCTATAACTATCTCTCGTAATCTTGGAGAGCCTAGTAACCTTTTCTTTCCCTTTATCTTGCCTTGTCCTGCCTAACAACTCTTGTATGTTAACCTCTGGCATTATTTCCATGATTGAAGTCTCCTTTACTCTCTTCCTTAACCAATCTGGCAAGGCAGACAAATCTTCTTGAACACCTTGTTCTTGAGCTCTAGCTTCTGACTCTAATGATGATGCTTCCTCATCAGACACTTCAATGTGCATATCTATTTCATGTGTAACAGCTTCTTGATTCTTAGAGGGACTTGATCGGACTTCTTCAGCTAGAACCTCATGCATGTTTGCTTGATCTAATGTCTGTGGAGCTCCTTGGTTTTCTCTTTCTTCATTCTCCACTACTGATGTCACATTCATATCTTGAGAAGGACCACCTCCTTGTCTAGAAGAATTGCTAGTCTCAGATCTTGAACTCAACTTTGTCTTCTTCTGACTACTTTCTCCACATGAGTCGTCTAGATGCTTCCTCTTGCCAGGCTGAGCTTCTTCTCCGAAGCTTACACTATATCCACTAGAATCACTATGGTGTTTACTGCTAGATTCACTATCATCCACTTCTTGTGATTGCTGCGAGTCGGCTCCTCCCATCAAGTCGTATGTGAGAACCTTGTTTGCATTCTAGAGCTTCTGAACTTGACGATCTACATACTTCTTTGTGATATGTATGACTCGATGTATCCAATCATCATGGCCAACTTCTCTCTCAGCCCAATTGATAGTGATAGGTCCTTCCTTGTCAAACATCCTTTGCACGAGAAACTTTTCAATCTCTTCTAACTGATCAAGAATAGGCATTATATTACATGATCTCACCAAATCCCAAGTCATTCTCTAACACCTCTTCTCTCTAATGTGCTCATCATTGTCTGCATTTGCCCAGTGATCCTCTTGATGCTCTCAGTGTCTAAACCTCTTCCCAAATGCTTTCTGAATCGTGTTGAATGGATCAAAGTTGTCTTGACTCGTGTCATGAAGCACAAGATTGTAAGCTTAGAGTTCATATTTTGAATGTTGTGCAGCCTACAATGTTGGACAAGTCTCCAACTTTCCAACTCCCATTGGGAAACTAATTCCAGCTTTCTTCTTATCTTTCTGAATTTTGTCCCAGGCCAATAGTTGCCTCGTCACCTCTAGTAGTAGCATCTTGTCGGTAGGATACCTCGGCAAGCGGTAAGGATAAGATGAAAATCCTTGGATCCTCAAGTAGGTGAACTTCTAAAATTGGATGTACCATCGTCCAAATTTGCCAATCAATCTCTTTGCATCCTTCGATAACCTCTCATTCATATTTCCTTGAAACTTCCTTATGATGAACATGAAGAATGCATCATTCACACGCTTGTAGTGGACTATGGACTTTAGCTACAATTGCGGGTAGCAATCGTACATGCTGAGTTGTCCGGGGCCATATCCTATATCACCTCTGCAATTCAATCCATCATACTTTCCACACATCACAAGGATATAGATGACATATGAGCTCATGTAGAAGGATTTAGTCTCCTTTAGCTTAATCATCTGCTCATGAATATTGTTGTTTATGATGCCAACCCAATCAATCATCACCTCACCCTTGATGATCTCTTGCATGAATACGAACATCCACACATTGAATGTTGACGATTGTTGACAACCCATGATCCTGTTCAAGAAGATCACCATGTAGCCATACTCTGTGATGAAATCTAATTTATGAAGCTTCTTCAGTAACTCTTTGTGATGACTCCTTGGTTGCTTTACCCAATTGACATTTATCTCTTGCTTACAATCAATTATCGCTCCTTCAAACACCCTTTGAGCTTGCTCTCGAGTGTAGACGGTGGCCTTCCTTTGCTTTGGGATGTTGAATGTTTCGATGATGGCCTCCCTCCTCAAATGAGCTAAGACTTCTCCATCAAACGTTTCAATGCATCTAGTTTCTTGGTTGTAATGACTAGCGCATTCCCACATAAGCTCAAAACTCGGCAAGGCGTGCAGAAAGCATGTAGCTTGGATGATTCCATTGCAGACCATCTCATGGATGACCTTTGAGTGGGTTAGCTTGTGGAGCTCTCTCTTGATCTCCTCCATGTCAATGTGAACCAAGTTGGTGTCACTCACGTTCCTCCACTTGAACATGATCTTCGTCTCTGGCATGACTCCTTGCTTATCACTCTTGATCAAGGCTTGTCTTTCTTTCGCATTCATCATCTACCTCCTCCTACAAGGGAAGACAACATGTGTTACTAGGTTGATGTGACACTTAAAATAAGGATTTTCTTAACATCTATCTTATCTCCTCATGCATGTGGGACAAAAATAATGAATTTTAAAACAACATACCTTAGAAAAATTAAAATTTTAGAAGACTTGATTTTTGAAAACACTTGAACTTTTTGACTTGTCCTATGTAAATTTGCTACTCCTTGCTACTCTAAACATGCTCTGCTGCAAATCAAAAGTGAATTTGTTTTGAATTTGATTAAAAATGCAGAAATAAAATTCCTTTAATATCAAACGTTGTCCTATCTCAAGGAAGGTCAGCCTAGAGGGTGTGGTCGGCCTAGCAAGAAGAAAATTAAGGTTTTTTAAAATTTTCCATGCTCATGTGTTGTGAGCGCCCAGCTTGGGCAGGTTTGAGAGTGGTAGGTGGATAATGTGTTGTGATGACATGGTGTTATCCAGATGAAGGGCCCAAAGCCACCTAAGAAGGGCAGGATTCAAGGAGGTGCATGGATTTTCAGGACTTAGTGATTTTTTAGCTTAATTTTGACAACAATAGGACATCTTCACTTGCCTCCTTGATAGTTTAAACTCCTTGCATGAGATAGACAATCTTGAAAAGAAAGGCGAACTAGAAGGAAGTGCATGGAGTGTGTGATGTGATGATACATGCATGATGGTGAAAGGTGTGTGCAAGGTGGTTTTGAAGGTTATGCATGGAGAAGGTGTTGTGAAGAGGCGACAACATCCAAATGAAGGGCTCAAGGCCGCCTAACATGGGTGGCTTGGAAGGTAGGGTGTGGATTTTAACCTCATTTGATAATCATTACTTCCATTTGATAAGCCTTTTCTATCAACTCTAACACTTAGTGAAATCTTGAGATGCTTATGAAGTTGAAAGACACATCTTGGATGTTGGGTGATGATGTCCACTTGTCATGGTGAAAACCGCCTAGGAAGGGCGGGATTGAAGGTGACCTTTGGACTTTTCCTTAAAATACCTTCAAACTTATGAACTTTCATCAAATCTTCATGATCTCCTTGAACTTCAACTCAAAATATTGTAAACTTGATAGGTTTTCTCCTTGAGCGGGTTTGAAGGTGGTGTCTGGAAAGTGTCATGTGTAGGAGATGGAGTTGTCCAAGTATAGAGGTCAAGGCTGCCTAGCATGGGCGGGATTGTAAGTAATGAAGGGATTTCAACCTCACTTGATTGTTCATTCCTCCATCTACATGACTTAGTGATTTTTCAAGCTTCCCTCTTCTTGAATGACTCTCTCTAGGATGTGAGGCATCATGGTGAGTTTAGAGAATCAAGATGGAGTAGTTGCAATGCTCAAACACCAAAACTCCAAGCTCACCTCTCTAGGCCGCCCAAGTAGGGCAGGTTTGAGAGTAGGTCTTGGATTTTTGTCACTTAGAAACTTCTTACTCCTTCAACTTGACTATCTCATTCTTGTGGTGTCATCTTGATCATACTCATCAAACTAACTTTGCAATTTGTGTTGTTCTTCACCTTGGCAGTTTTGAAGGTACTGTTTGGAGTGTTTGATGTGGGAAGTGATACAATCCACAAGGGCCTCTTGAGGCCACCTAGGTAGGGCAGCTTTAGAGGTGACCCTTGGATTTCATCTTAAAATTCACTTGATGCTTTCAAACCTTGAAGTCTCCCTTGAAATTTCATCACCTTCTAATGCTTCATGTTTGAAACACTTCAAAACTTGATCACTCTCTCCTAGGGCGGGATTGTAAGTGTTGTCTGGAGAGATCCATGTGGAGATGAAGACATCATCCATGTCCTCATGCTAAGACCACTCAGGTAGGGTGGGTTGAGGAGTGACACTTGGAATGTAGCTTTGACTTCACTCAAACTCATAAACCTTGCTTACAAATCATCATATCTTAGTGCTCTTATGCATGAAAACCTCAAAACTTAACTATCTTTCTTCTAGGGCGGATTGGAGAGTACTGTCTAGACAATGTCACATGGAACAAGAAAAGTCCATGAATGCACCTAAACTCTTTCAAATGAACCCTCCTTGCAATTTCATCTTTTTCTAAGTACTTGGAGCTCAGGACACTGCAATCTTGACAATTTATTCCTAGAGCGGGTTTGAGAGTATTATCTAGAGAGTGTCACCTGGTGGAGACATCATCCATAAACACCCTGTGAAACCACCTAGACTGGGCGGGTTAGGATACCTCCCTTGGATTCTCATACTTAGAAACATTTAATTCATCTCAACTTAATCACCTCACCTTCTGAGTGTCACCTCCTTCATGCTTCATCAAGTAAACTTGTAAATTGTGCCATCTACAGCCCTGAGCGGTCCTAGAGGCAGTATGTGGAGAATTTCATGTGACAAGAGACATAGTCCAAGACCCCCTCCTAAGGCCGCCCAGGTAGGGCGGGTTTGGAAGTGACCTCTAGATTTTGCCTCTTGAAGCCTCAAAATCACTCAAACTCATAAAGTTTATCATGAAATTCATCAATCTTAAGTCAAAAAACATTGCAAACTTTCATATCAACCCTTCTAAGGCATATCTAGAGACCCTGAATGAAGAGATGTACCATGTTAACTCTGATCTTGATCACTCAAAGTGTCCTATGAAACATTCTAAGGCGTGACATGTGTCTGACTTATCTAGTGTCCCTTTCTGTATGTGTTTTGAACCAAAACTTAGGCTAAGACTTGAAAACCAAACTAAACATAAGCAAAAATTAGGGGGTCCCCATTTGCAATGGGGCGATGTGTGATGAGGTCACAATAGGGCCAACGAGCTTGCAAGCTTTATGCCTTTGTTGGGCCAACAAGCTCGTGGGTTTGAAGTGTTCTTACTTGGAGATGAGATCCCCCGTGTTGTGGCCTCACCGGTTCATAGCTTCGGGCAAAAGCGTTACCGTGGAGCCGAAGGGCATGTCGTGCCAGCGTCACCGGTCACATTAAAAAGTTTACCAGGTGCATTATCTTTAAAATATATATATATATAATATTTAATTAAATATAATATTAAATATTAAAAATGTATATAAATATCAAATATTTATTAGATAAATTAAATAACAAATATATAAAATATTTAACTAATTATAATATACAATATATAATATTGTATATTAAAATGTATATAAATATTAAAAATATATAAATATTGAAATTAAAATTTATTATATTCTTGGCTCACTAAGAGAAGAAGCCTTGTCCTTAGACTATCCATTACCCATGCACATCTATAGTTGATCAATTCATTAATGGTCAACTATAGTTAGTAGGGAAAGATAAACCTAAACCAATCCATATGCAAATCCAATCATAGATCCATAGCCGCTAGTGATTGGGATCGGGATCTGGAGCTGGTTGATTCACCAATTCCAAAGCTAGAAGTTGTTCGATATAGAGAGAAAGAGCCCTTCCTGCTATTAAGTGGTACTGCCCATAGCTGGATCGGGGGAAGCTTTAACACAAAATATGGGTTGCAGAGAAAAAGGCAGTTGATCATCTAGTGGAGGCAGAGTTGGCAGGTGTCGAACCTACTATGCTCTTAACATCACTCACTACACCTTACCGATCTTAATATCACTTCACGATGTTATGCAAGATGTTACGTGAAGGGCCTTACATGTCACCACGCCTGCTAACCAATAGGAGAGAGTTTATATGGGTGGGCCTATTCAGTAGGCAAAACTTTGAGTTGTGCAAATTAAAGGTTAAAGATCTTTTAGTGGAGAGAGATCAGTGGATCATAATACTTATTGCACTCAATTTTCTACCACCAATAATGGATCAAGATGAATGGAACAAGTTGGATAGAAGATATAGATCTATTAGGTTGTGGCTTTGTAATTCAGTCTTGATGAATGTAAATTGCAGAGCTTGATATGGGTTGGTCTAGATCATCTAGCTCCATTGTAGCCTCATGAAATGGTAGAGAGAGGAATAAAGAAAGAGAGATAGAACAACACACATCCTTACGTGATTTCAATGTTATTCACAACCAAGTTTATTTACCACCATGTATACATGTTTATTCTAACCCATGAGAAAGAAATATAAGAGACATAGATACATAGAGAGGAGATTGATAGAGAGGAATAGAGATAGAGAGATAGAGACTAACTCTTGATCAACGATTTCACATCAACAATCCAAAGAATGCAAGACAATAGAAATGAGCCACTAGATCCATTCTTTTCTTGTGTTTATCGATCAAAAACCTAAAGTGCAACAAATAGAGATATAGAGAGAAAAATAGAGAGAGAAGAGGGGAGAGAGAGAGAGGAATCTAGAGAAGATATATATTTCTCATTTATAAGAAGTTTATCATGGACAGTAGGCCGCTCCTTTCACTACCTATTCACTTGGTCTAAAATACGACAAAATAAATCGAATTGTCTCACAAATGTATCTATACACTAAGTGAGCAACAATATTGAGTAAATAGACTTTTAAGAGAATTGCATGAAGTTTGAAGTAACATACTTCAAGATGTGCATTCTTTGTCATGTAGAAAAAATCAATTTTCATAAAAGAAAGCACTTAGATTTAGAAAAGTTTTACTATGAAACCCATAAGAAGAAACCATTTAAGAAAATAAAGCTCAAAGGAAGTATCTCTTCCAAGGTTTGTCTGTAGAAAATAAAGATCTAAATTTTTGCTTACCACACGATGTTAAAGAAATGGCTGGATTTAGAGTTCTAGATCACCTTATGGGTTAGCAATGGAAGCTTAAAGAGTTTGACCAAGGTCCACCATACTTTTGCTTTGAATAATTGTATATAGCCAAAGGGTGTATGGGCAAACCATATCCTTATTTATGTATGATGTTGAACTAAAATTTGTGGATTCAAAGTACTTTTCAATTTCAAGTAGAAAACATGGCTACATACATAACCTTCCTATGAATAATTATTTTTAGATTTATCATTTACCACCCATGACAATGAAAGAGATATTTTCTAAAACACAAAATTATTTGCCATAATGGGATTACAAAACTAAGCTTCACTGCATAAAGATAGTGGCAAAAAGTGTTTCGTTGTTGGATAGACTTGGGGCTATAGTCAAGCATTCCAATGGAAGACTCTACATTAAAGATCGGGCTATGGTACTTTTACAATGTAAAAAAGTGGAGCTTGGTATGAGTTGGTCCAAATCATCTAGCTCCATTGTAGCCTCATGAAATGGTAGACAAAGGAATAGAGAAAGAGAGACACAACAACACACATCCTTACATGGTTTCAATTTTATTCACAACCAAGTTTATTTACCACCATTTTTACATGTTTATTCTAATCCTTGAGAGAGAAATATAAGAGACATAGCTATAGAGAGAGAGGGAGATTAATAGAGAGGAATAGAGATAGAGAAAGAGAGAGATAGAGATACAAGATTTAAAGGGAAAGAGAGACTAATTTTTTATCAACCATTTCATGCCAACAATCCAAAGAATGCAAGACAATAGAAATGATGGGTGCCACTAGATCCATTTCTTTATTGTGTTTATCGACTGAAAACCTAAGCATGAAATAAAGAGAGAGGGGCAAATAGAGAGAGAGGGAGAGAGGAAGAGATAGGAATCTAGAAAAGGGGATATATATATATATATATATATATATATATATATAACCCTGCTCCTTTCACCTCCTATTCACTCGATCTAAAATATGACAAAATAAATTGAACTATCTTGTGAATGTATCTAAGCACGAAGGGAGCAACAATATTGAGTAAAAATACTTTTTAAGAGAATTGTGTAAATTTGGTTGATGGGAGCCCATTGTGTTCAATCTCGGTCTAGTAAAACTTTTATAAAAGGAAAATGACACAAAATGCACACCATTTTTGAGGTCTCAATATCACTCCCCATATCATCTATATATTCAAACAATTCAAAAAGTTTTTCCCTCAAAATTTAATATTTTAAAAGAATTAGGAATTCTCAATCTAAAATTATAGCATGTCTAAATTTAATTTTAAGCCATTTGACCTCCAAATTATGCAAAGGTGTGAAATTATAAAACTAATGAGGGTCACTAAGTTTGATCGATCTTTGTATCATGTGATGTCCCCATTAGAGGATGCAGGATTGTAGGCTAGATAACAAAATGAACATGATGTAGGTGGTGGCCATGCCTATATTTGCAAGACAATGCCTATTAAACATAGGTGACAACTAATGGAATGCAAGTAAACCCATGCATCAACAAGAATCTAGAAAGAGGATGCATGCAAATAGAGACTACACACCAAACATGGCAGTTCACACATTTGAAGTAGATACTAAGTAAAACACAGGGATCTTGAAATCCATTAAGATTATGTAAATTAATTCACGGCACTCAAGAAAACAAGAAAATGGCATTAGCCATAGGGATACAAGACAATCATCATTTACTTAAAGACATGGCAATTGAACTTGCATAACTCTTCGGTGTACCCATTGCACACCAAGGTGTGATTGCTAGTTAATTAGTGTTAAGATAAATGTCGGTAGGATGGGATTGGGATGGTGTTGGAAGTGGTATTACTATTGTGATGTTAGATGTGTCATTAGGATGTGGTCAATTTAAGTGTCTGCAATAATATTTCATTAAATATGAACTTGGTTGTACACGACACATTCAAAATTGCAAGTTATTACTATAGAGTCAAGGTGTTTCCCTACAATGCATCCCATGAACAATCTTATAGTGGATCTATTATAAAGCTATCAAGTGTCAAAATGATTTTGGTTGATCTAATCTCTATCTAATGCATTCTTAGTTTTAGCATACAAGATGACATTTTTTGACAAGTACAAATATTAATAATGTGGAAAAATAAGTGTCTTTCATACCAAATGCACCATTACGAGAGTTGTCATTGCACATAACAAAGTAGCAACAAATATCACCTTTCTATAGTTGAATCGTTGAATTGTTACAATTTAAGACAATAGTAAACAACTCAAAAAGACAATGTAAAATATCCATCACCTCTATTAGGCCCCATATAAGATAATATACATAATCTGCAAAATAAAACTAATTTTCAAATAATGAAAAGTTTGTCAAACAATCTTTGCTTCACATAAATTAGTTTGAAGAGAGAGTATAACATTATTTAGATCAACTAACCATTAGCCTTCCTCTACATTAGAGAAAATATTAGTTCAAACTTTAGTGCAACATTTTAGTGTTCTACTAATGCAAATTTTTTATGATAGTTTTGTATTGGTTTGTTGGTTTGGGATACATGTATAAATCAAACAAAAATATTGTTAATGACTTTAAAAAGAACTCTTAAACAAAGGATGATGGATTATGAAGATAATTTAACCATAATCAAAATCCTACTAAAAAGGTGAGAATTTAAAAAAAAAAGATACAGTATAAAAACGTTTAGGATTTTATAGAAGACCACTAAGCATCTAATACAACCAACTCTTTACACCTTTATTGGGATGTGATTTTCAATATAAATCAACATGAAGGACTACATTCATCTAATAGGGAGGGTCATTCTAGATGTTAGTGTTCCCATCTTACCATTAAACAACATCCAAATGCATAAAGAGGGCACTATTTTTATAAGAAAATTAAATATGGCCTTGAGAAATATAAGAATCCAAAATGGTTGTAGCTCAATGCAAGAGAATCAAACCATGGTTATACCAACTCTTCACCAATTCAAATATTGCTTACTTTCAAAATGGTTTTCTTATTATTGGGGATTGTTGAAGTTGTAATTGTGTAGTTTTCATTGTAAATTGTGCTTCTATTTGTGTTTCAAACATTACTTCCCATTCTTGATGCAGGAGCATCCAGTGGTGTAAGGGCAATCTTACATCACCAAAAAAAAATGTGTTTCAAAATTGTTGATGTTCTTTCCATTTCTTTTCAAAATTTATGGTTATGGTTCCATAATCTTCTAAATAATGATGTAGGACTTTCAGTTTTTTCTAAACTGCTAAAAATAGCAAACTGCCAGTTTTAGAATGTGTAACGGCCATTTTAGGAAAGTTTGCATTTGGGTATGGATTGAAGTGAAAACTTATAGAAAGTTTCATAACTAAAATGTAAGACCTTGGAGAAGGAATCAAACAAAGTTCATTTGTGAGCTAAAAGATATTAAAGTTTTTATTTTATGAAAAGCCCCTGAAATTTTCTGAAACAAGATATGAGGCACTGAAACATCCCATAACATCTTGAAAAGTTGATAGAAATTTATTTACATATTTCCGGCATGATAGTTCACATCGCAATCTTTCCATCACTTCAACCGGTTCATCAATCGGACACCCGGATCAAAAGTTATGCTTCCCGGAAGTTGACCTACTTTTGAAGGGAGTTGCAAATTTTAAAATTTAGCTGGAGGCTGCCAAAAAGTCCTATTTATGACTATTTTAGGAACCCTAGATGGTAGTAGAGTTAAGGGGGAAAGTGTAGATTCAAGAATAGGTGGGAAAATAGAAACCCTAGCTGATTTGGGGTTACAGAAGGCTGAAGATTCCAAAGTCTTCAGGTTAGGAAAGTTGTAATGTGTTGCAACCAGTAGAGGATTCATCCTCTGATTGTACTGAGCTTCTGTAATATAATGTGTCATCCAAATCAATAAAATAAGATCTCTATTTTCTATGTACAATTTATTTTGTTGTGTGTTTTATGATTTACCCCCTTCATCAAGTGGTATCAGAGCAAGGGTTCCTGAGTGTGTAGACAGATCGCCGACTGTGAGGCAGTTTGCACCAAGACCTGAGGTTGTGGGTTTGCTGCGGAGATCAAGATGCCTTCCACGAAGAAATCGTATTGGGAGGAATGCTTTGATGTAAGAGGGTTTTAGAGCCCTGTAAAGGCAAATCGATGCATTGCAAGAGGAGTTGCGAAGAGGGTTTGAGCCGAGAATAAGAGAAGAAAGTGAATATGAAGCTAAAGAAGAGATATCTGAGGAAGAACAAAAAGCTACAGGAGATCCTGCAGAAGTTAGGTTGTTGAGGGACATTTTGAAGATCGGAAAACCTAGGATCAAAGTTTCTACGTATTCTAGAGATTTGAATCTGGAACAGCTTATTCATTGGATCAATGACATGGAGGAGTATTTCGAGTATGAAGATGTGGAGGATCCGGATCAAGTCAAGTTTGTAAACACAAAGTTGAAGGGCCACGCCAGTATTTGGTGGAAGGAGGTCCAGTTAGAGAGGAACAGAAGAGGAAAGGAAAGATCACCAGATGGGATCAGATGGTGGAGAAACTGAAGAAGTTCATTCCTGTGGACTATGAGATGGAGTTTTTGATGAAGCTGCAAGGACCAAAGCAAGGTAACAAGTCTATTAAGGAGTATACAAAAGAGTTTTATAAGATTACTATTAGGACAGGCCATGCAGAGGCCAACAAGGAGAAGGTATCCGATTACATTAATGGGTTGAGGCCAAGTATTAAAGAGGAGTTGAGTCTGGTTAGAATGACCACCATAGAAGATGCGTACCAATTTTCCCTGAAGGTGGAAGAGAAGATAAATAAAAGATTCGATAGCAAGCAAAGGGGAAGAGGTTAAGGCGGAAGGACTGGTAGAAGACCCTATGGAGGCCATAATGAAGATTAAAAGAAAAGTGAAGAAGCTGGCACTAGTCGAAATCAGAGAGAGGATAATGCCTACTGCCCTCGTGACCAGAACAATGGTGACCAAAGAGGAAGAGGAAGAGGCCGACCTAGGCAAGGACCTGGAAGAGGAGCTTTTAGAGGAACCCATTTTCAATGTGGAGAAGAAGGGCATCGAGCATACGAGTGTCTGCAACATCAAGGAAAGACAAATAGAAGACCTGAAGGTAATGCACTAGTTGCACATGTAGATGAAGATACACAGTCTGAGTGTTCTGAAGATACTAAAAGGGGAGAAACCCTAATTGTCAGAAGAACCTTGTTGAATGAAGAGAAAGAACCAAATCAGAGGAAGAGTTTATTCTGCACAAAGTGTAAATGTGAAGGTAAGTGTTGTGATATTATTATTGATAGTGGAAGCACTGATAATCTTGTTTCAGAGGAGATGGTTGACAAGTTGAAGTTGACAAGAAGAAAGCATCCGCATCCATATTGGATTGCATGGTTGGAGAAGGACCATACAGCTTTGGTCAATGAGCAGTGTTTAGTGAAGTTCAAGATTGGGGACTACCATGATGAGGTGCTGTGTGATATCATACCAATGGATGCATGTCATATGTTGTTGGGGAGGCCATGGCAGTATGATAGGAGCATTGTCCATGATGGTCGTGCAAACACATATTCCCTAACAAATGATGGAGTTCGTCATAAGTTGAATCCCTTGAAGGAGGTGGAAGAAAAGGTATGTAGTACTGCTAGAATTTGCTTGGTAGATGGTAGGAAATTTTTGGAAGGTATGAAGCATGAGAGTCATTGCTTTGCATTGATTCCTAAGATTAGTCAAGAGAAATGTGAAGATGTACCAGCAGAAGTTTCAAATATGTTGGAAGAATTCCAGGACATTATCTTTGATAATGTACCAGAAGGTTTACCACCAGTGAGGAAGATAAGTCATCAAATAGATTTGATACCAGGAGCCAGTTTGCCGATTAAAAAACCCCCAAAATGACCCCTGCAGAGAGCGAAGAGCTAAACCGACAAGTTCAAGATCTATTAAGGAAAGGGTTGATAAGAGAGAGCCTAAGTCCATGTGTAGTACCTATAGTACTAGCACCGAAGAAAGATGGAGAGTGGAGAATGTGTACAGATTCTCGATCCATCAACAAGGTCACGATCAAGTATAGATTTCCATTACCCAGAATGGATGACATAATGGATTGTTTGAGTGGAGCCAAGTACTTCACGAAAAATGATCTGAAGAGTGGGTATCACCAAATCCAAATCAGAGAAGGAGACGAATGGAAGACGGCCTTCAAGACCAAGGAAGGTTTGTATGAGTGGTTAGTCATGCCATTTGGGCTAACCAATGCACCGAGCATATTCATGCGGCTCATGGATGAGGTACTGAAAGAATTTTTGGGAAGTTTTGTTATTGTTTATTTAGATGATATTTTAATTTTCAATAAGACTTGGGATGAGCATCTGATGCATATCAGAAAAGTTTTGGAGAAGCTGAGGGAGGAGAAGTTGTTGATTAATTTGAAGAAATGTAGTTTTGCAAAGAAGGAGTCGGTATACCTGGGATTTGTTGTCTCAAAGGAAGGTCTTAAGATGGACCCAAAGAAGGTGAGGGCTATCATTGAATGGCCTACACCAAAGAGTGCTACAAAGGTAAGATCTTTTCATGGTTTGGCAAGTTTTTACAGAAAGTTTATCAAGAATTTTAATAGCATTTGTGCATCCTTAACTGAGACAATGAGAGGGGATAGAAAAGAATTTAGATGGACTAAAGGAGCAGACAAAAGTTTTGATATATTAAAGCAGAAAGTCACAGAGCAACCTATTTTGGCATTTCTAGATTTCAATAAGATATTTGGTCTTAAGATGGACCCAAAGAAGGTGAGGGCTATCATTGAATGGCCTACACCAAAGAGTGCTACAAAGGTAAGATCTTTTCATGATTTGGCAAGTTTTTACAGAAAGTTTATCAAGAATTTTAGTAGCATTTGTGCATCCTTAACTGAGACAATGAGAGGGGATAGAAAAGAATTTAGATGGACTAAAGGAGCAGACAAAAGTTTTGATATATTAAAGCAGAAAGTCACAGAGCAACCTATTTTGGCACTTCTAGATTTCAATAAGATATTTTAGGTATATTGTGATGCTAGTGGCGGTGCTATAGGAGTTGTTTTGAGCCAAGAAGATAAGCCCATTGCCTATTTTAGTGAGAAGCTTAATGATGCCAAGAAAAAATATTATGTTTATGATCAGGAATTTTATGCAATAGTTCAGGCTTTGAAGAAATGGAGACGTTATTTGTTGCCAAAAAAGTGTTTTATATACTGATCATCAGGCTTTGCAGCATCTAAATAGTCAAGGAAAGTTGAACCAAAGGCACTTAAAATGGGTTGAGTTTTTGCAAAGTTATACTTTTGTTTTGAAGCACAGGAGTGGGAAGTCTAACAGAGTTGCAGATGCCTTGAGCAGAAGGCAAAATTTGTTGACAGAAATGAAGATAGATGTTGTTGGGTTCGATGAGCTCAAAAGTTTGTATCCTAAAGATCCAGATTTTGCAAAGGCTTGGAAAGCTTGTTTGGAACCTGTTACTTTGGATAGGACAAAATGCTTGGATTTCATAATCCAAGATGGCATGTTGTTTAAAGGAAGCCAGTTGTGTATTCCGAGGAGTTCCATGAGAGAGAACCTGATTAAGGAGAAGCATAGTGGAGGATTGGTTGGACACTTTGGTCAAGATAAGACCATTGCTATTGTTGGTAAAAATTATTATTGGCCACAGTTGTAGCAAGATGTGAGGAAATTTGTGCAGAGTTGCAGAGTATGTCAGATGGCGAAAGGAGCAAGTCAGAATACAGGTCTATATCAACCACTACTTGTACCAGAGAAGCCATGGGATGATATTAGTGTGGATTTTGTTCTTGGTTTACCAAGGACACAAAGAGGGCATGATTCCATTTTTGTGGTGGTGTACAGATTCTCGAAGATGACACATTTTATTCCTTACAAGAAGACTAATGATGTTCATATTGCAGAGTTATTTTTTAGGGAGATGGTGAGATTACACGATCTACCAAAGAGCATAGTTTCAGATTGAGATACCAAGTTTGTTGGTTATTTCTGGATGACATTGTGGAAGAAGTTGAAGACATATTTGAAATTCAGTTCTGCACACCATCCACAAACTGATGGGTAGACAGAAGTGGTGAATAGGAGTTTGGGTAACCTGCTACGATGCTTAGTAGGAGATAAGCCCAAGGGATGGGATTTGATTTTACCATAGGAAAAATTTGCTTACAACAATTATGTCAATAGGAGTACTGGTAAATCACCATTCCAGATTGTATATGGGAATAGTCCAAGAAATGCTTTAGAGTTAAGGAATCTAGACAAAGGAGAAAAGACAAATGCCGAGGCTAAAGACTTTGCAGAACACATGAAAAATTTGCATGAAGAGGTGAGAAAGTACATTAATAAGATGAATATTCAGTACAAGGCTAAGGCAGATCAAAAGAGGAGATATAAGGAATACCAGGTAGGAGATGAAGTCATGGTTCACTTGAGAAAAGAAAGGTTCCCAATTGGAACATACAATAAGTTGAAAATGAAAAAATTTGGACCATGCAGAATTTTGAAGAAACATGATTCAGGAAATACATATGAAGTAGAGTTGCCGAGTGGAATCAACATTTCCCATGTTTTCAACATTGTTGATTTATTAGAATATCATGAAGGTGGAACAGAGGATGGACCAACAGAAGAACATTAGAATATTCCAGCATCTATTTCAACAAAGGAGATAGAAGAGATCTTAGATAACCGTGTGGGAAGAAGTACTCGGAACAAGCAATATGAAGAATATCTAGTGAAATGGAAAGGAAAGCCTGTTGAAGATTCTTCTTGGTTGTCTAAGGTAGAGGTTGACCATTTGGGTTTTCCTCACACAAACCCCTGAGACGTGACAGGGTCACTTCTCAAATTACCCTAGGTGTTTGATGCAGGAGCATCCAGTGGTGTAAACGCAATCTTGTATCACCCAAAAAAATGTGTCAAAATTGTTGATGTTCTTTCCATTTCTTTTCAAAATTTGTGGTTCTGGTTCCATAATCTCCTGAATAATGATGTAGGACTTTTAGTTTTTTCCAAACTACTAAAAATAGCAAACTGCCAGTTTTGGAAAGTATAACTGTTATTTTAGGAAAGTTTGCATTTGGGCACGGATTGAAGTGAAAACTTACAGAAAGCTTCATAACTGAAACATAAGACTTTTGGCAAAGGAATCAGACAAAGATCATTTGTGAGCTGAAAGATATTAAAGTTTTTGTTTTCTGAGAAGCCCATGAAAATTTTTGAAATGAGATATGAGGCACTAAAACATCCCATAACATCCTGAAAAGTTGACAGAAATCCATTTACGTATTTCAGGCATGATAGTTCACATCGCGAGCTTTCCGACGCTTAAAACGATTTGTCAATCAGACACCCGGATCAAAAGTTATGTTTCCCGTAAGTTGACCTATTTTTGGAGAGAGTTACAAATTTCAAAATTTAGCTGGAGGCCGCCAAAAAGTGCTATTTATGACTATTTTGGGAACCCTAGGTGGTAGTGGAGTTAAGGGGGAAAGTGTAGATTCAAGAATAGGTGGGAAAACAGAAACCCTAGCTAATTTAGGGTTACAAAACGCTGAAGATTCCAGAGTCTTGAGGTTAGGAAAGCTGTAATGTGTTGCAGCCAGTAGAGGATTCATCCTCTTATTGTACTAAGCTTCTATAATGTAATGTGTTGTCCAAATCAATAAAATAACATCTTTATTTTCTGTGTGCAATTTATGTTGTGTGTTTTATGATTTACCCCCTTCATCAATTCTTTTGTATAGAAACGTAAGCTTCAACCATTAAGTACTATTGTTAATACTCAATATACAATTCTTACAATTATCTTGTTAGTTTATACTACAAAATGTGAGATTTTCATTTTGACATCAATATGACAAAACCTCAAAGACATGCATGTGCTTCTTAGGTGTGTGTTCTAGTTTGGTTATGTACAAAATGTCAAGGCTCTAATGTATGATTTTGTTGAGCAAGATGCGTTAAGGGATTCTTCCTATTACTTCTAGGTATATTGTGCTCAACTATGCCTCTATCATAGGAATAAAACATGTGCTCACCAACTACACAAACCTCAACTTTGAAGAGACAAATAATAATAAACTTATTAAGGAGAAAGAATACTAACAAAATTTCAAATTCAATAGAGAAAAATGACTCCCAAATAACAAGAGAATTTACTTTGGGGAACCTTCTTGAGAAAATCCAACAAAAACATTACTCATTGTATTAACTCAACTTCCCACAATTAAATAAGATTTTTCGCACGTGCTTAAACCTAATCCATTTGTGAGCATTTATAGCATATACAAGAAACCACTAAGTGGTAATAATATATTATGGATATTAAACCATGGACCAAAAATCATTTATAAGGGCCCCCAAAAAAATTCTCATGGCACCTACCACTAAACCCCACCCCACTATTGTTGCAAGGTATACAGTCTATTGGCTTTTCTTTTTCCAACTTTTGTTTGCTCTCCACACACACACACACAATATATTATAGAAATACATTATTGTTTGCATCCCTATATATTTAATGTGTTGTTTTTGTGTGCGTGTGCCTGTGTGCGCGCGTCGCTCCTTTACATTTCTATTTTTTCTCTATACATGATATACATATATTAGTCTATAGAATATGGTAGTATATGGTTGTACACACATGCACGTATCTCCTTTTACTTGTTTATTTATTTATAAATTAATAAATTGATCTTACTTCTTTCCTTGTCATACATTGGTTATTAGACTAATATAGCATATGACTTGCATTTGTTTTCTTTTTAATTTCCTTATTACTTTTATGTTCACATACTTTTAATTTCTATTAATCAATATAGTTTAATTTTTCTACCCCCTGCCCCAACCTTGATCCCCCCTCCCCCTCGTCTCTTTTTAAAGGGTAAGTCTGCAATCCAAATCAAAAGGATCCTAAATGTTGAAATAAAGAAATACACAGTTAAATCCAAAAACACTTCTTTTTGAATCAATGACTAAATCAGAATATCTTTCCTATGTTTTTGTTTTGGAGATGCTGCTTGCATACCAATTGTCCTTCATAGGTAATCAAAATCACCCATGAGGTGCATTTCAACCTGTTCCCTCCCTTTGGGAAAGGTTGATTTGAATCAAGGTCTTACACTAAACAAGTTTGATTGCCTCACAACATGCTGCTGGACCAGTAATGGGCGCATAACCTTTGTATCTTTCAGCGCTTCATTAACCCCTCATCTAATATTTCTCAAGTACTACATCCCACTATTGTTTTAGGTTGTGCAGTCTATAACAATTGTAAACATACCAAATATACAACATATCCAACAAATTCTATATACAGTTTCTTTCAAATTTTGTTTGTTAGGAAATGACTTTCATAACCTATAGAGAGCTAAATCAGAATATCTTTCCTGTGTTTTGTATTGGAAATGCTGCTTTGCATAAAGTAGTCCTTCATAGGTCATCAAAATCACCCATGAGATGCATTTAAGCCCATTCCCACCCTTTGGGTAAGGTTGGTTTGAATCAAGGTCTTACACTAAACAATTTGATTGCCTGACAACATGCTGCTAGGCCACAGTCACTGGTGCACAACCTTTGTATCTTTCCTCACTTCATTAACCTTTCATATAATATTTCTCAAGTGCTCTCAAAATTCCTTCTATTAACATAAAAAATTTTAAAAATGAATGAATGACCCCGGAAAAAGAAATGAAGTACTCCAATCCTACAAGCATTCTCCATTCAGGACTTGAGCTTCCTGGAAATTTTCATTACTTCGCTACTTTAGTTGCTCAAAAGGCAGTTACAAATAACAATGTTGAATGTACTTAACTTTGATCCCAAGAGATGAAAACTAGGGCAAACTCCCAAACAAAGACAACTATATGGCCTGCACTCGGTGCAAATGGTAGCAACGTCTCTAGTCCACTCAAGAAAGTGTCCACCCTAATGAACCCAACACATCATGCAATGTACTCTGCCACGGCCTCTCCCATTAGAGGGCCACACTATGTTCCAAAGCAAATGTTGGGTGGTGCTTCATTTTTGTTTATATAAAAGCTTTAGCTACACTTTATATTCCCTTTAAAATAATTACATTGTTTTCTGAAACCCCATTGCATAGAAACAATTCTGGTCAACAGAGACATGCACCAGGAATGATTCCCTTGCCAGATTGCTAGTCACAGACAAAATACATAAAAGCCACAGCAGGATGAGATACGGGCTTCCAACAATAGTCCATCATAGCAACAGAGATGACGTCCCGTCCGTTATTTTGCTGCTTGATCATTTTTTCTGAACAAATACTTTTAAGAAGCTGTGGCATGATATCCTTTTAAAGTGTGCAGATTGATTCATAGAGAGAACCCCAAGTAATAACGAGATTAAATTTAACTTTCATTTCTCTCACTTCTCTGCCAATATATAAACATTGCATCATAAAAAGAGAAAAAAATCTTACAGAAACAAGTAGTAAATATCCGAAACTTTGAATGCATGAATTGTTAACGAATTAAAAAAATGCCCCATGGTCAACCACTAGAAACTTGGCGAAGCTCACTGATGTTCCCCTCTGATAAAGCCCCTTAAAGTCTTCTCTTCCCGTTGTTTGCATATTGCATCCTCCTCGTTGTAAGCATTAGTATATGATAGAAATACACACGTAGGCCATCTTTGTTTAAGCCCAAATTATTTGCTGTCCGGGTATGTAAAAATACAGCGACATCATAGAAGGCATGCTTTCTGTGTAAGTGAAGGCTATCTGCACAATCCTCCTTGGTACCACTATAAATAACTCTGATCAATATATTCCCAAAACCCTTTATAGGTCAGCACATCTGAGGGATCTGTTGACCTCTTTAATCTTCCTTTCAATCGTTTTGTATTAGAAGGAAAGTTACATGATAAACTTGAGAATAGGGGCCACTTTTTAATGTGGGTCTAGTTACTGCTACGATCTCAGTTAGATCGGTTTCAATATCAGTTCAGATAATTATAATAATATTTTCATAGCTGACAAGCATAAGACAGATAAAGGTATAATGAATATAGACTAAGGAAAATAGGTAAAAACACAAGGTGCGTCCATTGTACTTAAATATATACCTTTTCAATGCGCCCATGACTAGCAAATGCAATTGGCCTGACAAGAATCTACCTAAGTCCTAAAGAAACATGACTGGTGAAAAATGTGCAAGTCTTGAATATATTGCCATAACAGCTTTGTGAAAAAACTAAAGGAGGATCCCTGCACAGAAAGGTTCAATAGCTTGCCTTTGGATCTTTGGATCCAGATGCCTTCCTTCAAGATCACATTGAGAAGAATCTTGGCTATTCTTTTAGGGGACCTTCACAACTTATATGCAGAACTGAAACTATGCCTTAGCAATAAAATGGCCTTTGAGAGATTGCTTATGTGAAGAATACGGACTAAGGACACAATCAGGTCTGCTAACAAACACTTCAGGTATAGATAAGAACCTTGTCTATCACAATCACACTTACGATACCAAATTCAGCTGCCCTGCTTTGACCAACCTGCTGTCGATGGTTAAGTTGGAGAACATAATTGTTGCATTTTTTATCAAGTTTATATTCCCAGGCTTAAATCACGAGAACACTTCATTAACATTTTTAAATGATTGAGCTACCATGAATGAGTCATATCATTCCTGTGAACGCAAAATAACCCAAGTGTCAAGACACATCCCATTACTCCGAGGAAAAATATTGAATGGGCAAGGACAAATACAATCATAACAAACAACACTGTTGAAAGGCATGCCAATAAAAACACCATGCTAGGATAGGTTTGTTGTGGTTGATCAACAGGCATTATCATTCTTATGGAGTTGCATTGAAGCTTATGAATAAATCGGCCTGGTAAATAAATTTCATACAACTCCCTGTCCTAGAACTTCAATTCAACATTTTGAGATCAAAATGCACAATTCTTCTGTACACATTATCGTAATAAATGTAATCATAAATAATAATGTTTCATGCACAAAACTAATTTCTGCTGTTGTAAACATCTCTAAATACCTAATTCTGTGTTCCTCTTTATTCAAGGAACCTCAATTTTCAAGCCCTGGATTTAAGAAAGAGACAAACAAGACTAACAGACAATAGTCTGTATTCAGAAGGCACAGATAGGAAACCTAGGAAAACTTCCTGCAACTTATCCATTCCATAAGATACTTAATCAGCTTCTAGATAATCTTTAGTATGTGCCAGAACACCATCATTCCAAACCCTTCCACAGGCATACTGTTTGGGACTCATAAAGCAGCAACCTACGATCTAAGAGATAGCATATTCCATTCCGTATTGTCATGCCAATCTCACACAGTTTGATGAGAAATTACTCACATTGTAATTAGAAAAACACATCATATTTAGACAACTATGGGCAAACACTCAACCACCATTCTGGAAAAAAAAAATTGAAGGCATCAATCATCTCCACTCAACCGACATTCAGGAAAAAAAAAATTAGAAGGCATCAATCATCTCCACTCAACTGCCATTCAGGGAAAAAAGATTAACGCGGGTATCAATCATATGGAGATGATTGAAACCCAACAGTCATATCCTACCATATTGCTTGTATTTATACATTCACAAAATATTAGCCTCAACCATCCCAAGAGAAAAAAGACGACCAACATATAAGAAAGGACAAAATATAAGCAAGTTCAAGAATGTGACAAGGTCATGCAAATACAAAGCAGAATCAGGATGCATGTTGATTCTTGCAGCATACAACTTTTGTATGAAAAGAATTCTTGTGAAAAGAGACATAATGAACTACCAAATGAAGGAAACGGAGCTTAAATTGCTTTCAATTAGACCAAAATGTTTTCGATAGAAGTCCAAACTCAGACCATTCTTCTTATTGACAATTTGCTTACTTAGATGGAAAATACAAGGACAATGATAAAGCATAATACAGAGAATTAGTTTCAACTTCAAGAGATAAGTTTTTCCCATCATAGCCAAACTGGCAAACAATACTCCTTTTATTGGCAGACAATATTTTCATCAATCTACTGTTCAGTCAAACTAGTCACAAATAAGCACTGTAAAGTGATGCCCCAATAAAAATAAGTTGAACGTCTGGGAGTGGGGCTGAAGCTAATCTGAATGAAAGGATCGAATATTGTAAAATAATGTGAACATATCAATCATCTCCTCCCAAAACATGGTAGTGAGAGTAGGCACCCTAGATTTTATATCTGCCCATCTGTGCCATTAGACAATTATTTACCAATTCATAGTTGATTTCATCCAACACCCAAGTGACTGAAGGATTTTTTTCTTTTTTAATCTGCGATTAATAAAAATGAAATCCACAAACCAATTGACCTAACAAACCCATTAGTGGTTCTCATTTAAACTTCAAAGCATTGAAACATGAATCTCACTTGGTACACTGGAAAATAAACCTGAAACCATCTAAATCTTCAAATTTACAACATGTAGCACATTGATGGTGAATGGACCAAACCCACTCAGAGATTCTTGGACCAGATCATTTGAAGCAAGCATTTTCCAAAGAGATGTTAATCTCAGGTGAGATAATTAATACAGCATGGATACATTACTTAAAGAAAGATAAAACTCTTTATGATGTGATCCAAGAATAAAAAGATTATTCAGTCTTGGAAATGCTGTTTGAAATTTTCAATTCATGTAAAAACAATAGCAAAACGAAACAACTAAAATTACATTTGCTGTCCAGCTATGATAGAGAAAGAGCTTATCAACTTGACTGAGATCCAACTATACTCAAGTGCATTGCAATGCATCTCCATTATCTACCAGAAAGATGGTCAACTGTACAATGCTTTCCAGTTTTGCTTCATCGAGTGACAGGGATTTTTGAAATGCCCTCAACTCTTTTCTGATAACTAGGATCTTACAGATTAGGGAATATCCTATGCAATGCTTGTCATGTTGAACAAGAAGGGATGATAGAAATGCAAAGTTAAACAGGGTATCCTAGTTGAAACTTCGAACATCTATTGTAAACTGGAGAAAGGACCAAACAGATACTCACTCAAAGGTAACATGACTAACTAGGACTTATTCAATAGCTTCTTCTCATTTAATTCCCTTCACATCTTGTTTACTAGCCTAATGATATAGATATTATGGAAAACAATCTGAAGGACCCAATCTCTTTAATTTTAGCAACATAGAATTTTGGAATAACCCTTTATCAATATAATTCTTAAATCCAAGAAATCACTGAAAAGACATTTTCTGTTAAAAACATCTTCATTACAAAATGAAAAGTAGTACAAAAACTCAATGCATTGCTTTTCAATATTTATACAGTCCTACCTTGTCTACTAAAAGTAGTTTCAAGAAAGAGAGTTAATGCTAAGCATGGATTTAAATACCAGGGATGATAATATGTTTTGCTGCAAATGTTCAGTAAAAGTGCAAGGAGAAGAATCGCAAGTTCAAAAGTACATTATACTATAGAATTATATTCTGCACAACAGGTATAGGAGACCTAAAGCTGCAAAACAGCTTAGTTTCCCCACATCTCCAAGGTTTATGGCGAACTGAGATACACCACAGTATTGCATAAGATACATTTTGTAGTGATACAAATTATTCACAAACAAGCACTATTAAAAACCTAAAGCAAAATGGTATGTCTTTCTGAAGTGCATTCAAACATAATATGATAATATAATTAAAGTAGAGACTCCTATCTGCCAACACAGCAATTCAAAAAATTAACCATGACAATACAAAAGTTATTGATTGCTTTTTATATAGACCTCCCTGACCTACTGAGAACAGGTTTCAGACAGCAAGTTTGTGGTATGGATTAAATTACTAAGGATGATAATATAATTGGTACAATTGTTCAGTAAAAATGCACAGAGAAGAATGACAAATGCCAGAAACATGTTCCAATATGTTATATAACATCATCATTTATGCAATAGGCATTTTATAAATAGATTGATAGAAGACCCAAAACTTCAAAACAAATTACCTTTCCCACAGTCTCAAAGGTTTAATGGTGAATGGAGAATTTAGGCACATCAGAGAGTTTTCTTACCGATACATTTTGCAGGGACACAATTGTCAATAGAGAAACTATTAATAACCTGAACCAAGTCAATGCCTTTCTCAAAAATAATAGTGACACTTCTGTTTGTCTTATTCTTCTGCGAAAGCAGCATTGCAAAAGACTTTACCATGAAATATAAGATGACATAATCATTTAAACCTTCAACATACAAAACAGTACCACCCAGAATAACTGCATCCATCCATGTAAGAAAAAGGGTGAAATTACAACCAGAAACCAACAAAGCCCAAATCGAATAACATTCCTTGGGAAAAGTTAAAACTGTTTTGCATCATGATATACTTTGGAGGGACACAAATATAATAAAGACAGACAGCAAAAATGAAAAAAGGCTAAAACAAATACTGATTGTCTTTCACAAAAATAATAGGATTCATCATTCAAGTAGTGACTCCTGCAGTTTTACTCTATTTCTGCCAGTGCTGCAATGGAAAGTACTTAACCATGTAATATAAAAAAGACAGACATAGACATCCATCCATACAAAACCGTAAACCCAGAATGCATCCATAGAAAGTCCTATTACCCACAATGCATCCACACTAATACCCAAAAGGGAAGAACTTACACGCACAAACAATAAATGATCCCAATTGAATGACTGCCCTAGTTTCTTCTGAAAATATACTTTAGTTTTTTCAATGAACAATTACTAAAACCTCAAAATACAAATGACTCAAGTACAAATAGAACAGACCAATACTTCTTCTTCTTCTTCTTCTTCTTCTTCTTGCAAATGCTATCTTGTTCCGTCTTAAACCCTAACCCTAGAAACCCTAACATTCCTTCACCTGCGGGTGTGATGGCAATCACACCTTGGTTCCCCTTCAACTTCCCTCCTGTGAAAATTCCTATGGCAACTGCAAGCTGCACATTTCAGAGCTGCAGGAGTCCCCTCCTCCCCGCTGGGCATGAACTCTCCACAACCATCAACTGCATACCCTCCAATGCTTGCCGCATGATTCTTTCTGCACTCCCTGTACTTAACAGGCTTATTGAGCATGATACCATCTGCATTATTAATATTATTGTTATTGTTCCTGTTGGTTTCATGTTGTGGGTATTGCCTCCCTTGATTAACCTGATGTTGGGTACTCCTCATGTCCTCGAGGACGGGAGGAGGAGGAAGTGGCCTTGTTGTGGGTGACACTGTTTCATGAACGTGATGAGAAAGAGGTTGAGGGGGAGGCCTCATGGCTTGAACCTGAGACCTCAGATCCTCAGGTGGACTCATTCCCTCCACAACTCCAGCAAAGCTTCCACCTTTGTTATAAATCTGTTGAATCCTTGCAGATTCCTGGATATGCTGCTGGTGGTGATAATTCGTTGGCATTGGCATTGACACTTGTATATCCCTGCTCATACCCAGATCCATATCTACCCCCTTATAAAAAAATCCCCTGGCCACTTTAAAATAATACTTACTAATATCACTAATAATCAATACCAACCCAACCCAACAAACCTCATATCATTTAATTCTCCTTGCTTTTAATCCTGCTGAAATTGACTGCCCACCAATGGAAATAAACACATGAAAAAACTGCTCCTCCTTGATGCTAACCTGCACTAGAAATGACCTGAGTAGCATATTCTATACAAATGACCTGAACAAAATAGAAAACAAATGATAATGGATTGGACCAGAAGGGAAAGAGACCACAATAAAATTATTGAATATAATAGAATACATTTTTTTGTTTGCTTATCTGATAACAAACGCACATACCTTCTATTTGGCCTGATTTTGTTCACTCCAAGGTACTTGAATTAGCAGTCCCAGCTTTGCATAAGTACTCTTGGGCCCTCCCATACATATATACAAATCACTGTAAAACAAGATAAAAAAAGAAAAAACTGAATACACTCAGCCCAGAGAAAGAGATGGAGGATAATGCAAATCAGAATGCTGAGATTTTCTGACTTGGGTTTCTAATTTCTTTTTTTTCCCTCCCGAGAAGCTTGGATTTTAAAGCAATAAAAATTAACGGCTCGCGGTGTCCTTGGACAGCAGGCTTATCGTGGGATGGGTTGGGTTTTTCTTTGGATGGCTTCAGAGGTTTTGTGGAAAGAGGATAAGAAATTGTTTTTCGGTGGGTGGAAAATGTACACGGCCCATGTGAAACGGCAGGGTCACCTACTTTATGTCAAAAGACGACATGAAGGTGTGGAAGTGTGAGTATTGGTTGAAAACATTGTGCCATTTTTTCAGTGGTCCATGATTGTTCAATTTGCCCTTATTGAGCTTGTTAACACCTTCCTAGGATAAAAGGAGTATATGGTTAATAGTTGACTCAGTGAAAGGGGGTTCAGTTAGGTGTTGTGTGGCGGGTCTGTCTGTTTTGGTTCTCTATTTTCCTGGGTACTTTGGTTCTTTTGTTGGGTGTTTTGGTTCTTGTTGGTCCCATAGGTTGTTTTGGCCTCGTTGACATTATTAAAAGCCTTCTTTCATTCATTCATTCATTCATCCCACGAGAGTAGAAAGGAAGCATATGAAATAGTTAGTCTAATGGGCAAGGCAAACTCTGTGGTTGGGTATGAGGGGTGAGTTATGTTTTTCTTATAGTTAGGTGTATTTTATGGGTTATTAGAACTTTTTACTAATGATAATTTTAAAATTTTGAGAGTAGGTTTTAAATGGACAAATGAAGTTTGAGGTTTCAAGTTAATGAATTGTTTATTAAAATGTTTGAAAGACCAATTATTATGGAAGATGTAACTAATGTTTGAGAGTGGTTAGAAACCTAACTGCCTCCAACATGTGATAGTCATGAGGAAATGTAACCAACACTTAAAAGTCCTTTATGAAATCAATTACAGGAGATGCAACATAGGAGCCCTACTATTTAAGAGGAAATTGTAATGGATTTCTGGGGGAATAGGACTAGATTGGTAATTGTGTTGATCTTAGTGACTAGTTTCAAAGTGGACTCATGTATTGAATGTTTATCCCCATTAATTAAGCATCACTCATACTTTCAACATTCTCATCTTAGATTTGCTTGATGTCATATGTTAGTGCCCTTCTTTTCTTAAAGATTTAAGGATGCTTTATATCATGTGACTAACTCTGGTCTTCAACTTGTTAGGAAAGGTATCACAACTTTGCATTCTAATCTTCAAATACAATTTTTGGACTATAGAGGTTTTTTTGGCCTCAAAAATTATTGAACGAGCTTTAACCGACTAAAGCTAGTTACATAATGTAAAGCTCTCTGAGATCTTCAATTTTTAAAAAGGGCTCAATCAGATTCCTAGATCAAAAGTTAGGCCTCCCATATCAAGAATGTAAGAGTGCATCTATGACACATAAGCAAAGTTGGAAGGAGTTACACATATTAACTAAGAACATTCACCAATTACAATTGTCATAAAGCATTTCTGGAGGGCTTAAATAAGACAAATTGGAATGCCCAAGTTGGGAGGATAACTATGACATGTTATGACTATAATACACCATCATTTACATTAGGACATTAATGGACAAACCATGGACCAACAATTTGTTTTTGCATTACAATTACAACAAACACATCACAACTCACACTCACTCACACAATGTTGTCAAAACTAAACAACAATGTGACCAAAGCATACAAGGGCACTACCAAGTGCATGATGGCACAAGGTCAACAACATCTAACAAAATTGCATTAGCAAAAGACTTACACATTGACACAATGAAGAATGGAGGAGTTAGAGTCTACTCACAATCAATGATAGAGTGCTCAACACTCATCATCGACGCAAATTGAAGACAAGGACTGAAAGAACTTAAATCTTAAGCTATGGTTCATCCCTCACACATCCAAGCCTATAGAAAACACCCAAAGAATGGATTCATAACATCTAGACATCCTTTTGAACAAGCCATGAGTAGTTGATTGCAAGGGAGATACAACTCACGTAGGGCTCACTAGAGACTGACCAAGCACACCCAAGAGCACAAGAACACCTTGATTTCAACAAAAGGATGAAAAGGACACATAAGAAATGTCCCACACCCCCAAGAGAGATCAAAGATGGATATACTTTCTCTCAGTGAAGGATTTGGTGAAGATATCTACAACTTGTATTATAAGACAATAGCGCAAATCAATGGCATGCTCCTGTATTAGCTCCCAAAGAAAGTGCATATGGATCTTGATGTATTTGGTTTGCTAATGATGGACAAGATTCTTTGAGATCTAGATAGCACTTTGGTTGTTGCAGTAGATGACTAATGGCATTTAAAAAGTGATGCCAAGCTCAAAGAGGATATTCTGAAGCCAAATAGCCCCAATGGTGATATTGATTGTTCCCCTATATTCAGCCTTAGTTGATGAAAGGACAATGGTGTGATGTTTCTTGCTCTTCCAACAAATGGGATTAGAACCAAGGTGAAAACTATAGCCAAATGTGGACTTGTGATATCAAGATCACCAGCCTAATCAAAGTCCATGTATCCAATCAGATTTGGACTTGTGCCTATTGTATAATGAATCTTGTATCTATGAGTGCCCTAAATGTAGTGTAGAATGCATTTGGTAGCCTTCTAGTGAAGCTTATGTGGCTCCGTCATGAAGTGTGAAATAATGTCAACTGTAAATGAAATGTTTGAGTGAGTATGAGTCAAGTAGTCACGGCTACCAACAAGTTGACAATACAAAGTGGCATCAACAAGTGGAGTGGAACACTTCAACTCAAGTTTGACTCCAGACAGAAAGGTAATTAGTGCAGGATTATAATCAGCCATGCAAAATGAGCTAGAAGATTAAGAGTGTACTTGGGCTATGCAAGAGAGATCCTAGAAGAGGTTTAAGTGATCTTGATCTTATGAAAGTAGTGTAAAAGACCCAAGTCGGTCATGACAAATCTGTCATGCAAAGAAATGATGATGCTCACAATGATGGATGATGTGCTCCCTATGACAATCAAATCATCAACATAGAGAACCAAGAAGAGAATAACATCCTCCTGTCTCGAGATATAGACATTTAGATCTAGGTGGCATCTAGAGAACCCAATTAAGAGATGAAAGGAGTCCATCTTGGCATACTAATCCTGTAGGGCTTGCTTGATTCCATGGAGAGACTTCCTTAATCGATAAATCAGTGAAAAATCCTAAACAAATCCATGTGGTTGTTCCATGTAAATCTCCTCTTGTAGATCCTCATGAAGAAATGCACTCTTCACATCCATCTAATGCACATCCCAACCATGAGCTGCAACAATAGCAAGAATCAAGCGAATGGAGTTCATCTCTGTAATGGGGGCAAAGGTTTCAGTGTTTTCAATACCAAGAACTTGCAAGAAACCTTTGGCCACAAGATATGCTTTGTACTTGTCAACTGATCCATCTATTACAAATTTGGTTCGATAGATCCACTTACACTGAACTAGCTTTCTTCCACTTTCTTCCCTTAGGAAGTGGAACAAGCTCCCATGTGTTATTCGGAACCAATGAGTAATACTCTTCCTCCATTGTTGAATCCCACTCAACAATACACGATGCTTCACAAAATGATTGTGGATCTAAAGTTGTGGCAATGTAGGAATGCAGAATATCCTAGTGTTGTGACCGAGTCCTCCGAGTATTTGAAGGATTCCCAATAAGAGAGCCTACAGACTAAAGAGTCTATCAAGCCCAACAAGGCATAGAAGAAGGAGATGGAGGGGGAGAGTCCTCATCCTTTGAATCTAAACTCTACAAAGGATGAGGTGGAGCCTCATGATCAACCCTATGAGTAGAGGAAGTTGAAGGAAGATACTCTAAGTCCCTATCATCTGAATCCATTGTGGAGGAAGGAAGATGTGAGGATGAGTTAGGAGAGATTTCCTCAAAATGCACACTACACTCAATGAAGAGCTCGTGTGTCTCAAGATCCAAAAGTTAATATCCTTTAACACCATCTGAGTATCCAACAAAGATGTCAGGTATACTCTAAGGTTCCAAGGTCCTACGCTTCTCTAAAGGAATGCTTGCCCATGCAAGAGAGCCAAAAACTCTGAAATGTCACACAACAAATTTCTTATCACACTAGGCTTCAAAGGGAGTGATGCCCTTCAATGCCTTATGTGGAACCTGATTCTAGATGTGTGAAACATAGTTGATAGTGTTAGGAATTGTATGTAGAAGATATCAATTAAATGCAAATAAAGATTAAATAGAGGAATGAAAATACACAGAAATAATAACAGTGAGAGACAATTTTTAACGTGGTTCACCCAAACTCAAGCTACATCCACCAACAGAGAGTCCAATATTATTATCTAATAAATCAAACTGATTACAACCAGCAATCCTTGCAACTCAATACTGCTGCAAATGCTACAATACAATATAAAAATGCCACCCGTAACATACATCCCAGCCACTTATAACAAGATTTTTGGAAGCTTCTAGAATTAGGGTTTTACAATGTCATTTTTCTTTTGTCGGTTAACAAAAAAATTAACAACTGACTCCGAACGGGCAAAAAAGAGGGAAACAAATTTTGGGGGCTGTGCCCCTGAACCCCGGCGAAGATATGTTACGAGTGTACAGTACTTTCATGATCAGTCGCCACATACCAACAATCTCCCACTTGGAGACTAATCAGGCTCCACACCAAACAATCTCCCACTTGGAGACTGATCATGGACAACACTGCTACACGTGCAACTCCTACTAGAAATAAGCACCTTGGACTTTGTTGTTCTAATTTTATTGTTTTCAATCTTGAAGGCCAACCAAAGCTGAAGAGGAGCTCAGCTTCTCCCTTGTCACCACCTTCATAAACATATCCACTAGATTTTCATCTGTATGTACCTTTTCTAGCCTTAATCGTCCATCCTCCAACACCGACTAGGTGAAGTGATACTTTAGTTATATGTGTTTGGTCTTTGAATGCAAGGCAAAATTCTTTGCAAGATGTATGGCACTTTGGCTATCCATAAACAAATAATTATTAGCCTATTGTTTGCCCAATTCTTCCATGAAAAATTACAACTATATCATCTCCTTGCTTGCCTCTGTTGCAACTACATATTCTGCCTCTGTAGTGGATAAAGCAATCACCTTTTACAACTTTGAGATCCAACTCACGGCTGTCCCACCTACAATAAAGACACAACCTGTAGTACTCCACCTAGTATCAATATCCCCTACCAAATCTGAGTCCACATAGCCTGCTAAATCAATATTAGAGCCCCTAAAACATAAATGTTCATTGGATGTACCTCTCAAATACTTGAGAATCCATTTTACTGCATTCCAATGCTCTAATCCAAAATTACTCATATACCTACTTACAACTCCTACAGCATGTGCAATATCTGGTCTCGTGCATTCCATGGCGTATATTAAACTTCCTCCAACTGAAGCATATGGTACCTTGGACATTTTGTCTTCCTCCTCATGTGTCTTTGGACACATCTCCTTAGTCAATTTCAAATGACTGAGCAAAGGTGTGCTAACAGCTTTTGCATTCTGCATATGGAATCTCCGCAACACCTTTTCAACATAATCAGCCTGAGATAGAATCAATTTCTTATTTTTCCTATCTCTGCAAATTCTTAGACCAAGGATTTGTTTTGCTGCCCCTAAATCCTTCATAGCAAATGATTTTGCTAACTGTTGTTTGAGCTCACTTATGTGATCCATGTTAGACCCCACTACAAGCATGTCATCAACATATAAACATAAAATAATGTAGCTGTCATTATCCAACCTCTTAAAATAAACACAATGGTCATAATTACACCGGCTATAGCCTTTCTCAGCCATAAAACTATCAAATTTCAAATACCATTGTTGAGGTGCTTATTTCAAGCCATATAAAGTCTTCTTCAATCTTCACACCAGTTTCTCCTTACCTTTGACCTCAAATCCATGTAGTTGTTCCATATATATCTCCTCCTCCAAATCACCATGGAGAAAGGTAGTTTTCACATCTAGTTGTTCCAAATGTAAATCTTTAGCCACAATACTTAAAACAGTATGAATAGAAGTCATCTTAACAACCAGAGAAAAATCTCATCAAAATCAATACCTTTTTTGTGCAAATCCTTTTAAAACTAACCTGTCTTTAAATCTTTTCTTACCTCCATCTTCCTCTTTCAACCTATAAACCCATTTGTTTGGTAAAGCCTTTTACCTACAGGCAACTTACATAATTCCCAAGTCTGATTTTTCAGCAAGGAGTCCATTTCTTCTTTCATTGCAAGCTCCCACTGAACATTTGCATCCACCTGCATAGCTTCATCATACCCTTCTGATTCACTAGCATTTGTTAACAAAATAGAATACAAAGAGGGAGAAAACTTTTCAGGAGATCTACTTAGCCTTGTTGACCATCTAACATTCACTAAAGTTTGTGGTATTTCTTGTTGTTGTTGCAAAGCATGAGGAACCACTGGAACATCATTATCTGGAGTATCATCCAACACCACATAATCTTTTTCTTTCTTCTCATGCTGCTACAACTGATCTTTGTACAACACCTTCTCATTGAATACAACATCCCTACTTCTCACAATTTTCAGATTTTCAACATCCCAAAGCCTATAACCAAATTCATCAATGTCATATCCAACAAAGATACACTTTTTTTATTTTGCATCCAGCTTGGTTCTATTTTTAGAATCTACATGTGCAAATGCTTCACATCTGAAGCTTTTGAGAAAAGAATAACTCGCCTTCTTACCTATCCATACTTCCTCTGGAATACCACAACCCAAAAGACCTAAAGGACCTCTATTAATTAAATATACAATGGTATTGACAACCTCTACCCACATGTTTAAAGGCAGCCCAACATGCAATCTCATGCTTCTTGCACGGTCCATTATTGTCCTATTCATGCACTCAGCCACTCCATTTTCTTGTGGAGCCCCTAGAACTATTTTCCACCTACGAATTCCATTAAAGGAACAATAAACCTTAAATTCTTTGCTGCAATACTCACCACCATTATTAGATCTGAGACATTTTAATCTTTTACCCGTCTCATTCTCAACCAAGCTTCTCCATTTCTTAAATGTTTCAAATACATTAGATTTCTGCCTAAGGAAATAAATTCAAACCCTCCTAGTTGCATCATCTATGAATGTAACATAATACCAAGAGCCACCGAGAGAAGATACCTGAGCTGGTCCCCATACATCTATATGCACAAGCTCTAACTTTTCATCTTTCTTTTGCTTCCCATCCTTGAGAAAACTAACTCTCTTTTGTTTGTCATACACACAACTTTCACATAAATCCATATTAATGCATTTCAGACCTGGTAAAACTTTCTTAGAATGTAGTACCTTCATACCTTTTTCACTCATATGCCCAAGACTGTTATGCCACAGTGTTGTCTCAGAACCTGCAGCAACTATTTCAGTCTCTTCCTATGAACCTGCAACAACTGTTCTTGAACTTGTTTGTTTTTTCTCTGCAACAACTAAAGTAGAAGGAACAGTATGATCTGTACAAAGATATAAGGTCCATGCTTTCACACATTTTGCTACTATTAAGGCACCTCTTGAAACCTTCTAATTTTTATCATTAAAAGTAACTATGCAACCTTCATCACCTAGCTGCCCTGCTAAAATTAAATTCCTACTTAGCCTTGGAATGTGTCTTACTTCTTGTAGTAGCCAATGATTCCATTCTGCAACTTAATCTTAATTCTTCCCTTTCCAACAATCTAACAGGGTTCGTTATCTCCCAAATAAACCAGTCCAAAATCCCCTTAGACATAATCAAGAGAATAACTTCTATGGGGCGTACCATGAAATGAGGCCCCTAAATCTAGAACCCATGAATCATCAACATTATCTAGGGAAATAACCAAAGCATCATCTTTAGATTTATTACTTACCACATTTGCCTCCTTATTGCCTTCTTGTTTGTCTCCTTCTTTATTCTTCTGAGACCAGCAATCTTTCTTCAGATGACCTGGTTTCCCACAGTACCAGCAATCCTTCTGTCCTCTGGATTGGGACCTCTTGTCCTTTGATTTTCCTTGTGACTTCCCATGACCTCTAGAACCTTTTCCTCTCTCCTTTGATCTGCCCGTGCTTTCTGCATTCAAAACACTACCTGATGTGGACCCTCTTGAGCTTTTCCATCACATTTTCTCGCTAAGGATAACACCAACAACATCATCAAATTTCAAAGTATTTGAACCAGAGACAGAGTTACTTACAACCATTACCAAGCTATTCCAACTTTCTAGCAAAGAACATTAAACCAAGAGATCTCTCACCTCTTCATCAAATTTCACTTTTACAGAAGTTAACTGACTGGTAATCATATTAAACTCATTTAAATGATCTGTCACATATCCACCTTCAATCATTTTCAAATTAAACAAACGCTTCATGAGAAATACCTTATTTGAGGCTAAGGGTTTTTCATACAATTTAGCCAAAGCTTTCATCAGTTCATTTGTTGTCTTCGCTTCTGTTATATTGAATTTCACAAATGGTGCCAGGCACAACCGAATGGTTCCCAGTGCCTTTCTGTCCAGAAGTTCCCAATTCTCATCAGTCATTGCTACTAGTTTATTGGCTATTCCTTCCAATGGCCTCCATAAATCCTTCTAATAGAGATAATCCTCCATCTACATCTTCCATAACTGATAGCTCTGCCCATTGAATTTATCTACCTTCAATTTACCCTCGTCTGCCATTGCTCCCACTTAATCGTGAGAGTCCCACTCAACTATGATACCTTCCTGTATACGATAATCGAACACAACCCGCTCTAATACCACTTGTTAGGAATTGCATGCATAAGATATCAATTAAATGCAAATAAAGATTAAATAGATGAATGAAAATACACATAAATAATAACAATGAGAGATAATTTTTAACGTGGTTCACCCAAACTTGGGCTACATCCACCAACAGAGAGTCCAATATTATTATCCAGTAAATCAAACCGATTATAACCAACAATCCTTGCAACTCAATACCGTTGCAAATGCTACAATACAATATCAAAATCCCACCTGTAACATACATCCCAACCACTTATAACAAGCTTTTTGGAAGCTTCTATAATTAGGGTTTTATAATGTCATTTTTCTTTTGTTGGTTAACAAAAAAATTAACAACTGACCTTGGCGAGGATAATTTATGAGTGTACAATACTTGCATGATCAATCACCACATACCAACAGATAGCTTCTACCCAATATTCAGGTGCCAAAGAATGAGCATGGATCATGCAGCTAGCCATCTTTTTCAAGGATATATTTTTCCTCTCTGCAACACCATTGCATAGGCAACTGAATGTTGAAGATCAATCCCTTAAGAGTAAAATATTGTTCAAAGTGATGGTTCACATATTCTTTGCCATTGTCAATGCGGAGAATCTTGACAAGCTTTCTAGATTATTTTTCTACATGAGCCTTGAACTCCTGAAATCTATCAAAGACTTCACCTTTCTATTAAAGGAAGTAGACTTGTGTGTATTTGGAATAGTCATTAATGAAGGTAAGAAAGTAGCGAGCCCTGTTGAAAGACAAGGATGGAAATGGACCTGGTAAGTCACTATGAACTAGATCGAGGGCTTTAGAAGCCCTCCACACCTTCCCTTTGTCGAACTTGTCCTCAAGATGCTTTCCCAAGGCATAACCTGAACAAACACCATCTGAAAAACGGATCCAAGGAAGACTTGTGACCATATCTTGCCAGTTAAACTACTGAAGGTAGCGATAGTTGAGATGGCCAAACCGCTCATGCCATAGTTTGCTCATAAAATTTGAATGTGTGAGCAAAGCAATAGAATGAGTATCAGGGACAAAATGAGAAAAAACATAGAGCCGAGTCTAATGATCAACCTTACCAACTACAAGGAGTGCATTATCTTCAAGATCCTTGATGGTGATGGAATCTGGAGTGAATTCAACCTTCTTGTCAATTTTGGGTGATCTGGTAGATGGAGAGAAGGTTGGATGACAAGTAAGGCACATAGATAACATCCTTAAATGTACCAATGCCAACATCGATTGATCATTTCCTAATGACATCCACTAGAGAATCATCCATGATGAGAATATGAGGCATGGAACAAAGAAAATTATTCTTTGTTAGACCCCATATGGTGTGAAGCACCTGAGTCTAGAATCCATTGCTAAGAAGAATCTGTAGAAGAAACAAGTGTGGTTGCTTTCTCTTTTCCTGATTTTGAAGGAGTGGATTATTGAACAATAGAGGAGGGCAAATTAATTTTATTCTTTTTTAGAAGATGTTTCAACTCATCGATCTGCTCCCCATGACATGAATGTTCCTCATGAACAACCTTCTTACAATAGCTGCAAGTTGGCCCTTCCTTATTCTGTGAGCTCCCCTTAGATAAAGAGGATTTAGAGTCTACTTTTGAGGTAGATGAGGATTGTTCCTAATCTTTCTATGGCTTCTTAGACTTCTTATGTTTGTTGTCAGGTTGACCTGACTCTTTCCATCCCTTTGGCTAACCAACCAACAAATCTTGAGACTATGATGACTTTAAGAGACCCATGGAAAATAGCTTTCCCTGTTCATGCATTAACATCTCAGAGAAAGATGCAAATGATGGCATAGTGTATGCATCGCCCATAGTCAACCTGTGAGTATGAAATCTAGAAACAAAAGTTGTATATTCAAGACGAAGTTTGTTTAGTATATTAAATACAAGTTGAATGTCCTTTTTATCAATGTCACATGCTTTACATTGTGCTCTAAGGTCATTAACCTTTGTGATGTAGTCTTGGATGTTGTCAAAGCATTTTGGATCTAGGCTCATTAATTAAGTGTCAATCTAATAGACTCAAACTTCATCAATTTTACCATATAAAGATTTTAGTTTTTCCCAAGCATCATGAGAATTTGTACAAGATTCAATCTAAAACATAAGATCAAGGGAAATGAAACTATGAAGACATCCAAGTGCTTTTGTATGTTCAAGTGTCTATTGTATCTTTTCCTTATTATCTACCTTTTCTTCAACATATGGAGTATACCCTTGTTGCATTAAGGTGTTCTATGCATTTTGATGCCATGTTGAGTAGTTGTACGGAGTTAGAAATGGAAACTTAAAATGACCCATTGTGAAGGAAAAGCAAAGCATAAGCAAATAGATAATATATGCATAATCACAAAAACACACCAAGAGACCATCTCAAATTCACTCAATCAAAGAACCCCCCTCAGAAAAATATGATTTGGCACTTTATAGATCAATGTGTTTACAATGTTGGAGGTGTTTCCAGAGTTTTACAATGTCCAAAATGGACCAAATATTGAAAGTACAATTTGAGTTTAAAATCAAAATTTCAAAATATCACCAATGTATAGCTCTTGAAAAATATCAACTTTCAAAAAAAGAATCACCTCAATCCAAGATCGTATGCAAAAGTTGCAAGCCTTTAAAGTGCAAAAAACTACGACTATCCACCAGATTTGATGAGAAAACTAATTTTCTAAAAAAATGGGATCACTTGAGAAAAAATGATCATGCCACTATGAATAGCACAAAATTCTACCCCAAATAAAAAAAATTGCTCTGAAAAAGGTCGTATGCTCAAGATATGGGCCTCGGAAGTTGAACTACAAAATTGAAAACTGCAATAGTGAGGGGGCAAAAATTTGAAAAGACTTTGTTGAAGTCATGCTAACATCATCAATGAAATATTCCAAAATTCTATTGGAATATTCTATGTTGTCAATATATTCTGAAACCACCATTGAAAAACTTTAAAACTGCCTTTGTTACCGAAAATCACCCAAATGAGGTTGAAAACTATTATTTTTCAGGCACAAAACTGACTGTCAATGCAAGTGGTGATTTTAACTACTAGGGTGGCAAAATGAGGTGGCACTACTAGTGGAGGGTAGCAATCAATGGCAAAAGCAATGGTGCTCGGGCACTCCAACCGTAGGGGTCGTGGAACAGATTGCAGGTTGGTTGGGGCTATGAGGCGAACTGTGTGTCTGTGGATCTGTCCATAGGGGCCCAAATCAGGGCCAAATGGGCCCAAAAGTAGGGTGGTTGGGTTGGTCCAGTCCCCAAAAGGGGCCCTACATGTTCAAATCAGGCCACTCAGCCCCTAATTTTTATTTTTATTTTTTTTGAAAAATTCCGTACAGTACAATGATGGTAGGGCATACGACTTAGGCCATAAAAAAATTGCCTTCGAGGAAAACTTCTCAAAATTTGACAAGTTTTATATGAAAATAAGGATTTTTGGGCCTTCTAGACCCAATGGCAAGGTCCGTTTAGCCTCAAAATACCCCAATTTTAGCAGCTTTCTGGATCTTCACAAAAAAATATTGTTCTTCAACCTTTCACAAATCTCTCCAATAGTTTTTAACAAGGACAAAATTATATATGATTCTAACTTTCTTGGCTGCTTTGAATTCAATTGTGAGCTTAAATTTTCTCCAGGAAGCTCCAAAATGTACCAACAACTGATAAACAAAAGAAAAGAATCCCCCTAGAAACTAAAATTTCTTACAACTTTCTGATTCTCTAGATCATCTGAGGATGCAAGAGAAGAACATACTCAATGCACTTCAAGAAATAAACAGTTCTACACTCCTAGATTTCATAAAATGCTAACCCACAATGCACAACCAACTCTAATACCATGTAAGATTTAACTATAAAGCCACCCAAAATTAAATGACTGAAGGAAACCAAGAGTAGAAATCTAGAATTGAAAGAATAAACTATATTATATTCAATCAAGAATGCAAATGTTATGCCCACATTTGCATGTGGACATGAAAACCGAACCAATAATTTTTAAAAAAAATTAATTTTTTTAATTTTTTTTAAAAGCATAATAGATGTAAACTTATGTTGTGTGTCACATGATATCTAATGTGCGTACTCATCTACGTTGCACATGCAATGTTAGGACAAGCACACCGCATGAAGCAGGGAGAGGGTATTTGAAATGGATGGGTGTAGAAAAACTCCTTTCGTACACCCTACGTAAATGAAGGTAGCCTAACAAGGGTTTGACATCACATCGCATGACACCATGAGGAAATAATTCATAAAATAATCTCCTAATTTTTCTAGATGAATATGTGAAATGGCCCAGCCTTTAAGGTGTGAGGCCCAATTATCTATAATTAGGACTAAGTCCCTAGCATGCTAATGTTTAACTAACATTAAATTGATTATTACAGTAAAATGATTCTCCATTGAAATAACGACAATTAAACTAAAAGATACAATTGATTACTACCTCAATTTACTTCATTATTGGAAAATAAAATAGTGTTACAGAATTTTTTTTAAAAGTATGTCTACAACTATACAGTTACAATAATTCAATTGAAAGACGATTTTTAAATAATTTAAACAAAGACAACATTTAATAAAATTAATACAGTAATTTCTTCATCCAAGACCATATTAAAATCTTCCTAGAATATTTAATATTCAATTCCAACATAAAACATAAGTACACATTTAATTTATGATTTATCGTTTTAACACATTAACTATTTTCATGTCTCTTTCTAAGGGGAAACAAAAGTTAGATAATCAATTAATAATTACAATATCCAATAGATTTGATAATGTCACACTTCATAATTAACTTAATGTTAAGTACAACCTTATCCACCCATTCTCTAAAATAAAATTACAAGGAACCTTACATAAAACTCTAAAAAATTAATGTGACTTAACTAAGGTTGATTTAGTAGATTAGCGCCATTTATTTCCCTTAATCGTTAGGGCTACCCCACTAACACCCAATTTCTCTTATAAAAGGGACCCTCCCTCCTATTTTTACACACTTTAGTTTGAAACTTGAGAGGGGCAGAAAAAGATATGAAAAGAGCAAGGAAAAAATTTGCTCTTTCAATAATTTATTTTTTCTATATTTCTCTAAATTAGTCTTAATTTTCTCACCAATTAGTTTGAATGTCTCTATTTTGTTTATTTTCTCTAACCCTACCATTCTATTTGTTCAATAGAAAACTGCTTCATTTATTATCTAATTCTTTATTTGCAAATAGGTTAATAGGTATATATCACATGGAATTCCTTCTTTTGCAAATGTAATATTAATACTTTGTTAGTTATATATATATATATAAACCAGAATAATGAAATAAATATATAAATATATATAACATAGATTTAATATTTTGTTATCTATTTATATATATAGTTAACTAAATAATAAAAATATATTTGAAAGAATATATATACAGATATATATAAACATATACATATGTATATACTATATGTTTCTATATACTTAAACAAATTTACACATATGTGAACTTAAAAACAAACACAATAAATACAAATTAATAACAGAGTTGAATGGATGCAACACTCAGGTGGTGGTCGAGTGAACAAGGGGCGGAGGGCTACCAAATGGGGAATGGTAGGGCGATGAGGCCCTGTGTGTCATAGCCCCCAAAGGGTTCCATGGCACCCTTAGTGTTGTGACCCTGTGGGGAGGGCCAAGCCCCTCTCCACAACATCGCCATTAGCGGCGTTGTGGAGGCAGCTCCCCCCCCACCTTCCACCGCTGCATATGTGATGAGCGGGGGAGGTAGGGGTACACCATGATACTATATATACATAAACAAAACATTTGATTATTTGAAATATCCACATAAAAGAAGTGGGTTTTCTTTGCATTATTAAACAAAAGAATACAAAGATATGTATTTTCTTGTGAAAATAATGTTCTTTGATATGCATTTTCTTGTGAAAATAATATTCTTTTGGTTGGTTATTTATATTTAAATGCAAAGATAGAGAAAGAGAGCTAGAAAGTCTTTTTTATATACAACATAACTATGCATTAATTGATCTTATTTTTCCACCATAACTTAACTCAACTCAACACTAAAATGTTTAAGTGGTAAACTCTATAATTTTATCCTACAACCATATTTTTAACCATTTTACAAGGAAGCATAAAGACTTTCATAAATATATTTGTAAACAAAAATACATCTAAATATTTTTTCTTGATAGCAATCATTCATTGAGTGAAAATAATCAACATATTTACATTTCTTTATTTTCCTTTCTTACACCATATACTCTCAAATGCATATGAACACTTATTTGCATATTTTGAAAACTTAACAATAGAAAATAAACACTTATGAGAACACATGATTGTTTATTGACATTAATATGGACATGTGCAACCACATTTACAACTTTCTCTTCTAATCTCATGGAAATACAATGAGGATTTTTTTTAAGGTTCCAATATCATACAAGACTTTTTACATAAGGAATTTCCTCTTGAACAAGAATACAAACTTCATAGTAGGAGACTCTTCTCCATTCTTCACTACGTGATGAAACCTACAAAACAAGCACTCCAACCAAGCCAATGGGGGTGCTCACCTCCCAACCATAGGATTTCTCTCAAGCCACCCCCAAGCTAGGAGGCCATCTAGAAAACTCGAGTTCACAACACAACACAATAAAGCCATACATTTACACAATCATACAACAAACACAAAACCCCCAAATCTCCCATGGGTTACACAACACAATGGAATCCAGAAGGAGTCATAAGTAAGGGGAGTAGAGTGGACATCTCTACCTTGGGGAAAATAGTACTAATCTTCTACCAAAACATAGTCACATTTTCTTCATTTTCCTTCAAAATTTCCAACACTTCTCACACCCAAATCACCACATAAAGCAATCCATCACTTCTCATGCTTGCCCAGTGCACTCATATCAAAACTCTCTCCCAAGAGAGTGAAATTTATCCAAGGAGGTTCACACCTCCCTCAACCCCTCACATGGGTTTCTCTCATCCATTTGGGAAGCCAACCCAACACAAGCACCCTTAACCCAAAAAACACAAAAAAATAATAATATAACAACAAAAGGGAGAAATAGAAGAAGAAAAGTACTAACACAAGGGTTTGAAATCATTCATCCATTCAATACATACAAGCACAAAAAATACTTAAAGAAGATAAGGGGCCTACCTTTAAAAAGCTATTCCAAAATGAAGTTGAGCTTAATGAAGTCCTCTCAAGAGTTCTCCAAGCCTTCTTCTCCAACTCCTCAAAACTCCCAAGTGAAGACTCTCCCAAAAACAAGAAGTAAAAATGAAGTAAAGTCCCTTTTCCAAGTTGCAAGAGAGGTATATGTAATGACTGACATGCCACACCTCCTCTCAAAATGAGGATGTGACACATGGCATCTATCTCATTCCCTCTCAACTAATCCCTAGGTCCCAATGAGTGATTTGACTCTTCATGGTTCTCACATGTGTGAAACCTAGGGGAGAGGAGTGTACTTGTACAATCTTCTCCAAAATCATCCTAGGATTTTCTCCCACACGTGTGAAGCATGGGGATGAGTGTGTACTTGGCCCGACCCTCATCCTTGACCCTAGAAGGTGGAATTGGATGGTGAAAAGTCCACCATCCCTCTTCCCAAAACCTACCCACGCCACTTTTTTCTCAAGGAACTTGGGAGTGGTCAAATCCACCCAAAAATCAAAATTTCAATGTCCAAAAGGTCCCCAATCCCAAGGTACTTGAACTAGGAGCCCAAAAACATTAAAATATACATGAAAATGACATTATAAGGCCCTCCAAAGTGACCCCTAATTCAAAACCCGAGATTAAACACATAGGATGACAACTCCTCATCCATTCCAACTCAATAACCTACACACCAATTTAAAAATCAATTTAACATTACAAATAAACCACATTACATTATTTCACAACATTAAGGACTTTAGTCCCAATTATCGACTAAGGTCAAGCTTCACTAAGAAATCACATAGGGTTTCTAGATGACCTCCAAAATTCTATTGGCCATGGAAGGTACCTACACAACTCAATTGCACATGTCAATATGTTCAAGATGTATATATAGCCAAAGTAACTAGAGTACAATTCCAATCATAATTACCTCCAATACAAACATCTATAATTCAATCAATAATCACAATCCATTAATCATCCAACACAACAATTCAATTCAATTTTTATTTCAAAATATCTCATAGTGTCATCCCATAAGCATCACACTAATCTACTAAACAAATACATTCAATTCCAATTTTCATCAATTAGTTCAATTACACAATCCTTATAGCATAATTAAATGATATATATATATATATATATATATATATATATATATAACCAATTCAGAGCATATATCCATCACATAAACAATATATAACATAACTATCTCAAATTAGGTCATCATCAAGATATGTAAAGTAAAATAACTAATCTAACCAAAGTAAAAATATCTAATATAGTCTATCCAGATATCATAAGTCCAAAATCAAGAGTCTAATATCTAGGTATCCCAATAGCAATAAGTCCAAAATGCAAGTATGTATGCCACATAAGGGTGGGCCTCATAGCAATGCATACAAGCTTAAGTGATTACAATGAAAACAATAGGTGAGTATATATAGGATATACCACCCAGGAGACTAAAAACACAAGCAATGTGGGATAATGTGTAAACAGTCCCTAAGTAAACTTAACCTAGTGTGAAAAAGACCTAAGTGGAGAAATATCTAGGAAATGAACTAGTTAGGAATTATACCTCATTCACACTAACAACCTCAAACCAAGAAGATGGGAAAGAATAGCGAACCATAAGATACAACTTTCATTTAGAAAATTTTTCTAGAAAACATAGGCAATTACTTCTTGTCTCAGGATTTCCCCTTTGAAGTAAAATTGCCCATATTACAAGTCAAAATTGTCCATGTCTATCTTAGAATCACCCCTAGCTATCTTAAGGTCACTCCTTTTACCAGTAGAATCTCCCCTATTCAAAATAGGCAATTCTAAACAATGCACAAGGCCTCAAAAAGACAACAAGGTTCCAAGAGACTCCAAAATTGAAATCAAAGTTTTCAAAGGGATTCCTAACAAGCCTAACAACAAAAAAGACATCTAGGACTATTTTTCAACACCAAGAAACATGAACAAGAACTCAAAACCCAAAATAGGTACATGGCTAAGCTAATGCAACACTAAAATGGCTTAATAGTAGACACAACTTAACTCTCAATTTTTGAGTTGTTAATGAATAGTTTGAATTGATGGATTCTTATGTGTTTAAGAATCATAATCAATGTTATAAATTTCACAAAATATTATATCTCAATTAGCTTCTTTCCTTAGTTCACATGCATATAAACCATAACAACATGAGGTAAGGGAACATTCATCCAAGCTTAACTCTGCTCACACAAGAGTGAATTAAAGCACCCATCCGTTAATGAATTCAAATTAATCCATCATAAATGAGCATAAACAAGATCTATAAATCACTTTCCAATATGAATGCATATTAGGCCTATATGTCACACAATCAAGACTTACAAATAATGATATTTCCATTATAATAAAAGGTACAATTTCTATTCAAATAATAATTGTTACATAATTACAAAGTTGTATTCGCATCCCAGACATGGATGCAACACACTCCAAATAAATGATGATCCAAATGTACAATTACACCATAATTCAAGATTACAACTGTCTCAAATATAACATGATATGATAGTACAAATCCATGAAGAACTATCGATACACAAGAGCTATAGGATCCTCATGTGAACTCCATGATACTCCCCCATAATTTCAACACAAAATCCCAGTGGTGATCAACACCACCCAACCATGTGGGACCTTGAGGCCCACCCCTCTAAACTAAGAGATGCTCTTCATGAATGTCAATCAAACACACACCAAGCACTCACAGATTGGCCATAATTAAGAACACATCACACAAAGGTTTCTCATTATCAAAGTGGACTACATGAGTCCAAAAATGAGGAATATGAGGCTAGTCTAGGACAAGGATTAGTGTCACCTTAGTTCTCCATAATTGAACTAGAACTAGTTAGACCCTTGGTCTCAATAGTAAGCACTCTAATAATGATGCTTGTCCCATGTGATACATCCTATTTTAGAATGCCTTTTTAGAAATTACATGTTTAATTTTAATTCTTTATTAAGAGGCATGACACCCTATTTTAGATATTGCATTATATTAATCTTGTATTTGTTATTATTATGTGACACTCCCTATTTCAGATGTTGCATAAATTAGGGGATTTGGTGCCACTTTTGGGTGGTATTAGCTATGGTTTTGCAATTCCCCTTTGGTGGTTTCATGTATTGGTTTATCTATTTATTCGGTTCTTGGGATGGAGTTTATATAGTGTATTTTGTAGGTATTTTTATGTTGTTAATATTACTCTAGATCTAAGTGTTGGTGTTGTCTCTCATGAAGACTACTTGCCTAGAGTGTATTGTAACTGACATTGTTGTTGATTAATACATTGGTTTAGAGTTTGAAGGCTAGGTTTTTTCTCAAAAGGGTTTTCTTAGGATACAAATCATTATGTTATGGTGAATGTTTTTATTATATTGTTTCTTTCTTGAAAATTATTTTAAATCATATTTTATGTTCATCTCTCTCTTAGATTAGTGTAGGAAGTGTTTCTACACCTTAGCTTCTTTCACAACTTTCTTGTAAAATATGCATGCACAGCCTTTGGTGTGTTTATTAGGAAGTTCTTTTCTTTAGAGTTTCATTCAAAGATTTCAATCTTCCATTAGTTAACATCTCATATTTTCTTTTATGTGATCGAGTTGTTCTAACTTCAAGGTCTGTTATGTTGCATGTGTTGTTGGCTAAAGGAAACCACAAATGGATAAGCACACACCAAGAGAAAACCCCATGCCAAGGAACTTTTTTCTTAGATATTCATTTGAATTAAGTTTGGAATTTAGGGGACAATACACTAGTTAAGAAACTTAATGTATTATAAGTAGTTATTGAACAAAACTAAACATAATAGAAATAAGAATTATTAAATAGTTATAAAATAGATTGTTATTTCAACGAAGAGAATATAAAAAATGGGCATATGGTGCAGTCATAGTAGGAGGGTTCATAGAGTGAACTATTTAGACCATGCAACAAGAGTAAACACAACGAAAACAACTCAAGAAATAAAGCAAATGCAAATTCAGTCATTTAGTATATCACAGAATTCAAATAGAGATCGGCCGGCAACATGCGGGCTTACAATTAGGGCTCACAAGCCTGATTACATGCATACGCAAGATAAGGCTTTGAAGCTCCCTTTGCACAAAATCTAAACTAGGAATTATGAATCAATTATTAACTGCTTTCCTAAGGATTTATTACATTAATATATATCATCTTCGAACCAATAGATTCCTCCGCATCGGCCAAGGAAGATCACAAATTCCAAAGAAGAGGTGTAACGTGTGTACACAGATAGGTCAGACCTAACTGCTTAAAACACTTTCGGTAAATGAAAGGAATGAAGTGCAGATCTCTGAGGAAGGTCAACCACAAACCAAAGATCATTGAATGATGTGTCATTAGGCTCCAATGATCAGGAAATGCTTCTACAAGTTTCTCCTTCAGCTGGTTGCCAATGAATATCAGGATGCTCTGCTATGAGAAACAGTCAACTTTTGATAGTGATATCTTTCTGGTATTGACATGTGGATCTTTGAATTCTGAATATGATGTAGATAAATGAATGCAGATGCTAAATCCAGCTCCACAAGATCTAAAATGCAATTGTGGTGAAATGTTGGACCAAAAGCAGAAACTGCTTCTGACTGAACTGCCTGAACTGAACTGGAAAATGAAAAGAAACAAACTAAACTACAAACAAACTAAAATGCAAATGTTTTTGGTTGATGCAAGATTGCTCTTGAACTAGGGATGCTCCTACATCAAACATGTGAAGTTATTGAAAAAGTGAGTCCCTCACTTTGTTGGGGCTAGGGGAGAACCAAGACGGTCCACCTCAGCCTGAGAAATCCATGATAAATCTTCTTCCGGTCTGCCTTTCCACTTCACAAGGTATTTTTTGTATTGTCTTCCTCTGGTGCTGCGTCCAACTCTGCTGTCCAAGATGTCTTCAATCTGCTCCAGTGCTTGTTGTGGTAACTGCTTCTTCAAGTCTCCTTCCATGCTGTCACTGAACTCTGCTTCATGATATTGATAAAGGTCTGCAATGTTGAAAATAGGTGATATACCCAAGGTCTCTGGTAATTCCACTTCATATGCATTTCCTGAATCAAATTTCCTGAGTAACTTACAAGGACCAAACTTCTTCATCTTCAACTTGTTATATGTCCCAACTGGAAATCTTTCTTTTCTCAAGTACACCATCACTTCATCTCCCACTTCAAATTCCTTATGTCTTCTCTTCTCATCTGCCTTCTCTTTGTACTTATTGGTCATATTCTCCAAATGCTTCTTAACCTGATTATGCACTGTCTTCATATGATCTGCAAATTCCTCTGCTTTTGCACTTCTCTTTTCTTCTGTACTGACATCTCTCAATTCTGCAACTCCTCTAGGATTCACTTTGGTAACAATCTCAAAAGGTGTTCTTCCATTGCTCCTATTTACTGAATTATTGTATGCAAACTCTGCTTGTGAAAGAATTAAATCCCAACTTTCGGTTTTCTCTCCAACCAAACATCTCAACAAGTTTCCCAAACTCCTATTCACTCCCTCTATTTGTCCATCTGTCTGTGGATGAAAAGTTGAACTACACTTGAAATCTGTCTTCATCTTCTTCCAAAGTGTCCTCCAAAAGTATCCAACAAACTTTGTATCTCTGTCTGAAACTATACTCTTAGGTAATCCATGCAATCTCACAATCTCCTTGAAAAATAAGTCAGCTACATGCACTGCATCAGTTGTCTTCTTACAAGGTAAGAAATGAGCCATCTTTGAAAATCTGTCAACCACTACAAATATTGAATAATGTCCTCTCTGTGTCTGAGGCAATCCCATTACAAAATCCATGCTTATGTCTTCCCAAGGTCTCTTCGGTACTATCAAAGCTTTATACAATCTAATATTCTAAATTCTCCCTTTTGCAACTTGACAAACTCTACAACTCTGCACAAATCTCCTAACATCCTTATGTATCTGAGGCCAAAAGTAATTTTCACTCACCAAAGCCACTGTCTTATCAATGCCAAAATGTCCTGCCAATCCACCACTATGCTTCTCCTTGATCAAATTATCTCTCATTGAACTTCTAGGTATGCATAACTGACTTCCTTTGAATAACATATCTTCTTGAATGAAATAATCTAACCACTTACTCCTATCTGTTACAACAGGTTCCTTACATGCTTTCCAAGGTTCTACAAAATCAGTGTCTCCCTCATACATGTTCTTCAATTCATCAAAACCCAACACTTCAACTCTCATCTCTGTCAGCAAGTTCCTTCTCCTACTCAATGCATCAACAACTTTGTTTGATTTTCCACTCCTATGTTTCAATACAAATGTATAACTCTGCATGAACTCGACCCATCTCATATGTCTTTGATTCAACTTACCTTGACTATTCCAATACTACAAAGCTTGATGATCTGTATACAACACAAACTCCTTAGGCAACAAATGATGTCTCCACTTCTTCAAGGCTTGAATTATGGCATAGAATTCCTAATCATAAACTAAATATCTTCTCCTTGCATCATTCAACTTCTCACTGAAATATGTTATAGGTCTACCTTCTTGACTTAATACTACTCCAATTGCATTTCCACTTGCATCACAATCAACTTGAAATACCTTATTGAAATTTGGTAATGCCAAAATAGGTTACTCTGTCACCTTCTTCTTCAACAATTCAAAACTTTTATCTGCTCTAGATGTCCACTTGAAATCCTTTCTGTCACCTCTCATTGTCTCTGTCATAGGGTTACAAACTAAACTAAAATTTTTGATGAACTTTCGGTAGAAACTAGCCAATCCATGAAATGATCTAACCTCTCCAATGCTCTCCAGTGTAGGCCATTCAACAATTGTTCTTACTTTCTTAGGGTCCATCTTCAATCCTTCCGCAAAAATCATAAATCCCAAGTATACCAATTCTTCTTTCATAAAACTACACTTCTTGATGTTTATCAACAATTTCTCTTCTCTCAACCTTTGCAAAACTTGTCTAATATGCCACAAATGTTCCTCTTGTCTTACTAAAAATCAAAATGTCATCCAAGTATACAATCACAAACTTACCCAAGAATTTCTTCAAGAATTCATTCATCAACCTCATGAAAGTACTAGGTGCATTTGTTAATCCAAAAGGCATCACTAACCACTCATACAATCCTTCATTTGTCTTGAAAGTAGTCTTCCATTCATCACCTTCTCTTATTCTGATCTGATGGTATCCACTTTTCAAATCTATCTTTGTGAAATATCTCGCTCCACTCAAACAATCCATGATATCATCCATCCTAGGTAAAGGAAATCTTTACTTAACTGTGATCTTGTTTATTGCTCTGGAATCAGTACACATTCTCCATTCTCCATCTTTCTTCGGTGCTAACACAGCAGGTACTGCACAAGGACTCAGACTCTCTCTGATCAAACCCTTCCTCAATAATTCTTGTATCTGTCTGTTCAATTCTTCATTCTCTGCCGATGTCATTCTATGGGCTGCTTTGTTAGGCAAACTTGCTCTTGGTATAAGATCCATGTGATGACTGATACTCCTAATAGGTGGCAATCCATCAGGTACATGATCTGATATGATGTCTTCATACTCTGTCAACAATTCCTTTATCTCCTCCGCTTCAGTTTCTTTCTTCAATACTTTAGGCTTCTTAGGAATCAAGGCATAACACATATTCTCATGTCTCAAAGCATCTAGAAATTTTCTTCCATCTACCAAACAGATTCTAGTATTTCCACATACTTCACTCTTAGGATCATCCTCCAAAGGAATCAAGGTAATTCTCTTGCCATTTTCTATTATAGTATATGTATTCTTTCTCCCATCATGTATAGATTTTCTATCATACTACCAAGGTCTACCCAACAAGATATGACAAACATCCATAGGCATAATATCACACAAGACTTCATCATGATAAGATCCAATATGAAATTTCACCAAACATTGTTCACTCACCAGTACCTTATGATCATCCTGAATCCATGCAATCTAATAGGGCTTAGGGTGTTTCAATCTTTCCAACTTCAACTTGGTCACCATCTCCTCTAAAACTAGGTTATCAGAACTACCACTATCAATTACAACTTTGCAACACTTACCTCTTGATTTACATCTAGTTCTGAACAAACTCTTTCTCTGCGGTGGTTCCTCATTTGTCTCTGTTTGAAATAGTGCTCTCCTCATCACAAGTGATTCTCCTTTCTCTAGTTTACCAACAGAACAGGGGTCATCCAGTTCAACAGGCTCTTCTTCAGCATAGGCTGCTCTTCCACTATTTTTTGTCCTCTTACTTGTACTTCCCTGATTACATTCAAATGCTTTATGTCCTTCACCTCCACACTTGAAACAAGTACCTCTAAATGTCTTCTTATCAAATTCTCTTCCTTCTCTCATGTATCCTTCATTCTGGTATGCACTAGAGTTTCCTCTCTGGTAAATCCTTCATTCTAGTATGCACTAGGGTTTCCTCTCCGGTAAACATTTCTGTCATCTCTTCGGTAAGCATTGTTATCTCTGTCATCCTTCCTAACTGGGCTGTTAAACTTGTTCTGCTCCGAATATGATCTGTCTACTTCAGAATAAGTCCTACCTTTCTAAAATTTACTCCCTCTTCCTCTCTGTCTCTGATCATGCCTCTTATTCAGTTTCTCTTCAACTTTCAAGGCAAACTGATATGCTTCCTCCAAAGATGTCATCCTTACCAAACTTAGTTCCTCTTGAATGTTCAATCTCAGTCCATTGATGTATCTAGTCACTTTCTCCTCGCTTGCTTCACTATGTCCTGTTCTTAGGATCATCTTATGAAATTCTTTAGTGTATTCTTTCACAAATTTCTTCTTTTGTCTCAGGTTTTGCAATCTTTTCAACAACTCCAACTCATAGTCAGCAGGTATAAACTGATTCTTCAATTTTGTCACCATCCTATCCCACTTTGTAATCTTTTCTTTCCCTCTTCTATTTATTTCCAACTGTACTTCTTTCCACCATATAGCAGCATGTCCTTTCAACTTTGTCTTTGCAAATTTCACCCTCTCCGGATCTTCAATATCTTCATACTCAAAGTATTCATCCATGTCATTTATCCAGTCAATCAATTCTTCAGGGTTTAGATTACCAGTATAATTTGGCACATCAACTCTATGTCTTTTTCCAATCTTTGAAATAGCTCGCAACATCTTCACTTGATCTGATTCTTCTTATTCATCACCTCCTAAGGTTTCGCCAGTGTGTTCAACAAACTGAAATTCTTCCTCATCATCGCTTTCAACATTAGGTCTCGGTGTCAATCCTCTTCGCCTATGCTCTTCAACAACATCCTGTTAGCACTCATTTTGACTTGGAGGTTGATTTTTCATGCTTAGGGGGTTTCTTCATTTAAACCCTTTATTTTCTTGCCCATCGGTGTGACCTTGCAGGTTTCTTGCCGATCAGGTTGGCTTGGTGTTTGGCATCGGGGTGACCTGTGTGGTCGGGTGGACGGAGAAGTGTTGGCCCGACAGTTGGGGTCTCACCGACGGAGGATGTGTTTTATTTGTTGGCGTCGGCGTAACATTCATCATCGGCTGGGAAGTTTTTGGTTTGGCCGATAGGGTTAGTCTGGCCGACGAGAGCATGGAGGGTGGCTATCGGGTGAACTGTGTGGTCTCGCCGATGGTGTCGTCGGCGTAATGGGCGTCATCGGCATAGGTTTGAGATGTTGCTCCGATGGTGTAGGTCACACCGATGGAGGTGGGAGGCTAGGGTGTTATCGGTGAAACTTTGTTCATCGGCGGGGAGACTTTCGGGTTGGCCGATGGTGTTGGTCACACCGACAGCGGAGTTTGGAGTAGTGATCGGCGTGACTTGGTGCATCGGACGAAGTGTGGAGAGTTGGGCCGACAGGGGTACTCTGGCCGATGGAGCTGTATCGGCGTGACTTTTGGAGTCGGCGTAGGTTTGAAGTGTTGCTCCGATGGTGTTGGTCACACCAACGGAGGCGATAGGTGGATGTGTCGTCGGCGTGAGTTGTGTGGTCGGCGATGGAGTTTTTTGTCACTCTGATTGTATTTGTTTGGCCAATGGAGGGAGTGCGGAGGCTTCATCGGTAAGACGGGTGATATCGGCAAGTGAGTTCTTGGTTGGGCCGATGGTTTGTGTCACGGCGATGGGTTTTGACGAAGGCATGTGTGTTGAGCGTGGCAAAAGCGCTCGACACTTGGTACATATGCGGTTATGCTTTTAAAGTGCCGAAGCTATCTCCACACCATGCATATGGGACTAATTTCCATGCATTTTTTGAACCTGCGAAGAAGCGTTTTGGCAGGAATTCCTTTTTGAATGCAGCGACAGTTTTTCAGGTGACCGCGGGTGGTTGAGACCCTTAATGGCGACTGTAGCAGGGGCATGGGCAAGTTGTTGGACAGTCATGTACCTGATCTTTGGCATGAAGACTCCCAGGTGGCGGCGCAGGGCTCGAGGGTTCCTTCTGTCTCTGCAACAATAAATTTTGAGCGCCATTCCTTTGAGGGATCTGTATCTGGCGAATTTTGTAACAGTCATGTAATTAATTGCTGTGGTACACTTTCTGGCTGTTATAAGCAGACTGTGTTACCATTTTTGGTTGTTGAAAGTTGAAGATTTTTGGCTCTGTAATGCAATACAGCTGATTTGGTTGCCCTATACAGCTAAACCTGTGAGTTTATGTATCTCCAGTTGTATGTTTTTTGCATGAATCCACTGATTTCGTGGTTAATTTTATATGAGAAATGCTATGTTAGCATGTGTTCTGTTAATTCTGTCTCTAGTATTGCATATATATTTCTTCTGAGTCTGGATATTTAAGGAATGTTTGAGGCTCTAGAACATAGAATTCCTGTGTTGAATGTCTAATTTCTTAACTTCTGCTCAAGGGGTAGATTAAACTGTTTTTAGATTGAACATTGGGAAGGATATACTGTAATAGGGATGCCATAAGTATAGATAGCTTAACACTCTATATTGGGAGATATTTGTAAGGCAGGTATCAAATGCATCCCCCTGAAATCTAGTTTTAGTTGTTCATGCATATCATTCACAGGTGTATGTCTACTGACTCTAGGCCCTGGATAGGCACCAATCTTGCTTTGTTTTTGTGTTACAACCATGTCCAGCTTTACATCCAAACTATAAATCAAAGTCAAACTCTAAAATAACCTTTAGGACATTAGAATTAGTTTTAGGATCCAAGTCCTCTGTCTACAACTGAAAATAGGCCCAAAGCCAGCCCCTTTGCTCTTATCTTGCAGTTTTGGTCTATTTACAGGAGGACTTATCTGCTTTCTGTCAGCATCCCAGCCTTTGTATGCATATCCCCATGGATGTTGAGTAGGGAACACCCCCCTAGGTTTTGCAGAGCCTGAAGAAGAAGAGGAGATAAAATATAGAGTCTATCTCCTACACTGTTGGCCCCTCGCCCAGAGATCCTGTTGATCATTGATGGCTACCTTGTAGGGAAATCTGGGAATAAGCATCCAGTCTGGGAAAAAACCAACAGAAATTGGCGACTCTGCTGGGGAATTTATGAAAGAACCCTGGTTTTCAAAAGAAAATAGTTCCTACTAATAGGTGCCGACTCCGAAGTAATCTCCCAACCGGTCAAAGTAAAATTTATATGCAGGGGAGAAGATCCCAACAAAATCCTTTATTTGAAGAGTTACCAGTAACAAGAAGAATGATGTACAGAAGAAAGGGAGCTGTCTGAGTTAGTCATGAGGGTTCCCCCAGAAAAAATGATGATATACAAGATAACCCTAGGCCATCAGGACAGCATGAGCCCTACTTTTCAAATGCAGAAGCTGATATTCAGGGTGCATATGAGAGGCAACATGGTGGTAGCGTGAGAATGAGGTCGGAGGTGTTCCAAGAACGCCCATTTCTAGACCCTAGTGAAAGGTTTGAAGAGGCAGAGTCTCTGAGGGATGATGAAGATGATGATCAGAATATGGTAAAACCATCCTCCTCTAGGCCCAGTGAGGAAGAACTAGCTGATGAAATTAGGAGCTTAAGGGCCGAGTTTGAATATCAGCAGACAATATCAATCAGAGATGACTTGAGGAAGAAAGTGCAAGCTTTGAGGACTGCCCAGAATAATTCAATTCCTACCCTTGAGAATGCAAATGTGCAGAGACATCAACAGAGAAATGAAGTGCAACATCAGCATAATGATGAGAGACAAAATGTGAATGATGCTAGGATACCACTAAACAATGTAAGAAACCAGAATGCAAACAGAAATATTAATGTTAATCAGTTGAACAGACAGCCAATGCAGCTAGATAGATTCAGACAGCTGGTATTTGATGGTATTCCTGGGTATCCTAACCCCATTGATAAGCATCTGAGGCTGCAAGTGCCTAAATTTTCAAGAAACAACACTGTGTCAGGAGAAGATCATCTAAAAGCCTTTCAAAATGTCATGGATAACTTTGAGGTTGAACATGAGGATGTTTTCATGAAGTCATTCATGCAATCCTTAATAGATGAGGCAAGAGAATGGTACAAGAATCTGCCTGATCGGAGTATTTCATCATGGGATGATTTTAAAAGGATGTTCAAGGAGCAATATGGTGACAAAACTGACCCTAGCTTTTTTGTAAATGAGTTCACCAGTATCACTAAAGGGTCAAATGAGCAGGTTGCAGATTTTAATGCAAGATTTACTAAAGTGTTAAACAAATTGCCACATCACATGAGGCCAAATGAACCAATGTGCATAATATTGTATGTCAATGCCTTTGATGCAAAAACTGCATATGGATTAAGAGATAAAGGTCCTGCTACTCTCAGGGATGCTTTCAGAATTGCAGTGAATATTGAAAACAACAGGAAAGCATCAGGCAAGACAAATAGAAGGGATGATATAAAAATTCTGCAGAATCCAAACAAGCCTCAGAACACTCAAGGTAATACATCTGCCCTTGAAGATAAGATAGACAAATTGGCAAATGTTGTAAAGGACCTAAGCTATAGATTAGCTAGAAGTGAAAAAGGGATAGGTCCTGATAGGCAAGTCTATCAAAGGCAGGAAAAGAGGCCATCATTGCATGATATGCCTTATAATACCAATTGGCATGATGGTAAACCTATATTCCTGCGCAACAACACAAATCAAAGAGCTCAACATGTCAAAGAAACTCCTGATCCTCTAAAGAAAGCTGTAAATATTGTTGATGATGCTCCATGGTGTATGATTTGCCAGATGCCACATTCACAGTTACAGTGTATGATTGCTCAGTCCTTGTGTGATAATACTACATCTTGTAATGAATGCAATGAGCCACATTATGTGCAAGATGATGATGTAAATATGATGTCCACAAGCAATGGATATACTTTTTGTGATGCTGATGCAAATGCAGATGATGAAACTCAGGGCTGCTAACAGTTCCCATATGATGAAGATGATGAAGTTAACTATGCCTATGCCCAGAACTCACACAATTTTCTGAGTAACTTACAACGACCTTCTGATGAGGAAATTAGGGCCTTCACAGCTACAGCAGTTGCTCAAGTCAAGAGCAACTACAATCTCAGAGGTAAAAATCAGGTAAGCAGCCCACATCAGCCAAAAGATGTTACTATAGGACAGCCAGTGCATGGTAATAAGGGGATGGAATTACAAAAAGGGCAGTGGGTTAATAATAAACAGAATTTCAGACATAGAACAGGTCATGAATCCCAAGGACCAGAAAATAGAATCCCTCAGGCTGAAGATCAAGGTAAAGGTTCCCAAGACAAGAATGATGATCAGGGAACTATGAAAGTAAGAGCTAAATTAGTTCAGGATAAAAACAAGATTGTGGAGCAAGCTACAGCTGTTACACAAAATTATGCTCCATTTGATATAGCTCAAGTCCTCTCCTAGGTAAAAGTCTCTGTTCCACTTATGGAACTCATGAAAGTGGAAGAAATCAAGAATAGGACAGTATCCCTAATTTCAGGGGTGCCTTTTCAAGCTAAACAAAATGTTCAGATCCAGGGTGACAAGCATGTCATGTGTAATGAAGAAGATGAGGCTCCTGAAGTCTATTTAGGAGTGACTATGACAAAGTGTCCTTCACAGGTGGAACCGTTTTATGTTTCCCTGGTTATAAATGGAAAAATAATCAGAAATTGTATGCTTGACTCTGGAGCATCTACAAATGCCATGCCTTTGGCCATCATGCAACAAGCTGGATTGAAAATTGACAAGGCATGTGGAAAATGTTATGCTATGGATGCCAGAGAGGTACCAGTTATTGGAATCATGAAGGATGTAGATTTCAAACTGGCAGCATTTCCTGAAAAGAGATACAGAATGAATATAATAGTGGTTGACATCAAGCCACAGTATGGTATGTTGTTGTCAAGAAGATGGGCAGCACTAATTGGTGGAAGTATGCAGCTGGACCTGTCATATGCCATGATTCCAATGAATGGCAGGGATGTTAAGCTAATCAGAGAACAAAGATCATCAGAGACAGTGGAAGACCAAGAAGCAGAGGAACAGATATGCTTTGTAAACACTGACTGTGATAACTTCAAGGTTGTCTCAGATGATAGAAAAGATAAAAAGAAAAATGTCTGCATTGAAGAATTGGATCAGCAAGGTTTGTGGACCATGTTTTTTGATGGAGCTTGTGCGAAAGAAGGATCTGGAGCTGGAGTTGTTTTCCTGTCTCCAACTGGTAAGCTCCTCAAATTCTCTTTCTTGCTAAGGTTTGTTTGCACAAACAACATTGTAGAATATGAGGCTTTACTCTTAGGCCTAAATATTGCTCTCAAACATGGAATCAAAATGCTAAGAGTATTTGGGGATTCTGAGCTGATTGTATCCCAAATTAGAGATAGGTATGCTTCAAAAAATAAAAGGTTGAAACAATACAAGCATGTTGTTTGGGATACCATTGAACTATTTGATGCATTTTCAATAGGCTGGGTAGAGAGGTCAAAGAATGTTATGGCTGATTTCTTAGCTAATGTTGCAATAAGGCCAGATGACATCACTCTGTCAGATGTTACAAATGTAGAAGTTAAAATTAGGCCTGCAGTACCAGAAAATATATGCAGTTGGCAAGTGTTTAATGATGATAGGGATTTGTTAAAATTTTTGCACTGCATAGATGAATATGAGAATCAAGAAATTGATTTCCAAGCTTTTGTAGAGACTATAGATGGAAAAGAAACTCTTGTGGGAAAAGAGATAATTCAATTGAAGACTAATAAAATCCCCAGAGGATTAGTAGCTTTGGAAAGAGCTTTTGACAGTAGAGATAAATTGGTCACAAGGACATCTCCCACAAATAAGGAAGATTTAGAAGAGATAAATTTGGGGACATCTCAGGCCCCTCAGAAGGTATACATTGGTAAATAGCTCAAACCACACATTAGGAGTATGCTGATTGCATTACTGAAAAAGTATAAACATGTTTTTGCTTGGTCATATGAGGACCTAAAAGCCTATAGGGAAGATTTATTCCAGCATGAGATCCCATTGAAGCCTGGAGCTAAGCCATTTAGACAAAGGCAAAGACCTATTAATCCTACCTTAGCTCCAAAGATGCAAGAAGAACTCAAAAGGCTGAGGGAAGATGAAATAATTGTGCCAATCAGGCATTCAACTTGGGTGTCTAACCTTGTCCCAGTCAGAAAAAGGAATGGTGATATTAGGCTTTGTGTTGACTTCAGGAACTTGAATGTATCCTCTTTAAAGGATAACTATCCACTGCCTAATATGGAAGCTATGTTGCAGAGAGTGACTGGCTGTGAACTCTTATCCATGATGGATGGATTTTCAGGTTATAATCAGGTGAAGGTAAAGGAATCAGAACAGTATAAGACCGCCTTTACCACTCCATTGGGAACTTATGTGTATGTTAGAATGCCCTTCAGACTAACCAATGCAGGTGCTACATTTCAAAGAGCAATGGATGTTGCTTTTGCAGGGTTGATTGATTCAATCCTGGCTGTATATCAGGATGACTTGACTGCTTACTCAAAGAAAGAAGAGCAGCATTGTTTGCATCTGGAGCAGATTTTCATAAGAGCACTAGAGTATGGTATTTCTTTAAATCCAAAGAAGTGTGCCTTTGGGGTAGTTGAAGGAAAGCTCTTGGGACATATTGTTTCCAAGGATGGAGTCAAGATAGATCCAGAGAGAGTGGCTGCTATTGACAGAATTCAAATGCCAAAAACTGTAAAAGGAGTTCAGTCCTTCTTTGGACAGATAAATTTTGTTAGGAGATTTGTTCCCAACTTTGCAGAAACCACAAGGAACATTTCCAAGATGATGAAGAAGGATGCAACTATCCACTGGGAAAGTGAAGCAATAGAATCATTTCAGAGTATCAAAGAGGCAATCAAGATGGCCCCTGTTCTTAAATCTCCTGATTTTTCTAGGCCATTCCAAGTATTTTCATTTGCTTCCTTTCATACTGTTGCTGCATGTTTGCTACAGAAAAACGAAGATGGTTTTGAACAGCCCATCGCTTTCTTCAGTATGTCCTTGCAGGCCTCTGAGTTGAAGTATGATATTATGGAAAAATAGGCATATGCACTAGTCAGAGCCATCAAAAGTTTCAGACCATACTTGGTAGGATCATATATAATTGCATATGTACCCCATGCAGCAGTCAAAGACATATTCACTCAGCAGGAGGTGACTGGAAGAAGGTGCAGATGGATAAACAAACTGCAAGAGTTTAACATAGACATACAAATTACCAAGTTAGTAAGAGGACAAGGATTAGCCAAGATGATGGCACAGTCAAACTTGGAAGCATGCCAAGTTAATGCAGTCCAAAATGAGAGTGTAAATGTATCAGGATCTGAATGGTACAAGGATATTATCTACTACTTGCAAAATCTGAATTGTCCTTCCCATTTCAGTGACAGTCAAAAGAGGACTTTAAAGTTACATGCAATCAGGTATGTTATTGTTCAAGGTGAGCTATACTGGAAAAACCCTGATGGTGTGCTGCTGAGATGTGTGGATGAGGATATGGCTAACAATGTTTTGATTGATATGCATAAAGGATTGTGTGGTGGACATTATACTGCCCAAACAACAGCTCATAAAATTCTCAGAGCAGGATATTGGTGGCCCACTCTCTTTTCAGATGCACAAAAGTTAGTGAGGAAGTGTGACCCTTGCCAAAGATTTTCAGGAAAGCTGAAATATGATGGTGCTTTACCCCTCAGAACTGTAACTGTGGATGCTCCATTTCAGCAATGGGAAATTGACTTCATAGGGGAAATTGCAGACAAATCAAGTGGGGGACATAGTTGGATTTTGGTGGCAACTGATTACTTTACCAAATGGATTGAGGCCATTCCAACTAAGAGAGATACAAGTAAGGTGGTGACAGATTTCATGCTAGAAAATATTATCATCAGGTTTGGAGTACCATTCAAGATAGTCACTGATAATGCTATGTGCTTCAAATCAGGTGAATTTGTTGATTTTTGCAACAGGTATGGGATAAATCTATCATATGCATCACCATATCACCCACAAGGGAATGGTCAAGCAGAATCAAGCAATAAAAGCATCATGAAAATTATCAAGAGGATACTGGACAAGAACAAGAGAGCTTGGGACTCAAAATTAAAGTTAGCCATATGGGCTGATAGAGTGACAGTAAAAAGGGCTATTGGAATGTCACCCTTTGAGCTAGTATATGGTGCATCAGCCAGATTGCCCATAAACAATCTCCTACCAGTTTACAAGTTCATCCAAGAAAATGATGAGGAGATTGAAGACTCCATGACAGAAAGAGTGAACCAGCTGGTTGCATTGGATGAAAACAGAAGGAAAGCCCACCAGATCAATCTCAAGAGACAACAAGATGTGAAATATCAGTTTGACAGGAGAGCTACTAAAAGGAAATTTCAAGTCAGTGATTTGGTGCTCATTTGGAATGCAAAAGGTCAAGAAAAGGGTAAACATGGTAAATTTGAACCCTTATGGATGGGCCCATATCAGATTTGCAGCACTCATGGGGAGGATTCTTATTTCCTCCAGGCCCTAGATGGTGAAGTTCTGGAATTGCCTGTGCATGGCCAATTCCTTAAGTTCTATTTTGCATAGATGACTTCTCTCTGTGCACATTTGTAAAAAATATGTATATAGTGTAAATGCCTTGTACAGTTCGTGCTTTTTGGTTTTTTGCCTGGTCTGCCTAGAGATCTGGTTCTTGCTGCAGGTTCTTCACCTGCACGTCCCCATTCGGAGCCAGTGTTAGCACTCATTTTGACTTGGAGGTTGATTTTTCATGCTTAGGGGGTTTCTTCATTTAAACCCTTTATTTTCTTGCCCATCGGTGTGACCTTGCAGGTTTCTTGGCGATCAGGTTGGCTTGGTGTTTGTGGTGCAGGAGCACCTTGGTAAATTAATATTGCCTTGGACAAATCTTTGAGTTTGAATAAATTTGTATGCTTTCACATTGTAATGAGGTTTATCAAGTCATTTTTATGTGTTTAGGTCATTAGGAGTTTCAAAAATGCAAAATATTGCAAACCATGTAAAGGTTGTCAATGTAAAATTGGAAAAAAGATGCAAACTTGGAAGGTGAAGAGTCATTTGGCTCTTGGTTCGCTCCAAATTAGTTATGAACTGAAGAGACATGTTTTAATGCCTTTAAAAGGCCTTGTAACCATGAATAATTCGTGGGTGGTTGAAGATTTGAGCATGGAATGAGAAAAAACAATGTTTTCCTGTATTTTCCTTCATAAATTTGCTGTCTTTTGCTATTGTACAGCCCTATATGGAATTGAATGGATGTCTAATGGATTGAAAATGTTATATCCTTCAACCACCTTCCATTTTCTTCTTGTCCCATGCATTTTTATTTAGTTTTGTGAAAGATATGAGTGTTTTATGGACTGTAATTTTCTGATTTTTCCTGCAACAGTCCCATTGCAGCGTTTGGTACGGTTTTGTACGGATAGATATAGGGGAAATCCATATATGGTTGGAAAGAGTATTGAGTCTACTTTCCATTTCTTTTTGTTTCATCAAATTTTATTAATATTTGAATAAGTTATGGCATTTTTGGTGAGGGCAGGTCTGAATGCTGCCTAGGGTTTGTAGTTTTGGGAAAAGAGTCATAACTTTCTCTCCTACCATTGGATCTTCATGAAAATTGGATGAAAAGTCTGTATTAATGTTCTCTTCAATCTAACTAAAGCAATTAGATTATTTCTTTTTATTTGTTAATGTTATTGAGGATAGTTTTGGTCCTCCTACCTCTGCATCATATTGGTATCAGAGCTGGCGAAAGATTTGGGTGGTGTGTATTTTTTTTTTCTATCACTAAGAAGGCAGGTGAAGAGCGAGAATATCTTGATTGTGTAGATAGATCACCGAGGGAGGCAATCTACACCTTTTGGATTTTGTGTTGCTCAATTGTTTGGTTGCAGGTGCTTGTTCCATCTAGCTGCAAGAAGGATGTTTTCTGAGATTGTGTGTGGGCAGACAAGATGAGGTCTGTCATGACCATTCTCCAATAGAGATTTGGTTGGAGAAGGATGCATAGAGAAACCACTGAGGAGAGAGTGGTAGGTGCATCACCAGGATCTGCTGTTGGGTGAGATGAATGGTTTGGTCAGTTGGTTTGTTGTGAAGCAGTGAGAGAGATGGATACCTGAAGAAGCACTTGATGTTGCAGTCCGAAGAGTACTCCACTGATGGGAGTAGAAGGAGCCTAAGCATGCTCTGTGAAGATGGTAGTTTATTTTGTTGGTTGGTTGGTCACCATTTCTATAGATTGGAAGATTGTAGCTGAGAAGATTGAAGATAAAGACAGAGGAAAGAGACTTTTGTTGCAGATACATTTCCAAGGGACTTAGAAATTTTGTTGGTTGGTTGTATGGTGCAGGAGCACCTTGGTAAATTAATATTGCCTTGGACAAATCTTTGAGTTTGAATAAATTTGTATGCTGTCACATTGTAATGAGGTTTATCAAGTCATTTTTATGTGTTTAGGTCATTAGGAGTTTCAAAAATGCAAAATATTGCAAACCATGTAAAGGTTGTCAATGTAAAATTGGAAAAAAGATGCAAACTTGGAAGGTGAAGAGTCATTTGGCTCTTGGTTCGCTCCAAATTAGTTATGAACTGAAGAGACATGTTTTAATGCCTTTAAAAGGCCTTGTAACCATGAATAATTCGTGGGTGGTTGAAGATTTGAGCATGGAATGAGAAAAAATAATGTTTTCCTGTATTTTCCTTCATAAATTTGCTGTCTTTTGCTATTGTACAGCCCTATATGGAATTGAATGGATGTCTAATGGATTGAAAATGTTATATCCTTCAACCACCTTCCATTTTCTTCTTGTCCCATGCATTTTTATTTAGTTTTGTGAAAGATATGAGTGTTTTATGGACTGTAATTTTCTGATTTTTCCTGCAACAGTCCCATTGCAGCGTTTGGTACGGTTTTGTACGGATAGATATAGGGGAAATCCATATATGGTTGGAAAGAGTATTGAGTCTACTTTCCATTTCTTTTTGTTGCATCAAATTTTATTAATATTTGAATAAGTTATGGCATTTTTGGTGAGGGCAGGTCTGAATGCTGCCTAGGGTTTGTAGTTTTGGGAAAAGAGTCATAACTTTCTCTCCTACCATTGGATCTTCATGAAAATTGGATGAAAAGTCTGTATTAATGTTCTCTTCAATCTGACTAAAGCAATTAGATTATTTCTTTTTATTTGTTAATGTTATTGAGGATAGTTTTGGTCCTCCTACCTCTGCATCAGTTTGGCATCGGGGTGACCTGTGTGGTCAGGTGGACGGAGAAGTGTTGGCCTGACAGTTGGGGTCTCGCCGACGGAGGATGTGTTTTATTTGTTGGTGTTGGCGTAACATTCATCATCGGCTAGGAAGTTTTTGGTCTGGCCGATAGGGTTAGTCTGGCCGACGAGAGCATGGAGGGTGGCTATCAGGTGAATTGTGTGGTCTCGCCGATGGTGTCGTCGGCGTAATGGGCGTCATTGGCATAGGTTTGAGATGTTGCTCCGACGGTGTAGGTCACACCGATGGAGGTGGGAGGCCAGGGTGTTATCGGTGAAACTTTGTTCATCGGCGGGGAGACTTTCGGGTTGGCCGATGGTGTTGGTCACACCGACAGCGGAGTTTGGAGTAGTGATCGGCATGACTTGGTGCATCAGACGAAGTGTGGAGAGTTGGGCCGACAGGGGTACTCTGGCCGATGGAGCTGTATCGGCGTGACTTTTGGAGTCGGCGTAGGTTTGAAGTGTTGCTCCGATGGTGTTGGTCACACCGACGGAGGTGATAGGTGGATGTGTCGTCGGCATGAGTTGTGTGGTCGGCGATGGAGTTTTTTGTCATTCCGATTGTATTTGTTTGGCCGATGGAGGGAGTGCGGAGGCTTCATCGGTAAGATGGGTGATATCGGCAAGTGAGTTCTTGGTTGGGCCGATGGTTTGTGTCACGACGATGGGTTTTGACGAAGGCATGTGTGTCGAGCGTGGCAAAAGCGCTCGACACTTGGTACATATGTGGTTATGCTTTTAAAGTGCCGAAGCTATCTCCACACCATGCATATGGGACTAATTTCCCTGCATTTTTTGAACCTGCGAAGAGGCGTTTTGGCGGGAATTCCTTTTTGAATGCAGCGACAGTTTTTCAGGTGACCGCGGGTGGTTGAGACCCTTAATGGCGACTGTAGCAGGGGCATGGGCAAGTTGTTGGACAGTCATGTACCCGATCTTTGGCATGAAGACTCCCAGGTGGCAGCGTAGGGCTCGAGGGTTCCTTCTGTCTCTGCAACAATAAATTTTGAGCGCCATTCCTTTGAGGGATCTGTATCTGGCGAATTTTGTAACAGTCATGTAATTAATTGCTGTGGTACACTTTCTGGCTGTTATAAGCAGACTGTGTTACCATTTTTGGTTGTTGAAAGTTGAAGATTTTTGGCTCTGTAATGCAATACAGCTGATTTGGTTGCCCTATACAGCTAAACCTGTGAGTTTATGTATCTCCAGTTGTATGTTTTTTGCATGAATCCACTGATTTCGTGGTTAATTTTATATGAGAAATGCTATGTTAGCATGTGTTCTGTTAATTCTATCTCCAATATTGCATATATCTTTCTTCTGAGTCTGGATATTTAAGGAATGTTTGAGGCTCTAGAACATAGAATTCCTGTGTTGAATGTCTGATTTCTTAACTTCTGCTCAAGGGGTAGATTAAACTGTTTTTAGATTGAACATTGGGAAGGATATACTGTAATAGGGATGCCATAAGTATAGATAGCTTAACACTCTATATTGGGAGATATCTGTAAGGCAGGTATCAGATGCATCCCCCTGAAATCCAGTTTTAGTTGTTCATGCATATCATTCACAGGTGTATGTCTACTGACTCCAGGCCCTGGATAGGCACCAATCTTGCTTTGTTTTTGTGTTACAACCATGTCCAGCTTTGCATCCAAACTATAAATCAAAGTCAAACTCTAAAACAACCTTTAGGACATTAGAATTAGTTTTAGGATCCAAGTCCTCTGTCTACAACTGAAAATAGGCCCAAAGCCAGCCCCTTTGCTCTTATCTTGCAGTTTTGGTCTACTTACAGGAGGACTTATCTGCTTTCTGTCAGCATCCCAGCCTTTGTATGCATATCCCCATGGATGTTGAGTAGGGAACGCCCCCCTAGGTTTTGCAGAGCCTGAAGAAGAAGAGGAGATAAAATATAGAGTCTATCTCCTACACTATTGGCCCCTGGCCCAGAGATCCTGTTGATCATTGATGGCTACCTTGTAGGGAAATCTGGGAATAAACATCTAGTCTGGGAAAAAACTAACACATCCAATCAAATTCGCATTGTTTTCATTATATCCATCATCTCATCTATTCTACCAACCATTCTTCTAACAACAACAACTCTCCTCAGTGGCATTCTTCCTAGGATCAAGTGCAAATTGCTTCAGATTCAACGATTGGGCTACAAGGTGACAACTGCCTCACAATCGGTGATTGGTTACAACACCAGTAACCTGCCTCAATTTGATGATCTATCCACAACAAGATCTTACAAAATTCTCTCGCCAACTTTGCTCAATTCGATCTCCAAGATTTAAACTTTTGCTCTAATACCACTTGGTGCAGTAACGGTAGGAGAGTTCACAAAGTGAACTGTCCAGACCATGCAGCAAGAGTAAACACACCGAAAACAACTTAAGAAATAAAGCAAATGCAGATTCAGTCATTCAATATATCACAGAATTCAAATAGAGATCAGTCGGCAACATGCGAGCTTACAATTAGGGCTCACATGCCTGATTACATGCATGCACAAGATAAGGCTTTGAAGCTCCCTTCGCACAAAATCTAAACTAGGAATTATGAATCAATTGTTAACTGCTTTCCTAAGGATCTATTACATCAATATATATCATCTCTGGACCAATAGATTCCTCCGTGTCAGCCAAGGAAGATCACAAATTCCAAAGAAGAGGTGTAACGTGTGTACACAGATAGGTCAAACCTAAATGCTTAGAACACTTTCGGTAAATGGAAGGAATGAAGTGTGGATTTTCAAGGAAGGTCAGCCACAAACCAAAGATCATTGAATGATGTATCATTAGGCTCCAATGATCGGGAAATGCTTCCGCAAGTTTCTCCTTCAACTGGTTGCTAGTGAATATCAGGATGCTCTGCTCTGAGAAATAGTCAACTTTTGATAGCGATATCTTTCTGGTATTAACATGCAGATCTCTAAAATTTGAATATGATGTAGATGAATGAATGCAGATGCTAAATCTAGCTCCACAAGATCTGAAATGCAATTGTGGTGAAATGTCGGACCAAAAGCAGAAATTGCTTCTGACTGAACTGCCTGAACTGAACTGGAAAATGAAAAGAAACAAAATGAACTGCAAACAAACTGAAATGCAAATGTTTTTGGTTGATGCAAGATTGCTCTTGAACTAGGGATGCTCCTGCATCAACATACTCTCTAGGAGATATGGATGTTCTTTGCTCTGCTTACATTCTTCAAACTCAACTATCATATAGATTTATAATACAAAAATAGAAGACTTACTAAATTTGGTAAATCAAGGTTCTAAGTGAGAAGCAAAGAGTCACTACACTTAATAGTCACTTGTGTCCTTCCTTGAAGTTGAAATAAGTGGATAGAAAAATGAGAATGTTTGTTGGAGTCATTTATTTTTAGTAACACCCCCTGTTGGGGTCATAACTCTAGCTCATTGCTTGAAATTCTAAGTTTGAATTTATGGGTTGGAAAGATTCAATCATAAAATAGATCTAAAAATGTGAAAAAAATTCAAATAAAAAAATATTACCAAGCAGTCAAGACCAAATTCCACTTCAAAAGGTCCTAAAATTTAAAATATGAAAATTGTAGAGTATGAAAAAATAAATTTTCTAAAAATTTCATATTTTTTCTAAAAATTTCATATTTTTTCTAAAAACTTCCACTTAGATGACCTAGGATGTTTCTAGATCATTTATCCATCATTGAGAACCACTGCTCTTATTGCTCCTAGTTTTTACACCAAATGAGAGAACTTTTTTTAATCTAGTTATTGGTTAATGACTTGCCCTTATGCAAAAAATTGTCTTGCCTTCACCACCCAATAGAGTGAAATTTGTTGATTCTTTGTCTCTTTAATCAATGTGTCAATGATATGATATGTAGGAATTGGAGGAATGTTAAGGTTCCTTTTTTACTCTACAATTGCTTAATGACATCTAATATGCCCAATAGTGTTGGAAAGTATAACTGAATAATTTTACATTAAATATTAGATGCAACTTGAGATAGGGTGGCGAGTTGAGCTAAAATGCATTGTCATTGCTTGTTGATGATGGGGTATGACCCATGCCACGACGGTCAATATTTCATGTTTGAGCCTAGGAGTCTCTCTTTTTGAAGGTGTAATGTACCCTATCTCCTACTTACAACTAATGATGAAAATGATGTTGATCATGTTGTTGCTTGTACTTCTCACTAGTTCATTACAAGATCTCATGAACCTAGTACTAAATGTGTGAAATTCTTTCAAAAAATCTGGTTGCATTTCTCAATTCATTTTATGTATGGGGACACCTCACCAACATGACATGTAGCACAACATCAATGGGTGTGAATAGTTGGAACTTGAGGACTTGGAATTTGTTGTGTATCATGGAGCCATAAAAAGCACAATTGTAATTGTGTTGGAATTGGGTAGGCTCTTGTCCCATGTGTAGGGATGCTTTAAGTGATACATCTCAAGAATATGTACAACCATGTAGTTGATAGTGTAATGCCCTTCATTTTGTATACCTTGTAAACTAGGACAGTTTAACTAATTAATAATATTATTGTAATTTTGAAGAACCTTTATAAATTGAATTTGAGGTTAGAGGCAATAATTAATCAATTGCATTTAGATATTGAGTATTAAATATTATAAGTGGAGGTGTGGGTGTAAAAAAAAATGGTTCTATATAATATTTTGAAATATATATTTTAGAATACTTGCTTATATGGTATAAGGTATAAATTTATGCAAATGTCTACAAAAATAAGTGAAAGGGAATACAAAGAAAATAGTGTTTAAAGAACTATGTTAAAAAGTAAAATTTGGTGAACATCATAAATTAAAAAATGGACTTTGAGAGACATATGTCACATGGAAATTTAAACAACCTTTAATAACATATTAAAAGGTTGTTGGAAGAATAGTGTAGAGAGTCAACAGGGAAATAAGTGAGGGTGTTGTAGAGAGTCAACAGGGAAATAAGTGAGGGTGTTGCTAACCATATCTAATGCAAGGGCATCCAAGGTGTAAGAGCAAGCTTGCATCAATGAAAAAGATTTTATTTTAATGTTATTTGTTTATAGGTATTTTCTAGTATTCCTAGTATTTTCCAGCTAAGTGTGACAAGTTTGTGGCACTGCATCGTACCACACTTATATTTATTAGTCCAAAGCTTCACATATATCACCAAAGACTCAATCAATGTTCAACAAGTTGCGTGACAACGAATTTTAAAGATATCCTATTGAAAATTGGAACAAATGTTTTACTAAGCATCCAAAATGTTCCATCTAATTTTCATGTTCTAATAATCACATTCACGTTTTTTTAAATCTCGAGTAGCTTAATTGGACCAATAATGAACTATTCATTATATAATGAGTTCTAGTTTGAACTATGCGCCAAATTTTTAAAACTTATGCCAATTCCTTAGGTTAACTACTTTATTATGGGTACTAAGAGGGGCCATGTATGGAATTGCATTGAGGTACATCAAATATTGTAATGTTACACATTATCAATGAACCTACATGCTACCAAAGGTGATGCGCCAAAGTCCAAGGCTGACTAAAGATCAAATCATTTAATTTTGGGGCCATTAATCCTTATCCCACTTACTTATGGTGGTGTATTATGTTTCTAGCTTGTGTGCATTATTTCTATATCCTCTATAGATAGAGAAGATTGATATAACTTGAGGACAATTCTAGAAGACCAGGGAAGTAATAACACAAACAACAGGAACATTAGGATATTGAGATCTCTAAGATCTAATTTGTAATTAAAAGGTTGAGGCAAAACATGTATTAAATCTCTTGAAGCTATTCTATTTTAAACCAATAAAGTTCAATTCTTTGTTTGAATTTCTATTATCCCACTATGTGTAGTTGATTGAGTGTAATTATAGTTACTCAGTTAAATAATCCTTAATTCAACCCTCTAAACTTAACTATGTTAGATTGGTATCAGAGTGGGTTTAAAATCATACAAGAGTGTTAGGGGCAAACCTTCCATCATTGAGATTTGGGTAGAAGATTCTTGTTGAGTTGATTTGGTCATGAATAGATTGTTGAACCAATAGGTAGTTTACTTTAGATCCAAAATGCCTCCTAGAAGGATGGATAGAGGTCGAGGTTTACTCCATGTTGCAAAACAAATTAAGAAAATGTTCAATGTGGAACAATGTCTAGATCGAATTAGATGCAATAGAAGAGGATATAAGAAGAGGATCCTTAACCCTAGAATTGATGAAAGTGATGTTGAATAAGATAATGGACTAGTTGAAGATATCATGATGGATTAGGAATATGGAGTTGGAATAACATTGAAGGCTATTTACAAAATTAGTAAGAAAACTAGAGTTGATTTGCCTAATTACTCTAGTAGTTTGAATCCTGAAGAATTGATTAATTAGATTACTATTCTCAAAGAATATTTTGAGTATGAGGAAATTATTAATCTTGACATAATGTAGTTTGAAAAGACAAAACCAAAAGGTTATGTTATTATTTGGTGGAAAGAAACTTAGTTGGAAAGTAATAGGAGAGGTAAGCCTATTATTGAGTAATGGTATAGGGAAATATATAAGTTGAAGTATAAATTTGTTCCAACAAGTTACCATTTGGATTTGTTGAAAAAGTTGTAAAATTTGAGACAAAGATCCAAGTGTGAAAGAATCTATTGAATAATACTATAAGTTGACAATTAGAGGAGGCCATCATGAGGATGATCAAGAGAAGGTGGTGAAATATATCAATGGTTTGAGAAGATCAATTTGAAAAGAGATAAGTATGTTTACCATTGAATCTATTGATGAATCCTATTAGTTTTCCTTGAAAGTTGAAGAAAAATTGAATTTCAAATTTTAAAATAGGTAGAACAAGAGAGGAAGAAGTAGTAGATTTTTAAGAGGTAGAAATCAAGGAGGAGGTAGAGGAGCTTACAATGATGAAATAGAAGAAAAAGAAGACAATGAAGGTTACCATAGTTGTAGATCTAATTATTATCAAAGAGGTAGAGGAATGGAAGAGGTGGTGGAAGATCATTTTGAAGAACTTGTTTAAGTGTGGAGATGAAGGACATAGACCTTTTAAATGCACTCAATCACAAGGAGGATATGATAGAATATATGCAAAGACTAGGAGTGTGGCACTTGTTGATGAATAAGTTTCTTCTAATGGTGAACAAATATGCCAAAGAAAGGTGAGTCATTTTTATTGAAAAGAAAATTGTTGAAACCTACAAGAGATCTAAGTGAACAAGTACAAAGGAAAACCTTATTTAGGACTGTATAAAAATTTGGAGGTAAATGTTGTAAGGTAATCATTGATAGTGATAGTATTGATAATTTGGTTGCAAGTGAAATGGTAGAGAAGTTGAATTTGAAAAGGATAGAGCATCCTAATCCTTATAGAGTATCTTGGTTGCAAAAAGACCATAAAATTTTGGTTAGTGAATAATGCTTTGTGAAATTTAAAATTGAAGTTTATGAAGATGAAGTTTTGTGTGATATCATACCTATGGATGTTTGTCATATTTTGTTAGGTAGAACATGGTAGTTTGATAGAAAATCTATACATGATGGAAGAGAGAATACTTATAAGATAAGAAATGATGGAGTGAAACATGTAGTTTTTCTCTTAAAAGAGGAAGGTGAGAGAATGAATGGTATTGCCAAAGTAATGTTGGTAAGTGGTAAGCAATTTTTGAAGAGTGTTAAGAAAGAGGAGATCTATTTTTATATTCTTCCTAAGTGTATGCAGGTGAAGATGAACACATAGGCTAATGTAGTATTACATCTTGAGATTTCTAAGTTGTTGGCTAAATATAGTGACATTATTTTTCATAACCTACTTAAAGGGTTACCACTAATGAAAAGTATAAGTCATCATATATGGACTTGATTCTTGGAGCAAGTTTACCTAATAAAGTAGATCATAGATTGATGTTGGCAAGATAAATTGCACCACTACCTACATAAGATAAACAAAGACAAACTCACCACAAAACCAATGTTGTATCTCCAACTGACATACAACACATCTAAGAGACATTAATGAAGAAAGACACGTCTCTCTATGTATTTATGTACATATATAAAGATAGAGATATAAATAGATCTAAGAGAGATATAAGGAGACAAAAGGAAGTTGTAGATGAATCTACTCAAGCATATGTGATGTGTATATCTATGCTTGCAGTAAATAATGTACATTGTATAGAGAATATATGATATAAATATATAAGCAAAACTATCTTATGGTGCCTATGATTGTGTAATATTGCTTGAATTTTGATGTTATGATTATGTTACCAACTGCACTCTTTTGATTTCCTTCTTACTACCTCACCCCAGAGTTAACATGTCTGACATAAGTAGTACAAACCTTAGGCCTATATTTTATTGTCAACATTTGGTTCCATTGTTGGGATCCTAGTTTGTGGTGTATAAGAAGATAAATTACATAAACAATATTTTTTTTGTAGTGAATAACACCACCAAGGAAGATAGTATTGATGACAATTATTGTAGTAAAATATTGATGTGTGGTAACACCCACTAAGTATTATCTTGTGAGAAGGGTTATGCACCTAGTAGATGCTAAATGGAATGGGGAGGATCTTGAAAAGGATCATGAAAATATGTGACCAATAAAGGTAGGTCTAGAGTGATCCACTAAGGATGAACAAAAGGATTGATGAAAATCCAAATCAAATACTCATATGGAAAAAGAAGGTAGCAAAAGATTAAGAGAAATTTTTGAAGAGATTACAATGGCTTATGAGATGCACATGGAAGAAGAGAGAAGGTTGAAATAAACCCAAGAAAGATAGGAAAGACACCACAAAAGAATGGAGAAGGCCAAAGAAGCCTCAATTGAGTGTGCCAAAAGGGTTACTGCTAAAAGTGATGAGAATCCACCAATAGATGGACAAATAGTTACTAGGCCACTAAATAATAATGGAACATTTGAGCAAATAACTATCCACATAAAAAGAGGAAAAAAATTGACTAGATTAGTAGATTCCATAATAAAATATTATGAATTTAAGGAATCATTAGACAAAGCCTTAGAAGAAATAGTGCTATGCTAGAGTGTAGAAGCAATAGTGCTATGCAAGATGAATTCCTGATGCTAGATTGTAGAAGCAAGGATGCTCCACAAATTGAATTTTTAACAAGAAATCCATATTTTGAACCAGATCTATCTAACATTAGGGTCACTATTAATGACTAATTTAAGGGATTATTAACCCCAATTTTGAAACTAAAACCTCTAAAGTTGAGTGAAGAATCTAGATAACCTAGTAAGTAGAAGTATATAATTACAAAAAGAAGAGATGTTGAAAAACTTATAATTTCAAGAAAGAATGCAGAAAAATAAGATATCATGAATTCGATATCAATTGATACAACTAAAATAACTGAATAATAATGGGAGAGTCCCATATTAATTAACAAAATGTCCTTAACTAATAAATTATTGAAAGTTGCTTCTCCCAAGATGAAATGACACCTTGAAGAGGTGAACCCCCTAGACCAAGGGTCAACCCCTATGCCAAATAAGACAAGAAAAGTTTTTGAAGAAGACATAAGTATTGAATCCTTGCCGAGGCTATAGAAAGTGAGAGTAAGAAGAGAGTGTGTGAAATATTTTGAAGAAATATTATGTAGCTACTATTTTGAAATCCAATTATCTAGAGGCAAAGGCAAAGAAAAGAAATTAGTCAACCAATAGAAGGATAAAACTAGGCAAAGAAGACTTGAGGAAAAGAGAGCAAGAAAACCAAGAGTAGAAAATAAAATAGAAGGAAGGACAATCCCCAAACCAAAAAAGGATAAATCACAAACACCTCCAACTTCTATAAGGATGGCTGCAAACATTATTAAACTCCTTATGTTCGTAAAGATACTAAGGATGCAAGTGAACATCTCTTCATCCTAAAACCCCATTGGAGCAAGGATAACATAGATGATGACCAAACCATACTATATGAATTTGTAGAGACACTAAGAGACGAAACTATAAAATGGTATATCAAAGTATGTCCCAAGCATGATAAGAAATGGGAAGATGTGTCAATTATTATTGGCAAATTTTTATTCTCTAGATGCTCTTATTGGAAGTGTGAGAAAAATAATGGATATTATACAAGAAAAGAATCAATTGGTGAAGAAATATGATCAAAGATTTAAAAGTGTAGTCCATAAATTTGAAGAACTGCCTACCGAAAAATAGAGGATAAAATGATTTGCATCCAATTTGAAAGGTCACAAATCATAGCTGTAGTGGATGGAAAAGAATTTCCTACCTATAATGAAGTGATGGAATTAGAAACTATAATAGAAGCTTGATCAAGGAGAAACACATCCAATGAAAGTGAAGAAGTTGAGAAATTAAAGTTAAAATTAGAGAAATTAAAATTACAAGAAGAAATTTTAGCAAAAGGTAGAAGAAATGAAACTTCTCCCTTACCAAGAAGGGATAACATCTAGTTTACCTATTGTAGTTGAGAAGAACACTTCAGAAATGAATTCCCAATTGCTAAAGGAACAAAGTGTATCACTACACTAAGGGTATACTTTGAAAAAGTTCTTGGTAGAATGGTAAGTTGTTACTGCAGTATATGTAAAAAATGAGATAGACATCTAACAGATGATTGCCCCATGTTAATTGAAGAAAAGTATGAACCATTGGTCAAATTAATGAATATGAAGAATCTTCCATTGCTAGAGGCATGGATAGAGCCCAAGGATTGACTGCAACAACACTAAATGTCTATACAACTCATGGTTACTAGAATCGACATGGAGGAGAAACCAAAGATAAATCAACAATGTGAACCATGTGGTACCCTAAATATAAAATGGAGAACCTTCTATAAGCTATAATGATGACTATTCACAAGGATATTATAAGAGACTACCACGACAATAATTATAGAGGTGGTCGAGGTAGAGAAAGAGGTCAGAAACTAACCTACTACTACTACAGTAAGATAGGTCACTATGCTAATAAGTGTAAAAGTAGAAAGAGAAGAAAAATTAGGTTGTGGATTTTGTGATGAAAATTCACATGATGCATTGAGTTTCCCTAAAGTCACACAATTATAAGAATGGACTAGTACAAGGTACTAGAAGTGAAGAACTATCAGGTTCAAGTGCACCACATGGTGTTAAGGTAATAATGAAAATAACAAAACAACAAGGACAGATTCTAGAAGATGTTAGAAAAAAGACATGGAACATAGACAAGAAATAGGAGAATCTTCTATGATAGAAGAAGAATTACTAGAAAAAGACTATCAACAAATAAAAGAACAACTGAAGAAAGAAGCCATTGACAAATTTAGGAAGAGAGAGAACATAGTGTTGAAATGTGAAGTTAGTTTGACTTATTCCAACAGTGACAAGTAGTCGATTGAGATCTCATCTAGTGCCCTAAGTACCCGCTCAATGGGGCCGAAGGCGAAGGAATGGAAACCTGAAAGGTTGTTGGACAGGGGGTTGCATGGGATTTGGGCGTAGCCCCCCTACAGGTTGAAGGCATTTTCCAGCAAGGTCACTAGGCCGAGCTAAAAAATTTTTTTGGCCATGTTCCACATGTTCACCATGCAAAATTGCACGTGGAAGTGCCACTCGTGCTTTATGCATGGAAATCTATCTTTAGATTTGATCAATTTTTGCATGTGCTTTTTCGTGAATATTTAGGGTTGTCGAGTTTGAATCCCAAGGCATGAAAAAAAGTTTTGTAACTACGAATTTTCTTCTGTGAATAAAATTGAGAGATCTTTTCCCGTGGTTTTTTCTTGGTATATTACCAAGTTTTCCACGTAAATCTGTGTTGTCTATTTTGTGCTTTTATTGCTAATTCATTGTTATTTCAATTCTGCGTTGCTTATGTTTCTAACACATAGTAGTAATAATAACCCATGGAGGGAAAGATACAAGTAATAAGCACATAATTAAAGAAGAAGATGAGAGCAAGGAAGAAAATGATTAACCTAATAAAAATGACCATGATTTAGTGGTTCAAAAATCTAAAAATATAATAGAAAAGCTACTGTAGCAAGAAGAGAATAAGAAAGGATATTTTTCAGAAAGAGAAGCCTAAAATCTAAAGAAATGGCTAGTTTAATAGAAGAAGAGAATTTATTGCAAGAATTCAAAAAAAATTTCAAAACATTGGAATAAGAAAGGTAGAGAACATAAGAAGCCATAGATTAGATCTATCAAAACTCAAAAGAGATGGAAAAACCAACTAGTACTATTGGATGTCAAATTGAATGGAAGGATGGTTAATAAATCCAAATTGGACTTAGGAGTAGATATAAGTATCATGCCTAAAGAAATTTGGGAGGCATTTGGTAAACCATAACTCCATCAAACACCGTATGATATATATTTAGTACATGGAAGACTAATATGTCCAATTGGTACATGACAAAACATCCAAGTCAATTTTATGGGTATAAAGACTAAAGTTGACTTCAAAGTTATTGATATGTATGAGGGGTGAAAATAAGTATTTAACATCATATTGGATATTACATGGTTTGCAGAGAATAATGGTATTTTCAATGTAGTTGAAGAGGAACTAATACTCCAAGGTAATAGAAGTGTTATGTCAAAAATTGTACTCCTACATGGATCAACACAATTTCACATAGTTTAGCTCCTCTCCTTTGGTGTCCCCTTACCCTTTTTGTTTTTGGACCTACCTAAACCCTAATTGACATGTACCCTATCGAGGAAATGTCACATTTCAAAGCAATAACCAATAAAATCTAAAAACAAACCTTGGATTCTAGACATTCTAAACCCCCTTGAGCTAGACCTTAAGTGAAATTCGGGTCCTAGACTTGGGCTCCTGCGCCCTAGTCTGGACCTAAATTTTCGGGTCCTGATTTCTGGTGGGGTGTTCGCTTGTTCCGTGCACCTCAGAATTCCAACTTCAAATTTTGGTTTTCACGCGATGTCAACGTATTATTTTGAATGTTTGCATTTCTAAGGTTAGGTATTTAAAGAGAATTAAAAATCATTTTATCACACAACTCTTATGCAAGCTTATTATGCTAAAATTTGACCAGTGTTTCTATTGAAGGTCTACACTTTGTTGAATCTCTTTGAACATATTGATATTTTCTATCATGGAGATATTTGAAGGAGATTAGGAATCAAGATCTTGAGTCTATCTTGCTCTTCCTAGGGTTTTGTCAAGCCCTTTGTATGATCAAGAGAAGGGTTGAAGCCTCCAACTTGAGTTTTGGAATCCTCCATGGATACGACTGCCTCACCTTCTTGTTCTACAAGTATTCATCACTATCATCTCTTTGAGGTGAAGTTGTTGTTTCCTTGAGTGAAACATTTTGTGGATCTATCCTTGATGCTTGAGCCATTTAGGATCTTTCATTTATGCTTACACACTTTATTTCTGAGCACACACATCTGCATACTTTATCATTGGCTATTGTTAAGGTAGAAATACCAAAGATGGGGTTTAACTAAGGCAAACTCTTATATAGTCACAACCATCCTTCTCCTTCTTTTGTATGTGCAAGTTACATTCAGAAAGATCCAGTAGAAAGGAGTAGAGGAAGAATAAATATTGTAGGTATAGTTATCGCAGAACTTTCAGTTTCATCATCAGAGATTTTTTGGGACTATAGTGCAGGTACCCTAGTCTAATAGGGCTTCAAATCTAGGATCTGGAACCCTTTTCAGAGACTCTGATACCTGGTGTAGAAAATTTCATCAGCAGAAAACTTTTCAGACTACAGTGTGGGCACCCTAGTCTACCAGGTCCCCAATTTTTGGGTACACAATCACTGACTCTTCTGATTTGTATTTCTATAGTTTGTTTAATAGTCTAGGCTCTGGAAGTCAGTTTGTTTCAAAATTCTTTACAATTAGGGTTTCATGTGATAAGGTTACCTGAAGCTTGTGAAAACCTAATTGGAGCATCCATTCATCTACAACAACATAAAAAGGAATAGAAATCAGTAGCTTGGTCCTTCATAGTGAACAAGCTCAGTTCCTATCTCCCTAATGTTGAGTGTATGAGAAAAGAGAGGCTTGATTTGTTTTATACATGCTACCACTCCCTTCTACTTTTTCCACACTTAACAGAAGTTCTTGAACAATGCATATGTAATTTAATGAAGGAATGAAAGGTGTATATGTAGAAGAAATCAACTCAGAGAATATAGAAGAGAGTGAAGATGAAGACACCAAAGCCCTATACACAATTGGTGTTCTACTAAGGAAAGAATGGGATGGGGAACCAAATTTTGAAGGAGAGATACTTTGAATACTAATAACTCCTCAATAGATACATATGAAATGGTAGAAGCATGGACATGGAAAGAACCAAAAAAACATAACAAACATATCCTAGGCCTCAAAATAATCTTTATGGCTAGAAAAGTTACTAGAACAACATATAAATAGATACTATAGATCAAATGAGCCCATTGTAAGCTAAGAAACTAAAGCACATCCAAAGAGGAATATCACATGTTAAATTACCCCACTACTCTTGAGTAGGAGATTTGTTACAATATCTTCAAGCAATAGAACATACACTCACAAATGAAGAAATTAGATTACAAGCTCTTGATGAAACCTTGTTCTAAGTGTCGCACATTGGTGGAAGACTCTCAACATACCTAATTGGAAAGTGTTGATAATTTTGATTAAAAAAAAAATCTAGAAGAAGCAAATACTAATGGAAAAATTGAGTATGATGGAATAGAAAATCCATCTAATCACATAAAAATTTGTGAATATATATGGATTAAAAAAGGGGAGACTAATGAGAGGTTAAGAGCATCCACCTCTTATGTTATCAATTATAATAGATAATAGCATAACATTATATAATAATATAAATTTATTTTGACTATACATAATGTGAGGTATTAATAATATGAATTAATTTATTTACTTAAGATTTATTTTATATGAATTTATTTTAAAGTACATTTCTATATTCTCTTCTAATATAGAAGAATACCTTAATCTCATCCACCCTTTTCATATAACTTATAACCACCTCTTATGTTATCAATTATAATAGATAATATTATAATATAGTATTATATAATAATATAAATTTATTTTGACTATACGTAATATGAGATTTTTTTTTCTTGGTGAACTGCTGACTAGGGGTTAGCTCCGTGAACGTTTTTGACTGGAGATATGAACCAGTGAGGCTACATTTGGGGGACCTCATCCCTAAAATTTTTATCTCTATATCTCCTCCCTCTCCTCTATTCTCGTCTCCTAACTCCTCCTTTCCTCCTTCTACACCTACTCACCTCCTCCTTACTCCTCTCCTCCTACCCCTCCTCCTCCACTCCTTAGAATCTCCTAGCACCCCTGCACCTCTTCTACCTGTCAATGGTCTTAACACCTGCCACTTTACTTACTGTAGCCTTTCACCAGTAATATCTCCATCCACCATCATCTAAGACTGTAACGAGAACCGCCGCCACTGCCACTGCTATAGCCTCCACCTTTGATGCGGCCTCTACCACGCTCACAGCCGCCACCACATCCAACACCTTACGCCACTGCCTATTCTTCAATTCATCCACCAACCCCACTCTACTTTGTGGGATTCAAACCTAAGGCAATGTATCTACTATTCTTGCAACTTTAACCATTGCACTGTAGGCTCAACCCCTTCATAATATGAGGTATTATAATAATATATTTATTTTATTTACTTAAGAGTTATTTCAAAGTACATTTCTATATTCTCTTCTAGTATAGAAGTCTCCCTTAATCTCATACACCATTTTGAAATTTACTTTTACTTATTTTATTTACTTGCTTTAGTATTAGTTTTAGTTCTTGAATAAATGTTTTTGATTAAAGGTTAAAAAAGGATTTTGAAAGAGCCTTCACCTTTTTAAAAGCTAAACTATCAAAAACAACATAACAATAGTCAAGAAGCAAACAAGTTGCAACAAAAGAATAGAAAACCTAAACAAAAGAGAGACAAAGCAAACAACAACTAAGAGGCTAACAAAAAACAACTCCAAAAGGATCAATAACAACAAAAAAAATAGTAAATTCCCAAGATTAAGGTTGATTAAGTGCCACAACTACTTCCCATTCCTCCCAAAGGAACTCAAAGTGTCTTTCCACAAACTCTGTGTTCTCCTACTCATTCTCTCTAGCCTTATGGCTTCTAGTTCTGGAACTAGGACCAACACTTCCCTGAGTCAAGTGGGATCTAATTTTATCTTATAACATCTTAATACTTTTGGTGCTATTTTGAATAGTCCTTCTGCTAACTTCAACTACCTTTTGTAAATTGGCCTTGATTTCTTGAATATCCTTTTCTAGAATGGAGATACTATCATCCTGCATGATGATATCAAATTTTAGATTGCTATTTTATTCCATGACATTCCATTGGTTGGAAAAGAGTTTCTCCATTTCTGTCGGGATAAACACCTCACCATCAACTTTCTTGGTCAGTAGAGATTTATTGAGACTAACTTTGTTGAATTTAGAATGGAATCATTTCAACATTTTGTGGTGAGATATTGATTCTTTGTGCATCTCGACAAATGTTTTGGCCAACATAGAAACCTTAGAAGCCACAAACTTAATGGAGGAGGATGGACATGAAGTATTAGCAAAGACAAGGGTAGGTTCAGGGATTAAACCATAAATCTCTAGAAAACTGGGCATCCCATCACTATTGTCCTCCATCACAACCTTACCCTTCTTTTTTTTAGTTTAGGAGTGACCTTTTCTTCATCTTGAAAGTCAAAATCATCCACCATCACCACTTTATTCTTCTTTATAGACTTCAAAATATAGCTTCTAGAACCCTCTCCAATTGTAAGATTCACCACATTCAACACTAGGGAAATTTTCAAACAAGGTGGGATCAACCAAGGTTAGGGATTTCTTAAAACATGATTTTTTGACATAGGGACTTCCAGACCTAAAGATTTCTTATGCTTTTTGTGTAGGGGATTAGAAGAACAATAAGGTGAGGGTAGCTTAGGAATAGGTGGAATAGCATGGGTAGGCTTTGAAGCAATAGCATGATTGAATAGCAATAGGATAAGTGATTGGTGTAGGGGAGTAGTCCATACGCCTCTTATAAAATCAAGAACTGAGTGTTCTAAGGATGACAATAAGAAAAAAGGAAACTTGACTAGATATGAGTGGTAAAAATGACTTAGAAATGTGAAATGAAAAGTATACATGGACTGGAACTACCCTTCTAGGGTGATGTACTTTATAAATTTTAGATCCACTTCATCTTAGGGACAAGGCAACAAGGTTCTAGCAAAACCATTATCATGGAGTCTCTTCAATTGACCCCCATCTCTCAAGAAAGAGGAGAGAGCTTCCTCCTTATTGCTAGGAAAAATTATCCCCTTCATTGAGAGGCATGTAATCTATGCAATAAGCTCCTCTAAAACTTCAATCTCAACTCCCCTCATCTTTACCACCCTAGAGTCCCATTTTCTTAGAATTTTACGGAAAGGGTGGGGTCATGCCCTTTAAAATAAAAAATGTTTATGTATTTTGTTACCTATCTACTTAATGACTAGTTGTAAAGTAAAGTAACTCTTAAGCAAATAAAATAGGTCAAAACTAATATTTCTCAGTATTTTTATGACCATGTAAATAAAAACTACAACACAACTAACATATATTAAAAAACTATAAAATAACTCTTAAGTAAATAAAGTAACTCAAACTAATATCTTTCGATGTTTTTAGATAATTTATTTAAGATATCTATACTAGTTTTATTTGTTTTCTATTTTTATTATTTTGGTATGTTGATTGTATAATAGTTTTTATTAACATGCTTACACAATTACACTCAAGTTATGCCTTTTAGTGTAAAAGTAAATGCCAACTTTAAATATTTTTTCTTTCATGGTCACGATATTAGATGCTTCTCCCTTATTGCCATTGAAGGTTATGCATCTTTGTGTAAAAATAAATGTCAACTCTAAATGTTTTTTTTACCATGATCACAACATCAAATGCTTCTCCCTCTTACATCTCTCTTGGTGTAATTATTTACATTATTTTATATAGGTGTAAAATATTTTTTTGTTTTAGATATATCAAGTGAGGGGTAAGGGCCCTCTCCCATTCTATTAGATATTGAGATAATAAAAGATACAAAAATCCTACTTGAAAGATTGGCTAGGATAGCAAATAAATTTACATTGAAAATGGATGAACCTTGAAGAGTTTTATGAAAATAGTTCAAAAAACAACCATATATATGACTAGATATAGACTTAGAAGGGCTAATAGAACATATGCATTTAATCTATTGACAAACTAGTAAATAGAACCCTAATTATCTAGAACATGTAGGGCCATACAATCCATCATTATTCTTTACCAAAGTCACTTGACACACTAGAAACTTAATAGATTTTTTAACCTTGGAAACATTAAACCTTTCCTAGTGGGGAGGTAATTTCTTTAGCCTACACAGTTCTACAACCTTCATTGTGGATTGATATGTGTTAGAGACTCACCTTTTACGTAGGAAACATTAGATGTTTGCCACTTTCTTTATAAGGGCTTCCAATCTCGCCTCAATGGCTCTTACCATTTACATGGACACCAAACCCCTAAATTCATATCTTATGCATGGAAGAGAAGAGAGCATTGATGGGTTGACTTTGTTAATGGAATCAGAGATACCCATATGAAATTTCTCCCAAATATAGAAATTCCCCAACACTTTCATTATCTCCTTATCACCTTTAATGGTGAGAATGTTTCTCATTAATACGGATGAATTCTTTGAATTCAACTGGTAACGAGTTGCATCTTTAAAAAAGTCTTGACCTAGAATCTCCTAAACTTCTACCATAACATCTTCCTCTTAGGAGAAGAAGACTTTTCACAACTAGGCTGCTATTATTTCTCTGATAAAATCCATTTATTGAACACTAGAACCTAACAAGAATAGAGGCTCCATAATAGTAGAGAAGGAAAAAAAATGAATGCATTACCACTTTGAGTTGAATGGACTAAAGACTCGAATAAAAGAATGATTCACAAGGCTACCTTTTTTGGGATATGATTAAACATTTGCCACCACCATTGATGAAGGTTCTGATAGAGATTAATGTGAAGCAAGGCTTGCCTTGCTATCATTGCCCCATAATATATCAAAATCCTTTCACTTTTATAATTTGTCACCAATGATAATATCCTTTAGTTGATCAATGTCATGATTGGAAAGAAAATTGATAATTCTAAATTACCCTCTCGATAACAATGGTTGATGAAAAATGAATGGAGGTTGTTCAATAAAAACCATGCTTGGTTTAGAATATTTTGGATCTTCCAATTTTATGAATGCTTATTTATGAGGCAAAGAATGATTACCACTAATTTTCCTTCAATTATAATGTTGTTGGGAGAGCAAGACTTTATTATTTGTAGCCCTAGTAATATTGCTTCTACTTCAAATTCATTATTCATCCCATGACTAAGTTTCTTTGAAAATGTTTTAATTAGATTACCAGAAGAGTCACGGATGATACATCCCACTAGAGGGGGACCTGGATTACCATGGGAAACACCATCGAAGTTCATCTTCCATGTTTCATTTAGAGGATAGATCCATTTGATTTTTTATTTATCTGCATAATTAAGATGGGAAGAGGACACCCCATGAATGGGGGGAGCCACAACCTACTCCAACTTTTTAACATGTGTCTATCCTAGGAGGTGAGTATACTCTTTTTCTAAGATTTGGACATGACTTTACTCATTTTTACTTCTCATATGGTTACTTCTAGTTTGGAGATCACTATGTCCTAATTGTTCTCCTTCCCTTGAAATATTATCTATTTTCACTCCTAAATAATAAAAAATAAATAGTGATGGACTAGTGTTCTAGAGGCACGAGAAGGTAGTTTTGGGTTTGCCCATCGGCCACTCCTTGAACAACTATAGAAAAGAGTCTAGGAGGGTCAAGGGTCCCTTTAGCCTATTGCTTAGCTAGGTATAACACTTGTGACTGAATGTGTAGTTAATGAATAGATTCTCATTTATCTCCTCTACCTGCAAACATAGAATGCAATGGAAGGGCCAAAGAAATTGAGTTTTTGCAATTTATTACGTATAAGAACTTTTCTTTTAATGGCTACTCAAGCAAAGGTTCTTGCCTTGGGTAAACAATCCTTGTGCCAAAATTTAATTGCTGACTAGTTGGTGTCCTCTAGATCTATGATAAGGGATTCATAACCAATTTTGATCGAGTAAGATCCATTGCTTGAGCAAATCCATTTGAGTTCATCTTCTTGCTCATTGAGATGTAGTTGAGTCTATTGGGATCCAGATTTCTTGGATCCCAAACTTGCATATTTTTGTCCAAAAATCCTTCAAAGTGCCCTTTGACCATACCTCTATATCTTTACCCTGTCTAATGCCTTTGAAAATCTAAAAAAAATCTTATAATTGACTAAGTGTGGGCCTTGTCGAACTTTTCTAGCCTACTAGGAGCTCTTTTGGCAAGTTCCTAGTGACTAGGAAATCACCAAAATCTTTCCTTTTTCCAGTTGGCCCCCAATCCCCGAAAAGTTCCTAAGGTAGGTGGCGAGCAAAGAAGAAAGTGATGTGTTTGACAAGTTCTTGATCGGGTGGAAATCACCGACAAGGAGGAACAAAGAAAGGAAGGTAAGTTTTGGCTTTTTCCTTGGTTCTTGGAACCTTAGAAAAGTTTGATTTTGTTCTTGGTCCCACCCCAGACTCCAATAAGGAAAAATGATGAAAAATGGAATAGGCATGAACCAAGGTAAGTTTATAAGGCAAGAATGAATGAATTTAAGAAAAATAAATAACAAGAGATAGAGTTTGGTGAGTTCCTAGTTGTCTAGAAATCATTAATAAGATGGAACGAAGCAAAAAAGAAACAAGATGAAGATTTAAGCGAGTTCCTGGTCAGCAAGAACTCACTGACAAAGAAGAAGCAAATAGATTTCAGGGAGTTCCTAGTGACCAAGAACTCCTTGAAAACGTTCTTGATCCTGAAAAAGTTCCTGATAGGCCTATAAGTTTTGAGAAAGTAAAAATGATTGTTTTAAGAGGTCGAAAACATGTTTTCTCACATTTTCTTTAGTTCAAACATGTCCCTACATACCATCAGGTGCCATTAATGCTTTGTATATGCAGTCGAAGGTAGGTAAACTCAAATTGAAGGTAAATGGAGAATTAAATGATGTTGTAAGTGTAAGTAGGTGAGTGGGTGGATTAATTGTAGTGGTTGGGTGCCTTATCTAGCTTTCCCACCCAAAATTGCATGTGTTTCCAACTCATGCTACAACAGTAAGGTTGCAATGCTATATATGCATGTTAGAGAGATGTAAAATAGGTTGGTCGCTGAACCAATTGGGTGTGCGGCTACATCAGGAGATTCTAGGGCATCAAATATTGTTGAGTTAGTCTGTAATAGGGAGGAATATGTTTTGTAAATTAGAGGAAAGGGCTTTCATTGACCATTTGTATGGAATAGAATTTCCCCAAGGTGTTTTTAATGATTTATGGGTATATACAGTCACAACTATTTGTTTCCTCTTGCCACATTTGCTGGCATAAGTGTAATGAAGATTTGATTGTGTGTGAAAACATTTTGTAATGGTCTTTTCTTCATCTCACATGGGTTGTTGTAGTTATGTACTGGGTTACTAAGTATGTCCATTATATGTAATGTTATCTTAGATTTGTATGCAAATACATATTAGATTTTGTTGATGTTTTTTGACTCTGTTGCCTAAAGTAGGCACCAATCTAGTTTGGTGAAGGGCCAATGTAATCTTTTATTTAATAAAACATCTTTTTTGGCTAGTTGTAGGAGTAGGAGTAGGATTAGATTAATTTTTACATGTTCATGATTCAATGTAATAACTAGGGATAAATCTAAAGCAATATAACACAGTTTTAATCATTTGGAATCATGTTCATGCATGCCTGCACCCTGTAAGTGCATATGTGAAGTTAAGTGGATTCATCTCAAGGGATACCATGTTGTTATCATTCATGGGTGCATATACAGGGCATAATAATCAGCTATATTGAGTTATGTAGGTGGCTAATTGTTCTCAGTTTAGCAAAAATATTTGGATCCAAGTCAATAGGTTGGGTTTAGTCACAGGATTTTAGTTGTTCATATGGTTTGTCATACCCCAGGGAACACCCTCTTGAGTTTAAACTAAGCTCAAAGATTAGGAGAGAAAACCCACTCTCGTTAGTTGGCATGAACCATCCTTAATCTATTGATGAGTCCCTATTTAACCTTCTCGATGACACCCTCTGGCCTTCAAGGTTAAAACATACTTTAGGATTTTGGACTTGCAACTTTGGGAACCAACATCTGGCATCATTGTCTATGGTGGTGGTGTTGAATTAAAAATAATTTGACAACTCTTCTGGTGAGGTAAACCCATAATCAATTTGTGGCCATGGAGTTTTGTCATGCTTCAAGGAATTCCTCTTTGTGAAAGAGGTGGCGACTCTATTGTCAAAAATAAATTTGCTTGATATTGTTCCTTCATGTGTTTTTGGTGATTTGAACACCCCATTTCAAGTGTGTAGCACCTGGTACTTTAAGGTACATGGTCTCTTCCTAACCCTTTAAAGATTGAATTCCTTTCCTGGTGAAGGAACATGATTTTTTATACCTCAACTTTTTGCCCAACGTTATAAAATGTTTGTCATGGCTGATTAGTATGGATATGGTTATCCTATGGGTGTTCCTTCTTCTTTGTCTTATGTTTTAGACCATAGAAATTATATTGTTGATGCCCATGACTATCCTAGTAATGTTTGTTCGAGTCATGGATTTGCACCCTATACAAACCCAAACCTATATGCACCCATGCAAAACTAAAATGACTTAGTAATAATGCAATATGAAATTGATAAAAATAAATAGCTAATAGAGTCCTTATGGTAGCAAGAAAAAGAAAGTGAAAACCATATTAGGCTACTAGAGTCTAGGGTACAATCCAATGCTTGCCCTGATGCCCCTAAAAATTAGAATGCTCAGTCCCTAGTTATTCCATTGGATTATGTTTATAATCAATTGGACCTCTCTTGGGTTGACCACAAAACACAAAACATGCCAACCAAGGTCTACAACCAGTTGCCCAAGTTTGTGTTATGTTGTAAATTGTGCTCCTTGGTTGTGCAAGCACAATTTCACTATGTTTAGCTCATTCCTTTAGTGATCTCAAGCCTAGTTAATTTTTAGGTCCACCTTAAAGTCCTATTTGGGCCCCGTTTATAGAAAATGTCATGATTTTGGTTAAAGTTTTGTCATAACCTAGAAAATAATTTGAGATTTGGAGTTAGCCCTGCTTTAAATGTGGGCTTGACCCTTAAATTGCCAAAAGGGCCTAGAGTGCTCGAGCACCCTGGTCCCTCCCATGTTTTACAGAGGCAATTTAGGTCTACAAGTTAGCTTTGGTGTTGGTTAGGCTGACCCTAAACTCAAATTTTCTTTTTGGCACGTGATGTCAACTCTTTAATTTAAATAATTCTTTTCTATAGCCTTGTATAAAAGTAAGTGACTTATCTCATTTGAAACTAGACATGATGTAGATGTGATCTTGATACAAGCTCTCTATGCAAATATTGTGCTCTCTATATTATTGTAGGTTTCTATTGATCAAGTGAAGGATTTGTATGAAGACTAGGAAGTGAGATCTTGAGTCTATCTCATTTTCCCTAGGTTGAAGCACTTTGCATGATTGGGAGAAGGGTTGGAACCACCAACTTGAGATTGGCTTGAGTACCCTCCAAGAGTATGGTTGCATCACCTTCTTATTCAAAAAACCTTCACTAATTCCTCATCCTTGAGGTGAAGTTGTATGTTTCCTTGAGTGAAGCATACCTTTAATCATTCTATTCCTATTTTCTTGAGTCATATAGGGCTAGGGTTTGACATTATTTGATTAGATCTTGCATGTTACTGCTCACACTTAGGGTTTCTGAGCACACACAACATCTATTTATAATCTTGGCTATCCGTGAGGTAGGAATACTGAAATAGGGGCTTGACTAAGGAAAGCTCCTATATAGCCACAACAATTATTTCTTCTTTCATGTGTGTAGGATGAAGAAAGAGGTTTTAGGAGATATCAGTCCAGGAGAAGAAAGGTCTTATAGATACAAGTCTGGTGAAGGTCTTAGTTTCTGCAAAACCCTAAAATGGGCCTAGGGTGCCTGAGCACCCTGGTGCCTATGGAATTTTGACTCTAGATTCTTTTTTTGAACCATTTTCTCATCTCTTCTATTCATTTAGATTCTCTATTTCTATTTCTGATAGTCATTTGTAGCTCAATATCTCTCAATTAGGGTTTGATCATTTGTTGTAGCTAGATTGGTTGAATTTGCTTTGACACTTATTTATACAACAAAGAGGCAAAACCCCTGTAGTTTGGCTCTCCCTCAAGGGTAGAATCCAAGCTCAGTTTGTGTCTCAATGTTAGATAGAAGAGAGTTTGACTTGGTTTAACTTGTTGGGCTAGGTCTCTCTTTTCTACTTAACATTTTGGTGAACCTAACTCTTCTTACACTCTCGCATCCTTCTTCAACTGAAAAAGTTTGTTTACTGTCATAGATCTTATTTAGGTTAAGTTAATTCATCATTTCCTTACATATAATAAGTTTTGCATTTTGATTCATCATTAGGGTTACAAAATCCTTGCATTTCATAAAAATTTAGCTAGTCTTGAACCGAGGGATTGTAGATTAGTGTGTTGTTTCAGATATTTATATCATTATTAGGTTGATTAAAGTGAATTCATTTGCTGTAAATTATCATTCTTTGTGTTTAGAGCATTCTTTGCATCTTTACATGTGAAATTTGAAAAACAAGCATTTGATTTAGATTGAAAATAACTTATACTTAGGATATTGTTTAAAAATCATGAGATTAGATCATCATAGTGCAATATAAATTTCTGATCTAATGCGTTAGATCTGATTATAACTAAGTTTGATATACACTCCTTAGTTATACATTTTCATTCATTCATATATATTAAATAGGGTTATCTAAAATCTCATTTTATGGTAATTCTTGTTAGTGTAGGTTTTTATTTCCTAGATGGATTACTTATTTTTCCTATATTCCTAGGTTTTTCCTACACTTCTATTAATCTCGCTTAGGTTAATAAAGCATGTCTTATTAGGTGAGTAGTTGCGAGGTGTCACCTTCCTACATGTGAGCATCCATTAGCTATCTTGGGAAGATACTTTGCTATCTTTAGTCCGATAGATGGTTGCTCCTCATTGGTCGGTGTCGCCACCTCCTCTCTCTTCCTAGTTTATATAAGCATGCTACCTAGCTTGTATTTTGTATCTTTTGCTTTTGCATCCTCTTAATGCTATTTTGCTTCTAGCATTTGCATTACTCTCTTGGAGACTAACTCTGTGTTGCTATTTTGATTTCGTATCATTTGCATTCATAGTTTTAATATCTATTCTTTGCACTAGTTTTCTGGGTTATTAATCTTTTCAGATTCTAACATGGTATCAGAGCTATTCTATGTGCAAGAGTAGATTTTAGTTTCCATATTTGAGAGATTCGGGGGGGGCTAATAAATCTTATTGCAGGTTTTTGAAAAACCCAGTATGCTCTTCTCTTGCATCTTCAGATGATCTTGAGAATCAGAAAAGTTTGACGGAAACTTTTTTAATCTCTGGGGTTGCACATGTGTTTTATGAAATCTGGGTGATTGCAGCATTTCTGGTTATACTGGCAGCATTTCCGGCTGTTCCAACGCGTCCAGGAGGCTTGAGAAAGTTAGATTTGGCTTTCGTTTCACCGAAATCAGAGATCGTCATACACAGTTGCGGAACCGGGGTTTTAAGCTCAAATCTGACAACCAGCTTGCATATTTGGTCCTTTGAATCAATATTGCAGGTTTCAGCATCTGATTCAGCCTTTGCATGTCATTTTTTGGTTGTTGGGGTCGTTTTTTGTAGCTAAAGGCGTTCCATTTACACTGGAGCAACATCTTCTGTGCATTTGCAAGAAAAACGCCTTCTGGGTTTTGTTCGCAGCACAGAAAAACCATCTGAGTATCTTTCTGTTTTTGCATGCAGTCTGTATATTTTGCAAAAATGTGCTCAGAAAGCTACAGCAGGACCCCTCTCCGTTGGCAGCTGCAGTTCTGAAGACAGTTTTCAAATGCTCCGTTCTTGCTCATACGGACTCCTTTTCCCACAAATTTTTTTTTGATTTTGGCTATTTTTTCGTGCTCTATGCACTAGTGCAGTCGTTTTTTGATTTTGATGCCAAGATTTTTCAGAAATTGCAGATTCTCAGTCGTGACATTGCACGGTTCTCGTTTTGGGAACTTCGGAGGATCATAACTTTCACATACGACCTCATATTGAGGCGATTCTTTTTTTGAAAGTGCATGATTTTTTGAGTAGATTGTAGTGGTGCTATTTATTTCTCTGGATATTATGCCAAAGTTGTATTTTCAGCATATGCTCTTCTTGAGGGTTTGTAATGCATTGAAATCAAGACCACTTAGTATTTATTGCTAGTGGTAGTTGTAAACGCACTAATATAAAGTGCCAAATCATATTTTCTTGGGGGGGGTTCTTTGATTGAGTGAAAAGGGGGGGTTGTCTTGGTTGGGTTCTCTTCTTTTCGACACTTCTTCTCTGCATTTCTTCATCATGGATCAAACAAATCTGCCTATCCTAACTCCATACAATTACTTTGAGTGGAAATCACGCATGACAATTCACTTAAGGAAAGCTGGATTAAATAGGATAACTATGGGACTTGAAACTGAACCTGCTAAAGATGAAGATAAGCCTAAGTGGTTTAACAAATGTGATGAGGCATATGGAACATTGTGTTTGTCTGTTTCTCCTGATTTGCTCTTTCACATTGAGTCTTTGAATACACCAAATGAAATCTGGACAAAGCTAGAAACACTATTTGGCACACAAGATTCAATGAGGGGTCATATGTTGGAAAATGAACTAATTAGTTTAAGTCCAGGCAATTTCAACACAATCCAGGATTTCTTCACCAAATTGAAATCACTAAGGCTGCAGTTAAAACAATGTGGAATTGAAAAGAAAGATGAACAACTGATTCTTAGTATTCTCTCTAAGCTAAGTTCAGAATATTCTGTGTTTGTTTCTACTTTCTATGCTACTAAGGGTGCACTTGGTACTCAATTCACCATGCCATCTTTAGATGATTTTGCTGTCAATCTCACTCGAGAATAGGACAAGCTAATCCAGATGGGCACTCTTAAGTCCTCTAAGTCACATGCCTTGGCTGCCAACCAAGGCACAAAAGAACATAAAGGACAAAGTTGTAACAACAATAGTAAGGATAAGAAACAAAAGAATAGCAAGGAGAAGAAGGATCAGATAACGGTTGCTTCAAAAGCAACTAATGAGACCCAATATTCCAAGGGCGACAAGCCTAAGAAAGAGAGGGTCCAATGTGCCTATTGTAAAAGACCCGGTCATGATGAACATAAATGTCTGAAGAAACAAATTGATCACTTGACACACATTCTTGAGAAGAATAATATCAGTGTTCCTGAGTCTGTCAAACAGAGTTCTAATGAGGGGTCTAATAAGGCAAAAGAAAACAGCAAGGGAAAAGGAAAGGGCAAGGCCCTTGTTGCAGTTGCTTCTTCACCATCCACTTGGGTTCTTGATTCGGGTGCTTCGCACCACATGGCTTCATCTAAGGAAGAACTTGCATCCTTGGAGCCGTGTACTATGCCTTCTATTTTGATGGGTGATAACACTCCTGTTGAGGTGTGTGGGAGAGGGTCTGTTGATGTGGGGGATGGCACATTCCATGATGTTCTTTGTGTGCCCTCATTATCAACTAATCTCCTATCGGTATATCAGATCACTCACACAGGGTCAGGCAAGCGGGTTGAGTTCACTCTTGATTCAGTGGAGATTCGTGAGTTGCACAGTGATTCTACAGTGGCAGTTGGGAGAGCAGATCATCAGTCACGGCTCTATCTGTTTTCTCACTTTGTTCCTGATCCTCCTTCGACTGTTTTGCTCACTCATTCTAATGATGTGAGTAGATTATGGCATGAGCGGTTTGGCCATCTTAACTTCCGCTACTTACAGCAGCTCAACCAGCAGAGCATGGTCACAGGGTTGCCTTCAGTTCAGTTTTCAGGTGGTGTTTGCCAAGGTTGCATTCTTGGTAAGCATCCTAAGGAAAAGTTTGACAAAGGTAAGGCATGGAGAGCTTCACAGATACTGGAGTTAGTTCACAGTGATTTGGCTAGTCCATTTCAGCATCCTTCCTTCAGCAGGGCTAGATATGTCCTCACATTCATTGATGACTTCTCTTGAAATACTTGGGTGTACTTTCTCAAACAGAAGTCAGAGGTATTTGATCATTTTCAAGACTTCAAGACTTTTGTAGAGAAGCAATCTGGGAAAGCCATCAAAGTTTTGCGCACTGATAATGGTGGTGAGTATGTCAACCATCGGTTTGAGAGGTTTTGCACTTCAGAGGGGATTGATTTGCAGCATTTAGTTCCATACAATCCTCAGTAGAACGGTGTTGCAGAACGGAAGAATAGGTCCTTGAAGGAAATGGCGAACTGCATGATTCACTCCAGATCTCTTGCACCACAGTATTGGGCAGAGGCCATTAACTGTGCTTGTTACATCCAGAACCGTGTTCCTCACCGAGCCTTGAAGGGAATCACTCCTTTTGAAGCTTGGAGCAGTCGGAAACCATCAGTTAAGCACTTTCAAGTTTTTGGTTCTCCTGCATGGGCCCACATTCCTACAGAGAAACGTAAGGCCTTGGATCCGCAGAGCAGACCTTGCATATTTGTAGGTTATCCTGATGGTGTGAAGGGTTATCGGTTGCTCCACCCTACTACACATGAGTTGTTCATTGAGAGGAGTGTTTAGTTTGAGGAGGGCTCTTCGAGCTCACTTTCTATCACTTCTCCAACTCCTACTTTGACATTGGAGTCACTTGGGATACATGACAGATCTTCTGATGAGTCAGATTCACCTGAGCAGTCTTCTACCTCCACTTTTGATGCAGAGAGCGATTCAGAGGACTCACCTCCTTCCTCTCCTAGTCATCATTCAGAGGTTGATTCTTCTCCTCCAGATTCTCCATCTTCCGATCCACTTTGGGCTAGACAGACCTTGCAGTCTGCAGGTGATTGGGTTGGGGATCCATCAGACACCAGGCGGACTCATTCACAGTTCCAGGATGTTCCACATGTCTTCATTGCTACTACCTCAGATCCATAGTCTTTTCATGAGGCTTCTGGTATTCCTGAGTGGGATACAGCTATGCAGGAGGAGTATAGTTCCTTGATGAGGAACCACACTTGGGATCTTGTCCCTCTTCCTAAGGGAAGAAAACTTGTTCGATGTAAGTGGATCTATCGGACAAAATTTGCAGCAGATGGGTCGGTTGACAAGTATAAGGCTCGCTTGGTCGCCAAAGGATTCTCCCAGGTTCCTGGGATTGACTACTCTGAGACTTTTGCGCCAGTTGCCCGAATGAATTCCATCCGACTTGTTCTTGCCATTGCTGCAGCTAATCGTTGGGAAGTACACTAGATGGATGTGAAGAGTGCTTTTCTTCACGGTGACCTTCAGGAGGAGATCTACATGGAGCAGCCACAGGGGTTCCTTCAGGATTCTTCACTTGTGTGCCTTCTTCGGAAGTCTCTCTATGGCCTCAAACAGGCTCCTCGGGCCTGGTATGCCAAGATGGATTCCTTCCTTCTATCAGTTGGGTTCACTCGGTGCCATTCTGATCCCAATGTCTACATTCTGCAGCAGGATGATTCACTCCTATTTCTGGTTCTGTATGTTGATGACTTGTTGATCACAGGGAGTTCTTCATCCACCATTGGGGCTGTCAAAACTGCCCTTCATGACAGGTTTTTGATGACTGACTTGGGCTTGTTGCATTACTTTCTCGGGATTGAGATCTACCAGTCTTCTTCCGAGATCACCATCACACAGTCCAAGTATGCTCTAGATTTGCTCTCGAGGTTTCATATGGCTGACTGTAAGCCTGCTCCGACTCCCTTTCTTTCTGGAGTCAAACTTGAGGCTCAGTGTTCTTCTCCACTTGTTGATGGCACTTTGTACCGACAGCTTGTTGGGAGTCTCATTTATCTGACTCATACGAGACCTGACATTTCATATGCTGTAGGCATGGTCTCTCGATTCATGCAGGAGCCTCATGAGCTGCACTGGAAAGCAGCCAAGCAGATCCTTCACTACATTCAGGGTTCTCACAGTTTTGGGATTCACTATGCAGCAGGTATTGAGCTTGACTTGGTGGGCTACACAGATTCAGATTGGGCGGGCGATTCTCAGGATCACAAGTCTACTTCAGGTTACAGCTTCTCACTTGGTTCAGGTCCTGTTTGTTGGTCGAGCAAGAAGCAATCTGCTATTGCTCTATCTTCTACTGAGGCCGAGTATCGGGGGGCTGTGAATGCCTCTACTGAGTCCATTTGGCTTCAGAATCTTCTCACTGAGTTTGGTATCCAGATCAGACGGCCATCAGTCATATTTTGTGACAACCAGAGTGCCATTCAGATCTCACGGAATCCGGTCCATCATCAGCGGACCAAACACATAGAGGTCCACATGCACTACATCCGGGAGCTCATCCATGGCCACGTCATCAACCTTCGCTACTATCCGACTTCTGAGCAGGTTGCTGATATCTTCACCAAACCCTTCACTGAGAGCAAGTTCCTTCATTTGCGAGCTTTGCTGGGGGTGCAGGATGCTTCATCTTCTGGGGGGGCTTCTTCCTCTCACTCGGAGTCTTGACTCTCTCTACTTTTGGGGGGGTCTCTTCTCTCTCTCTTTGGGGGGAATTTTATGTACATGGGTACCTCATCAAGCTTGATTTGCCGGGACCCATTTCTCCATCCACCTAAGCTTCACTTATGGGGGGGTGTTAGTGTAGGTTTTTATTTCCTAGATGGATTATTTATTTTTCCTATATTCCTAGGTTTTTCCTACACTTCTATTAATCTCGCTTAGGTTAATAAAGCATGTCTTATTAGGTGAGTAGTTGCGAGGTGTCACCTTCCTACATGTGAGCATCCATTAGCTATCTTGAGAAGATACTTTGCTATCTTTAGTCCGATAGATGGTTGCTCCTCATTGGTCGGTGTCGCCACCTCCTCTCTCTTCCTAGTCTATATAAGCATGCTACCTAGCTTGTATTTTGTATCTTTTGCTTTTGCATCCTCTTAATGCTATTTTGCTTCTAGCATTTGCATTACTCTCTTGGAGACTAACTCTGTGTTGCTATTTTGATTTCGTATCATTTGCATTCATAGTTTTAATATCTATTCTTTGCACTAGTTTTCTGGGTTATTAATCTTTTCAGATTCTAACAATTCTAGCTTGAAAATCGTTAAATTTTGAGTATGTTTTAACTAGTTATTGGATAATATAGTTAAAGCATTGTTGTTAATAGCTTGGTATATTTCATAAATAAACTTCATTTCATTCCCTCTTCTTTACTTTATCATTATAAAGTTTGAAAGAGTAGGGTATGCAACTATGTCAGATTACTTTATTCAAGATTTAATGCATTTGATGAGCCGTTTAGTTGTGATGATTTTGATATGTTAGATGAAGCCTTGGATGAATTGATCTCTATGGAATTCCTCTACAACTCCTAAACCATCTCTATTTCAAAGAATCGTCAATACAATTTATGTTTCCAATTCTCCAAAAGAACCTGAGAAACCCAAAATTGTTGTGCATCTTCGTAATGATGCTCCTTAATCATAATCTGTCATAATAGGAGGTTCTCTGAAAATACCTAGACCTCTTGGTTATATATTAAATTATGTAAAACAAATCACTCAAAATAGTCCATTCAATCAAAATGTGTCGCAACAACCCATTCAACATGAAGTTACTAACACGTATAACACTAGAAATAATAAACAAAAAAAACAAATACAATTTGTTCTTGCTTCTCTTCCACCTTCTCAACCTATTCTTCCTCAAGCACCTCATCTTCCTACTCACACTGGTAGAGATTATGATCTTGTTGAGCAGCATCATGCTACTCCAGAAAATATCTCTTTATGGGAGTTGATACAAACATCACCTACATACCACATAATGCTCCAAGAAGCTCTACAAAAGGTGATTGTTCCACCTGCTGTTAAACCGAATGATGTAGAAACTATGTTAGATTGCATGAATGTGACAAAATTGAATATTATTTTTTAACCACATGAATTACCTCCCATAGAAGTTCAAAACCAATATGAGCCTCTTATGAGATTTGTCATCATTAATAAAATGAGAGTTAGATGTACCATGATTGATGGTGGATTAGGTCTTAATGTTTGTGGCATAGACTTGTTACATATAATCAATGATGATACATCTCTCATTAAACCAGATAAACTCAACATTCGTGGCTTTGATAATGTTGGTAGACAATCATTGGGTACTATTACCTTACGTGTTAAGGCTGGCCCTATAACATTGCCTACCCTTATCCATGTCATGCCTAATTCTCTTTCATATAATCTTCTTCTTGGTAGACCTTGGATTCATGCCATGGGGGCAATCCCGTCTACCCTTCATTGATCAATTAAGTTTGTTTATAACAATCAACTCTACAAAATTGAAGTTGATTCAATTCTGAAAAGTTGTTTACAAACTAAGGCTAAAAATAGACAATATTTTAATCCTTTTACTCTCACTTGTCCTCTTTCTAAAGTCAATTCTTCTCCCTCTCCTGTGGAGGTTATTTTAGAAGAATCTAATTCACCTTCAAATACACTGTTTGGCAATGATTGGGGTTTGCTATACTTTACATCTACCTTTGTAGGGGAGTATAAAGTCTCGTCGTGAAAGCCAGAAAATTCTAAGGTTGCTTCAATTTCTACTCCTACAACACCTAAAATTTCTTTGAAAAGTAATGATGATAACACTTATTCTTATACTACTAAATATGAGACCTATGGGGTGCCTCCTTCCTCTTCAAAAATGACATCTATTTATGGTCGAGGTTTTCAAATCCTCGTTCAAAGTGGATACAACGAGAATGGTTGTGGTATAAAGGAGCAAGGTATTAACTTCCTTTTGGAGGCTAATCCACATTATTCTTCATTTGGACTCGTATACTGTCCTTTATAGCCCACTAAATCCATTCATCATCCTAATCTAAATGTAAACACAATCTATTCATCTACACTTAATTGGGTATATCTAGAATTGATTGAAACAAATTGTGATTTTAAAGATGTTCCTCTGGATAGTTTTTGAACGGATGAAGCTTTGGCTGAATTCTTAGCAGCTTATGATCACTTGTCTCGTTACCATCATGATCATGGCTTTCCTTATTGTTTAAATGTGGAAGCATACTTTGGGAAAGACACTTGTTTATCTAATGGTACCTTGACATCTCATGAGTCACTTATGGAATCCCTTCATCCTCTCGATGTTCAAGACTACAATACTCTCCTTAATGGGAAAACTGTCGATGTTTTTATGGATAAAGATGACCCTAAAAAAGTCATCCCTATTGGAAACTGTCTAAATATTGAAGAAAAATAAGAAATTACATCTCTCTTACATGAATATCCTAATCTCTTTACTTGGACATACTCTGATATGCTCGACATTGAGCCTAAGGTGGTAACACATAATATTGTCATTTATCTTGATGTTGAACTTGTAAAATAGAAGATACACAAGATGAATCCTAGGGTTGCATTGTTGGTCAAAGCTGAAATAGAGAAGCTTCTTCAAGTAGGATTTATCCTCCCTATTGACTACTCACCTTGGATCTCGAATATTGTGGTTGTCGCTAAAATTGACAACTGTATTCTAATTAGCAATGATTTTCAAAATTTGAATAAAACATCTTTAAAAGATGACTTTCCTCTTCCTAATATTGATATGATTGTCAATTCCACTGCTAGCCATGTGTTACTCTCCTTTATGGATGGTTTCTCTGGTTATAATAAAATATTCATCAATCCTCAGGATCAATATAAAACAACTATTATAACTCCTTGGGGAACATTTTGTTAGGTTATCATGTCATTTGGATTAAAGAACACTCATGTGACTTATCAACATTCTATGACACTTATCTTTCATGATTTCATGCATGACATCTTAGAGGATTATGTTGATGATATTCTAGCCAAATCCATTTTACATTAGGATCACATCAAAATTCTCTGTCAAATCTTTGAACATATATGTAAATACAACATGCACTTGAATCCTCATAAATGTGTCTTTGGCATTGATAGTGGTAAGCTATTGGGATTCATTGTTTTGTGTTATGATATTGAGGTGGATACAAAAAAGATTGATGCCATTGTCAACATGCCACCTCCTAAAAATGTTTCGTAACTTCGTAGTTTACAAGGGAAGATACAAGCCATTCATTGATTTGTTGCACAGCTCGTGGATTGGACTCACCCTTTCACACAACTACTCAAGAAAGAATCTAACTTTAAATGGGATAGCGATTGTCAGAAAGCCTTTGATGACCTCAAAAGTTATCTAGCTAATCCTCCTATATTACAACCTGTTGTCTCTAGATGACCATTTATTCTCTACACATCAGCATCTCCTAATGCTCTCACAGCTTTGTTAACACAACATGATGAGGATGGCAAAGAACATACTATATATTATATCGGCCAAAATTTTCTAGATTATGAAGTACCATATTATGCGATAGAAAAGCAGTGCCTAGCTCTCATTTATGCAACACAAAAATTGAGACATAATCTTTTAAATGTTGAAATTAATGTAATTGTAAAATTTGATCCTTTAAAGTATATGTTTGCTAAAACAGATCTTTCAGGATGCTTAGCAAAGTGGGTAATGTTTTGTATAATGGAATTTGACCTTAAGTTTGTCTCTCAAAAGGCAATTAAAGGACAAACATTGACTGACCACTTAGCGGAAGCTCCTTCACCATTTGCTATTCCGAATCAAGAATCTTTCCCTAATGATCAAATCCTTTCTCTAGATGTTGATGACAAGTGGAAGCTATTCTTCGATGGTTCCAGATGTTAAACTAGCTCTGGTGCTAGTGTTATACTAGTACCTCCTTCAGGTAAGTCGATTCCTCTATATCGTCTCAATCTTCTATAGAGAAACAACATTGTAGAGTACAAAGCCCTTATTGCTGGCTTGTGTGCCGCTTTGTCTCTTAACATTTAAACACATTTCTATATTTGGTGATTCTCAATTGATCATAAGATAAGTCACTAGATCTTATCAAGAAAAGCAAGATAAGTTATCTCAGTATCGAGACTTGGCTCTATCTTTATTGAAGAATTTATCATCTTTCACAATCGACACAATTCCATAAAAAGACAATCGACATGCGGATGCAATGGCAAGCGATGTTTCCCTTACATCCCTTGACAATTCTTCAAAGAACTATCAATTTATCATCCATAATCTTAAATTACCTTCAATATCTGAAATTGCCTCTTGTGATAATATAGATTCAAGTGAATGGGACTCCCATACACTACAGTATTTGCATGATGGTACCTTTCTTAATCTAGCATCCAAAAGTGCCCAAACTCACATACACAAACTTACGGTGTGCTATATCATCTTATCAAATATTCTATATCGACGAAGCTATGAAGGTCTCCTCCTTCATTTCCTTAATAATTTTGAGATCCTGATTTCCCTAGAAGAGGCACATTCAAGTGCCTGCAGAGGACATTTTGGTGGAAAATCTCTTGTTCAAAAATTACTTTGTATGAGTTACTATTGGCAAGATATGGAATGAGATTCCTTTGCCTTTGTCAAAAAGTGCCCGTAATGTCAACAACATAACAATCTCATTCGAGCTCCTACCCAAGAACTTCGTGCTCAAGTTTCACCTTGGCCATTTTTTGTGTGGGGCTTGGATCTTATTGGAAAAATTTCTCCTCCTTCTCAAGGACACACTTTCATAATCACAACTACCAATTACTTTACAAAGTGGGTCGAAGCGGTTCCTCTCCGATCCATGATTATTGAAGTAATCAGTCATTTATTCAAGATAACATAATCTCTCTATTTAGTATTTCTTCCACTTTGGTTTCTAACAATGGTGCAACATTTAAGAACAAAGATGTGAAGAAATTCCTTGAAAGATATCATTTTCAACACCACTTCTCTACGCCGTATTATCCACAATCAAATGGATGGGCAAAAGCTTCTAATAAAATAAGTAGACAAATTCTTTGAAAAATTGTTAACAAACATCAAAAGGATTGGCATACTCAACTATCATATGCATTATGGGCTTACCGAACAAGTGTTTGCATAGCTACACGTACTACCTCGTACAACCTTGTGTATGGTGCTGATACGATCATGCCTTTGGAGTTAGAAATTCCTTCATTGTGAGTTTCTCTTAATGGCATTCTCAATGAAAATACTCAAAGAGAAATATGACTTCAACAACTTGAGATGCTCAAGGAACAATGTATAAACGCCCTTGAACATCTTCAAGCTCATAAAAAATCCATTCAACACTCGTACAATGAATGTGTTATTCATCATTTATTTGAGGTTGGAGATATTGTACTCTATGAAAATCAGCGCAATGTCAATGCACCTCCTGGCGAGAAAATGAAGTTTAGCCCGAATTGGCTAGGACCTTACATCATCACTGAAGTCTTCGGATTGGGTGTGCATAGACTATCTAATATGCACAGTATGCCTCTTAAAGAACCTATTAACACTATGCATTTATGTACATATTATGCTTAATCTTTATTTTTGATTTGTATGCTATCACTTTCTTTATAAAGAAAATGATTGGTAAATAGTAAATTCAAACTTCCTATTTCATTATTTTCTTTAGTCTTGACAAAATATGTAGTTTGTCTTGATTATTTAAAGTATCTTTCTTAGTTTAGAGAATTACTTGGTTTTTAGCATATAGAATGATAAATGTGCACCATATTCAATAATCATTGTTGGATCTAATTTAACAATGTTACAACATTGTTTCATTAGATCACAACTGAATTATTTCATCATGTGTATATATCTTGTCTAATATCTAATTAAACATATGTGTATTTCATTAGAACATGTATCATTTAAATCATTGTTACATTTGTTAAACAATTACACATAGTTGTTTACACAAATAACTTTTTGCATTTATTTTGACATACATGCATAAAACAAATCTAGATGTTTCTTGCATTTACTTCATAAGTAGATCACAAATAGCATCTAGCAAAAACATAATAAATCATGAATCAAAACCACACACACACACACATATCATAAGAGTTTGCATACATAAGTTCACCACTACATCAAAACATGGTGAATTGTAACAGAGTACAATAAATATCATCAAAATGTTGGACCGTGACATCTGAATCCCTCAAAACTTGGTGGTGTCTGAGTAACAGATGGATGTCTATGTGAGGCTACAGATCGTGAGTAACTCCCAAAGATACTCCACAATCGTAAGCCCCTAAGTTCACCTCTAAGCTCTCCCACCTCCCATGTGGCATCTATGTGCATCCACTGGAATTGATCTCTCTTAACTCTTAGTTGGTCCACCTCATCCTATAGATAGCTTAGTAGGCCATGTTCAGTACCTGATGTTGTTATGACTCTATGCTGATCTAGCTGTGTTTGGAGAATATCTCGTGTCTCCTCGAAACTTGCTGTTCTCTAGACTGTCTGGTCTCTCTCGACTACTAGCTGATCTTGCTCTATCTATTTCTCCTCAAACACCACTCTTAGCCGTGCAATAGGATCAAATATCTCTGCATGTCGACCCACCGTGTGTGGTGGCTTGTTACAAGCCTGCACTGGCTCCTACATCGACTTAGTGGGTACCATCTCCGCTATGAATTGACTCACAAAGTCATGCCATGCACTACTACCAACTATAGAACCAAATAATCATCATGTCAACATCTCAATCAAATTAACATCATACATCTTAAACTTACATAAGTACAATAATAAAATATAATCCTCACCAAGATCACCCTCTTGCCATGATGGATCAAGTGGAATGATGACTGTGCTGATGTATACAGTCATCCCCGCTATTGGGGGCATCATGGTGGCACCACCACTCGACTCCCCATGCTCGAAGTGATGCTATACTCCTCTAGCTGAGTATTGTGGTTGTAGGCTACAAGGTCAAACTCTAGGTCCCTCCTCACCAACACCTATACCCTCCACTTCCTGGCGTCATCTCCCTCTTGTCATCAGCACTGGTGGATCCTCCTCGTCATCATCCTCATCTCTATTATAATCTCTACCACTATCTCCCTCCCACTCCTCTGACTCATCTCCTTGCTCGACCCAAGATCTGGGATCACCAGTGGCATGATCTGCATGAAAGATAAGAGTAGGGCATGCTATCTCCCACCATACTATATATGTTGAGCTCACACCTACATTGCCATCCTCAGAGATTAGATCATCATCCTCTGTAACATCATCTGGATCACTCAACACCACATCTGTGATGGTAAGCCATGTCCTATCATGAGGCCGCATCCCACAACATGAAGACCTCATGTAGAATGGTTGTGTGGCAGGAACTCCTTGCACTCATCCGAACTGCCTCATCACTCTATCATAATAGAATGCAACTACGATGTGATCTCTGCAACCGGTTAACAACTGATCCTTCTGCATCCTCACTAGCTGCCTCGTCTATCCCATCCATGGTCTGCATCCCTTGTATGGTCTCCACATGATGACCTTTGGATGCAACATGTCTAACACAATTCTCCAAAATAATAATGGACCATATCTCCATGATCTCCTTAGCTCGTAGGCATGTGTTCATGGACTCGTCTTGATAGTCTCTATCGGATAGCCCACCGACCCTGTGTATGTAATATGCTCAAATGCCCACACTTGTAGGAGTGTGCACATCATCAAGTTGTGTGCCTCATAGTGTACATAACAACCTAGATCATAATATAAATGGGTTAGCATACTCCGTCCTCAGGAGTATACAGTCCTCTACTCCTCCATCACTATAATGGTATGGAATAGGCCCCTGTGTACGTGAGTGCCTCACCCATCTGGTGTAATGACTAGTGCGATGGTAGTGATCATGATGCAACATATGAACAGTGTAACAACTGCACACAACTCTAAGTATTGAATGTCAATGTGTCCTCAATTACTCGACAACACTGTGTACCCAAAACAATACATCTCCTTCGCCTGAGTATAGTCCTTAGACCTATGATCTACTACCCTAACGATCTCACCACGCATAGGTAGTCGCAATATCATGTATACATCCTCTAAAGTAACGGTCATCTCTCCTGTCAGAAGATGAAAAGTGGATGTATCTGAGTTCCACCGCTCTATGAGTGCCATCAACATGTAGCACAATGATATTTCAATGTAGGCATAGTGTACACCCACCATAATCCAACATCCCATAGATTTCCCATCTTTGTGTCTGTAAGTGTGCCCGATCGACTACATAGTAATGTGTACAAGCGACCGTCAGCATGCTCTCGCATCCTTGGGAGACCCTGAAACATGATAACCAAAGTATACATTAGACTTCGATTCCAATTACTTCATCATCATTCACAAAAGTCAATCAAAGCCTTGATCTTGGAGCAGGGTACCCAGACAGGTCTTGGGCACTCAAGAAGGACCTGGGCGCTCAGAAGGGTCTAGGGCACCCCAGGAGGACAATGGCACCCTGGGTTGGCACTGTAAAATGTCCCCTGGGCCCATTTTTGGCTCAAAAAATGAAAAATACATTAAAATAATTACATAAATGAAAATTACAAGTTGGATAGAAGGCTACCTCATGCTCGACTAGTCCCTAATCTACTTGGTGCCATAGTGCATCCAGCCTCAGTGGTTGATACAACCTTCGACTCGACATGATATCTCTCCTACTTGCTCTATCTCCTCAAAGACTGAAAATGACAATAGAATGGTAAAATGTGAGAACTTCTTTTACTATTTATAGTAAAAAATTAAGAACTCCTAATTACTATCTATGGTCAAAAACCACATTTTCCTTGACCTCTATTAATCTAAACATTGATAACTTAGGCTGGCAAACTTTGATTTGAGTGTCATTTGTTGTGTCTAAATCCCAGTTTTGCTGTCTCTACAATCATATGTTTTGCATCTTGGTGTGACCCTACCAAAGCATATTCATCAAGGTTTTTCTATAAAGTCGAAGTGGAAAGATCACCACCCTATTTCTACATCCTCGAGTAGCAAGCAGAAATAGGGGGCATGTATCTACCCGTGAATTTTGCTTTAATAGTGTCTCATCACCTTTCCCCTTTAGAGTTTTGGACTAACACATGCATCTATTGGTTGTAGGATGATTTTATCTCACTAATGACTCATTTTTGCAGGTAGCAATTTCCTGACTCCATGGTTTTGTAGGATCACAGACTGGGGGCTTCACCCTCTTTCTTAGTGATGATTTGCGTCCTCTATAGTATCCTTTTTGATATCCTTTTGCAATATGTTTTACTTTCTTGCCCTTTAGCTTGCATATGCACGTAGTATCATATGACTGCTAAAGTGGAGGGTAAATGTTATGTCGTAAATTGTGCTCCTTGGTTGTGCAAGCACAATTTCACTATGTTTATCTCCTCCCTTTAGTGATCCCAAGCCTAGTTAATTTTTAGGTCCACCTTTAAGTCCTATTTGGGCCCTGTTTATAGAAAATGTCATGATTTTGGTTAAAGTTTTGTCATAACCCAAAAAATAATTTGAGATTTGGAGTCTGAGCGCTCTAGTCCCTCTCATGTTTTAGGGAGGCAATTTAGGTAGACCTACAAGTTGTCTTTGGTGTTGGTTAGGCTGACCCTAAAATCAAATTTGATTTTTGGCACATGATGTTAGCTCTTTAATTCAAATCACTCTTTTCTACAACCTTGTATAAAAGTAAGTGATTTGTCTCATTTGAAACTAGACATGATTTAGATGTGATATTGATACAAGCTCTCTATGCAAATATTGTGCTCTCTATATTATTGCAGGTTTCTATTGATCAAGTGAAGGATTTCGCTCTTGGAAGGATTTGTATGACGGCTAGGAAGTGAGACTTGAGTCTATCTCATTGTTCCTAGGTTGAAGCACTTTACATGATTGAGAGAAGGGTTGGAACCACCAACTTGAGATTGGTTTGATTACCCTCCAATGGTATGGTTGCATCGCCTTCTTATTCAACAAACCTTCATTGATTCCTCATCCTTGAGGTGAAGTTGTATGTTTCCTTGAGTGATGCATACCTTTGATCATCCTATTCCTATTTTCTTGAGTCACATAGGGCTTGGGTTTGATATTATTTGATTAGATCTTGCATGTTATTGCTCACACTTAGGCTTTCTAAGCACACAAAACATTTGGTTCTAATCTTGGCTATTCTTGAGGTAGGAATACCGAAATGGGGGCTTGACTAAGGCAAGCTCCTATATAGCTACAACAATTTCTCCTTCTTTCATGTGTGCAAGATGAAGAAATGGGTTTCGAGAGATATCAATCCAGGAGAAGAAAGGTCTTGTAGATATAGGTCTGGTGAAGGTCTCAATTTTTGCAAAACCCTAAAATGGGCCTAGGGCACTCAAGCACCCTGGTACCTATAGCATTCTAACTCAGGTTCCTATTCTAAACTATTTTCTCATCTCTGCTATCTATTTAGTTTCTCTATTTCTATTTTTGATAGTTGTTTGTAGCTCAATCTCTCTCAATTAGGGTTTGATTATTTTCCCTAGCTAGATTTGTTGAATTTGGTTTGACACTCATCTATACAACAAAGAGGTAGAACCCCTATAGTTTGGCTCTCCCTTAAGAGTAGAATCCAAGCTTGGTTTGTGTCTCAATGTTAGATAGAAGAGAGTTTGACTTGGTTTAACTTGTTGGGCTAGGTCTCTCTTTTCCACTTAACAGTTTGATGGGTATAATATTTGGGAAGGGGACACACATGTTGACAAGTTTTCAAAATTCATGGAATAACATCAGTTTCAAGATGAAGACATGTACATGAGGTTCTTTTTTAGGTCCTTACATGGAAAAGGCAAAAGAGTGGATTTAGAGTTTTCTCAGGCATTCCTTTGCCTCATGGAATGAACTTGTGGCTGCATTTGAAAATGAATTTGGAAAATGTTTAGACCCTACTGATCTTGTCACAAATTTAGAAAATCAAAAGACAATAGGGAGAGTCTAGCATGGGCTTCAGTCATAGGTTTGTAGTTTCCCTTTCCAAGATTCTAGATGATTTAATACCTAACACTCTCACCTGCATAAATATGTTTTTTGATGCATTTGAAGTTGGATTGAGTTTTGTGTGGGAAGACTTAAAAATAACAAGTATGCAGTAGGCTTATTTATGCCTAGACTACATGGAGAAAGGAAGAGATGATTACATAGTGAGTTTGTTAGCTACAAGTGTTGGCATTGTTGGTAATGAACATGCTGATATGAACAACAACAATGTGGATACAACTAATTAGATAAGTGCAACATCAAATATTGATGATTGTGTAGTCAGAAGGGTAGAATGTGAAGGTGGTGCATTATATGATAACAATGTGGATGATGAAGGCAATGTATGTACCCACCTTTAGTTGGACAGTTCATCCATTGAAGATGAAAATAATGAAATATAGGATGACTTCCAACCTGATAATGAGGTAAGTGAAATAGAGAGTGAGCAAGATATTTGTTTCTTGTTTGATATGATGCCCTCTTTTGTTCCTATTAATGAAGAGGAAGCAGTTAGTGTTCATTTGCATGAGGTTGATGTGGATGTGGCTACACTTAATGATAATCAATAAGAGATAAGTGTTAGTGCAGTCATGAGTTTTTAGTTTGAAGAGTTTTCTGTTGATAATTGTGAAGATGGTGATCATGTGGACGTATATGAGAACCTATTTCTTTGGTGCAAAGTTTGTTATCTTCCCCATACTGAGTGTGCTTCATATAGGCCATAAGAAAGTGTTAGAAAAATAATGGAAGAAGAAGTGTATCACCAGTTTGCTTGCAACAGTACATATGACAGAGTTGGTTGCCTAAATGGACAAGAAACAATGAGACAATTTGAAGAACTTGGTTCTTCACTTGAGGGGTCTCATGATATTGATTTGTGTGCTAATGATGATTTGAATTTTGAGCTAGATCATGTTTATTATTCAGATATTGATGGACGTATCACCACAAGTGAAAGTTATGTATGTTGGCCGCCTATTGTCCAAGAGTTTGAAACTTGTGATTATGAAACTTTCCTTTGTGATTAGGGTCAAGTTTATATTTCTTTGGATGATGGCATTGTGCCATAACTTGAGTCATTTGTATGGGTTCAAAATACAAATTAAAGTGGTGTTGAGTTGTAGTACATTATTGAGCATGAAGATCAACGTGTTACAACTCAGATTGAGGTTAAGCCAGTGCTTGAAAGTTTTCAATTTGACTTGCAAGAAGAGGCTTTCATTTTTGTAAATCAATGGTACAATTATGCATGTTTCTATTTTTCATGTGAATTGGAGGAATTTTCTTTTTGCCTTGATTCACATATGGAGGTCAGCAGGTGTGGCAACATGACATTTGATGATGGAGGTTTGTCTTCATCCATTTATTATAATGCTAACCTAAATTTTAATGTCTCACCCCTTGCTGCTGGAAACAAGTTTGATATAATGTGGAATGGGTTGAGCACCTATTATTTGTGGTTGCCTTGCAGTAGTGTTTTCAATGGTGAAGTTTGCCATCATTTCCTAGATAGTGGTTGCAGTTTGGTGCATGCCAAGTAAAATCCATCTTTTGTTGCAACTAGGGGGAGAGTGCAATTTTGGTTTGAGGGAGATCAGCTCCTTCATTCATCTTGTCTTTGACAAAGGCAAGTAGTTTCAGTTACCTTGTGCAAGGTCAGCCTGTCTCATGTTAAAATTTTGATTACACTCATTATTTTTTGTGTGCTTTCATGCCTATGACTGTAAGTTGTCTTGTTGTATACACAACCTTGTTGTAAATACATGTTTGGTTTTCCCCTTGTTAATTTTTTGCCTTTTGGTCTACCTTAGAGATAGATGGTTCTCATTGTGCCATGTTTGGCACACATCCCCAACCAGAGCCAGTGTTGGGACCTAGATTTTCTAGTTCCCAAAATTGCGTATTTTTATCCAAAAATCCTTCAAAGTGTCCTTTGACCATGCCTATGTATATTTACCCTATCTAATGCCTTTTAAAATCTGAAAAAATTCCTAAAATTGACTAAGTGTGGGTCTTGTTGGCCTTTTCTAGCCTACTAGGAACTCTTTAAGCGAGTTCTTGGTGACTAGGAAATCATCAAAAATTTTCATGTTCCTAGTCAACCTCTAATCCCAAAAAAGTTCCTAAGGCAGGGGACAAGCAAAGAAGAAAGTGATGTGTTTGGCGAGTGTCAGTCAAGTGGAAATTTTTGACAAGGAGGAACAAAGCAAGGAAGGTAAGTTTCAACTTTTTCCTTGGTCCTTGGAACCTTGGAAAAGTTTGATTTTGTTCTTGGTCCCACCCCAAACTCTAACAAGGCAAAATGATGAAAAATAGAATAGGCATGGACTAAGGTAAGTTTCTAAGGCAAGAATGAATGAATTGAAGACAAAGAAATAACAAGAGATAGAGTTTAGTGAGTTCCTAGTTTTCTAGAAATTGGTGATAGGATGGAATGGAGTAGAAAAGAGACAAGATGAAGATTTCAGTGAGTTCTTGGCTAGCAGGAACTTGCCGACAAAGAAGAAGCAAAGAGATTTTAAAGAGTTCCTAGTGACTAGGAACTCCCTGAAAAAGTTCCTGACATGCTTGTAAGTTCTGAAAAAATAAAAATTATCGTGTTTAAAAGGATGAAAACACATTTTTTTGCATTTTCTTCAGTTCAAATGCATCCCTACCTATACTAGTAGGTGCCATTAATGCTTTGTATATGTGTTTAGATGTAGGTAAATTCAAATTGAAGTTAAATGGAGAATTAAATAATGCCGTAAGTGTGGGTAGGTGAGTGGGTGGAATTGCATGGTTGGGTGCCCTTATCTAGCTTTCTTGTCCAGAATCCTATGTGTTTCCTGCTCATGCTACAACAATGAGGTTGTAGCACTATATATATGCATGTTAGAGAGATGTAAAATGGGTTGGTCGCTAAACCAATTGTGTGTACAACTGCTTCAGGAGATTCTAGGGCGTTAAATATTGTTGGTTTAGTCTGTAATAAGGAGGAATATGTTTTGTAAATAAGAGGAAAGGGATTTCATTGAGCATTTGTATGTAATGGTATGTCCCCAAGGCATTTTGTAACAATTCAAGGGTATATACAGCCGCAGTTGTATGTTTCCTCTTGCCACATTTGCTGGCACAAGTGTAATGAAGATTTGATTGTGTGTGACAACATCTAATAAATTGCAAGCTTTGTAATGGTCTTTTCTTCATCTCACATGGGTTGTTGTAGTTATGTATTGGGTTACTAAGTATGTCCAATAGATGTAATGTTATCTTAGATTTGTATGCAAATACATATTGGATTTTGTTGACATTTTACAAATGTATTTCCTTCTATCTTGCATTCTGTGACTCTGTTGCCTAGAGGAGTAGGCACCGGTCCAATTTGGTGAAGGGCCAACAATATTTCATTTAATCCAACCTCTATTCTAGGTAGTTGTAGGAGTAGGAGTATGATTAGATTAAGTTTTGCATGTTATTCATGATTTAGTGTAATAACCAGGGATAAATCTAAAGAAATATAACATAGTTTTAATCATTTGGAATCATGTTCATGCATGCCTACACCCTGTAAGTGTGTATGTGAAGTTAAGTGGATTCATCTCAAGGGACACCATGATGTTATCATTTGTGGGTGCATCTACAAGGCATAATAATCAGCTATATTAAGGTATGTAGGTGGCTAATTGTTCTTGGTTTAGTGACAATATTTGGAGCCAAGTCAATAGGTTGGGTTTAGTCACAAGATTTTATTTGTTCATTTGGTTTGTCATACCTCAAGGAACACCCTCTTGAGTTTAAAATGAGATCAAAGAGTAGGAGAGAAAACCCTCTTTCGTTAGTTGGCTTGAAACATCCTTAATCTGTTGTTGAGTCCCTGTTTTACCTTCTCGATGACACCCCATGGCCTTGAAGGTTGAAACATACTTTATGATTTTGTACTTGCATTTTTGGGAACCAACAGAGTCCTTCTTAGGTGAGAGTTGAGGCTATCCACTTTCTCACATAGACCAATGTCTATATGGATGTTCTTCCACTTGAGCAGTTCTATACCATCAACATGAAGAATCTACGCATAGTCTATCACCTTGGAACCCCAATGTTGAGTTAGAGAATCTTTAATCTATGAAAACTCTCCCCTATCCTTTATTAGTTAATGTCCTCTCCATGAATTATCCCATATCGTGCTTTTCTACCATTATTGATTTCCTAGGAGAGGTGGTTTGTGATACTCTCTTGAGTTTAAGCTGAGCTTGAAGAGTAGGAGAGAAAACCCTCTCTCATTAGTTGGATTGAAACATCCTTAATCTATTGTTGAGTCCCTATTTTACCTTCTCCATGACACCCCCTGGCCTTGAAGGTTGAAAGCTAGAATTATGATTTTGGACTTGCATTTTTGGGAACTAACAGAGTCCTTCTTAGGTGAGAGTTGAGGCTATCCACTTTCTCACATAGACCAATGTCTAGATGGATTTTCTTCCACTTGAGTAGTTCTATACCATCAACATGAAGAATCTACACATAGTCTATCACCTTGGAACCCCAATGTTGAGTTAGAGAATCTTTAATCTTTGAAAACTCTCCCCTATCCTTTATTAGTTAATGTCCACTCCATGAATTATCCCATACCATGCTTTTCTGCCATTATTGATTTCCCAAGAGAGGTGGTTTGTGATACCCTCTTGAGTTTAAGCTGAGCTCAAAGAGTAGGAGAGAAAACCCTCTCTCGTTAGTTGGCTTGAAACATCCTTAATTTGTTGTTGAGTCCCTGTTTTACCTTCTTGATGACACCCCCTGGCCTTGAAGGTTGAAACATACTTTATGATTTTGGACTTGCATTTTTGGGAACCAACAGAGTCCTTCTTAGGTGAGAGTTGAGGCTATCCACTTTCTCACATAGACCAATTTCTAGATGGATGTTCTTCCACTTGAGCAGTTCTATACCATCAACATGAAGAATATACACAGTCTATCACCTTGGAACCCCAATGTTGAGTTAGAGAATCTTTAATCTTTGAAAAATCTCCCCTATCCTTTATTAGTTAATGTCCACTCCATGAATTATCCCATACCGTGCTTTTCTACCATTATTGATTTCCTAGGAGAGGTGGTTTGTGATGAGGTGCCAACATTTCAAAATGAAGTTCCAAATATGAGAGCCTAAGGGGGATTACGAGAAGAGAAGATCCTTATGTCCTCCATAGAATGTAAATGCTTCTTGTGCATGAGTTTACTCCAAATTGAGTCTTTGTTTACATATATGTTCCATGATAACTTCCCTCCAAGTTTCATGTTTTGGAGATGCAAATTTCTTAGACCAACACCACCATTTTCTTATGGGAGGCAGATCTTATCCTAGGCAATTAGTGCAAACTTTTTCTTGTCCTTTGTTCCCTACCAAATGAAATCTTTAATTATTTTTTATCACTACCAATATTTAAATGTGATCTTGGAGGACTAAGAAGAGATTATTGGTAAGGCCGCTAATACCAAATTCTTCCAACAAAGCTGATCCATTTTCCTCACCATGAAGTGAGTCTTGATTTGAAAGAGTCAAGACATGAATTCCAAAGAGCCACTTTGCATGTCCTTGCAAACATTGGGACTCCAAGATAGTGGGTGGGGAGGGTGCCACACCTAAATCCCAACACACGAGGAATCATGTGTCATATTCTCAGGGATACATTGAATAAAAAATAGATTTATTATCATTTATATGTTGACCATAAGTAACTGAGTAGGATTCTAAGATGGTCCTAATTGTATGTTCTTCCTTCAAAAGAGCCTCTGCAAACAAAATAGTGTCATCTACAAACTGCAAATGAGAGAAATCCTAAAAATATTTAGTGGTCTTGATACCATTCCATATACTCTCTATCTTGGCCTATGTAATACACCTACTTAGTGCATTTGCCATTAATATGAAGAGATAGGGAGATAATGGGTCACATTGACAAATTCCTCTGGTAGGGGTAAAAAACCCCTCAGGGCCACCATTTACCAAAATAAAGCATTCAGGGATGGAGCATGAATTTTTTAGTGGCGAATCTTCGCCTTTTGGGGCCTCTAAAATGGTGAATAGTACAAGCTCTAAAGGAGACTAAATTGCCTAATTTTTACAAAAAATAATTTAGTCTTAGTTAATTCACCTATGCATTATTTTTTAATACTAATAAAATAAACTGTTTCACTAGGTAAATGATACGTCATTGGATTTGATTCGCTAGCAATTTATAATGTAATTACAAATCTTAATTATATTCACCATTAATATTATATTCCTTCCATTAATTTTGGGGTAATATCGCCATTAATAATGAATTCCTGCTTAATTTTAGGGATATTTTTTCTTTGAAAAGGGCTTTTATTTGTTGCCATCAATTACCTTTTTAATCAGATGGCTATAGTTTAATTCCATGGCACTATATGCATGTGCTTTTGAAATGGCTTCTTTAGGCCTAGAATTTGTTTTGGGCCACATGATTAGATTATGATTGTGTGGACCAAAACAAATTCTGAGCCTCAACAAGCCTTTTCAAAGGCACATGCATATAGTGTCTCAAAATTGAACCATAGCCTTTTGATTAAAAAGGTAATCGATCGCAACAATTTCACTTTTATTTTAGTCTTTATTTTAAAGTGATATTTTAAAAAAGTTTACTCCGTGTGTGCTCCAACTATCCCCAGACCCCACGAGGGGCATTGCCCCCTCGACCCCTACAAGGGGGCACTGCCCCCTTGACCCCGTCGGTGGCTGCTGCCTTTGGGCCCTTGCTTCAACATTACAAAAAAACAAAAAATTATGTGGGGATTGCGCCAACCAACTATGCAATTTTTTAAAAGAAAGATTCACCATTGTAATTATTTTCTTTAGTGATTATTCTCTAGGATTCACCATTATAATTATTTTTTTACCAATTATTCATTAGGATTCACCAGGATTTTATAAAAATTTCTAATAATGTGCATAGATTCACCAAGAAAATTAATATTTTTTTAAAAAAAAAAGAAAGATTCACCAAGAAAATTATAGCACTTAGCTAGGTTTCGCTAGGATTTTATAGGTTTTTTTAGGAGGGGTTCCTTATAGTTATCATTAGGGTGGATATACACTCAAAAATTAGTTCCTACCAATGCAAAGAGAAGTTAAATTATTCTGGGACTTTCATGAGGAATCTCTAATTAATTTTGTCACTGGCTTTGCTAATATTCAATTTGATTATCATACTCTTGCAGTTTGAGTTGGATATAGAATGGATGATCTCGTTAGTCATGATTATGCCTTTTGAGATTACCATCCCTAATGGAAAGCCACTCTATGCATATGAAATTAGTGACAAGAGAACCACTTTAAGTTTATTTGCTAGATCCTTGGCTAGGATTTTGTCTATAGTATTACATAGTGAGATTGGGTGGAAGTTCACAGAGGTGTTGGGAGAGGGTTTCTTGGGAATTAGAGTCATGAACGTTTAGTTGAGGGCATTCAAAATCTTCTAGTATTTCTAGGTTTCATTATAGGCTTCAACCACTTCTTTACCCAGAATGTGCTATCATTTCTAAAAAAAGGCCATAGAAAATCCATCAAGACTTGGGGGCCTTATCTGGGTGCATCTGGAATAAAGCCATCTTTATCTCTTCTATAAATTAATCCATTAAAATTTGGTTTTCAACTAAAGTAATCACTTTGGGAATGAATCTAATGAATTTAGATTGCTCTGTTAATCAAGTGGCTTCTTCATAGCCAAGTAGAAGTGAGAAGGAAACTACTTCTTTATATATTGCCTCTTGATCAATTAACTTGGTTCCTCCTTGAGCATTAATGGAGGCAATTTTGGTCTAGCTTCTTTTGACTCTGATTGAATTAAGAAAAAAAATATTATTTCAGTCACTCTCCTTTATCCAAATCTCCCTTGACTTTTACCACCAATAGATTTCCTCTTTGGCCTAACTCAACTAGTAGAGCTTTCTCTCTCATGTAGTGGTCTTGAAATACACCTCCTTTAAATAATTCTTCATTGAGAGATGAGAGTTCTTCTTCCACTCTTTCTTTCTGAGAGAAGATGTTTTTCAATTTGTTCTTCTTCCATTCCTTGATCTTCATTTTTAGGGTCACCAATTTTTTAACCAAAGTGAATGTTTAGTACCCTTGTTTTGGGGAAAAGACTCTCACTAGAATTTGATCAGATCTAGAAAAGAGTCAACTTTGAACTGCATATTTTTAGGGAATTTGGGATTGGAGGTAGTCTCATGCAATGAGAGATAGATCAGAAAGTGATCAAAACTTGTGCTAGGGACAATGCAACCTACTATGATGAGATTAAGACTCAACCATTTGTGTGAGAGGAAAAAACAATCCAATCTTTTAGAGATATTAGAGGATTCATCCCTTTTATTGTTCCATGTGAAGACACCATTCTTTGGTTAAACTTCAATGAGGGAAATCTAGTATACAAAGGCTATGAAATCTTGTTAAGATTGAGTAACCCTAGAGAGGCCACCTTGTTTATCAGTAATACTCAATACCGTTTTAAAATCCCCCCTCCCCCCCAAAAAAATATCATATTTGTGAATAGGGTTTAGGATGGTTGAGATAGGTTCCTATAAGATCTTTTCTAGGAAGGAATATTAGGACCATATATATTGAAAATAAAAAAAAACTTAGATTGGAGGAGGAGCATGTTACTTGATAGAGTTGCCAATTTGAACCTTGATTTAGCAGGGATATGCTGACTGAACCATCAAACCATAAAATTCCAATACTTCTATAAGTACCAATGATAGGTGAAAATACCCTTCCATTTGAACCATTTTTGTGTGAGCTTGGCTACATCTTCAATACTTAACTTGTGAGGCCTAACTAGCACTTCCCTTGAGATTATGATGTGATACTATTTATAGTGACTATTTTGAGCATTGTGTTCAAACATGGTTGATACTGCTATTTCTAGATCATGGATTTATGTGTTTGATATATATATTTTATATACAAATGTGTGTGTGGACATTGCCATGGATCGTAGATGATATTAGATGTAATTAATAAAATATTTTTGACTATGTGGTATTTATGATTATGCATTTAATTTCTATAAAAATGAATATTTTAATTTAATTGTGAAATTTAATAAATTATTTGATTTTAAATCATTTAAGATATTTAATATTTATTTATTTGTTGCTTCGGCTATATTTTCCATGATATATTGATGTTCAAAATTGAGTTTTGCAAGTGGCCAGCCCAGATCCTTTTTAGTTCGAAGATTTGCTCAATTGCCCAAGTTCACTTGATTTTTTAGATTTTTGTTGTGATTAACCAATTGGGTTGTGCAGGGATATTTGGGTTAATTATCTTGGTTACATTTTATTTTAATCATTTTTATGAATTATCGGTGTGAAGGTATGATGGTTATTAATTCTATTTTATTTTTTTATTTCATTTGTTGAGGATGGATTTTAAAAAAAGTTGTGTTAAATTGTATTTTTATTATTATATTGTCTTTTTGGTTTTCACTTTGGAAGTGGAAGGGTTTGGTATGTAAATTAGTTTAATGGAGGAATTTGATTCAATTCCTCTCATGTTGTGCATGCGTGCTTGGGATTTTGGCTCCTCTTTGTTTTGTGTTGAAAGGAGATTGGAAAAATCTAGTTTTTCTTGGATGGGGATAATGGAAAAGATTGCTGGAAGATGGTTGGAAATTGTTTATTGAGAGGGATTTATTTCAGTTTGGTACCCATTCTTGGGTTGCTCCTAACTTGGATAGCCAAGGCAGGGTTTTATATTTCCTTTGAATTCTAGTTTTGTGAATGTAAAATTTGTGTAATTGGGTATGGTTTATTGTTGTTGGTAATTGTAGTTTGTATTGTATGAAATTTGGTTGTTATTGTTTCAAATTGGTTGGCATGTATGTGATTGGGGTTTGGGTGTAAAAAGGGAGTAGATCTCACCTGAGGGTTGAGAGCCTTTCTCATGTGGAGTTGAGGAAGGCATGGAGCCTCTCTTGGGGAAGTTGTGGAATTTTTCATTATGGAGGATATGGGGGTTTTGGTGTTTTGAAGGGTTGTGATGTGGAGGTGTGTGTTATGGCTTCGATGGAAGGGTTGTGTTGTTGTGGAGATGGTTGTGATTTGATGGGTGGAGTTGTGTTGTGGGTCGTTATGGAGAAGGGGTTTGAAGGGTTGTGGATTTGCTGTTGTGAAGGCATTATTTGTGAAATGGAGAAATTATTAGTATTGTGATTAAAACCCCAAGAGGGAAGGGAATCCTCTTTCTCCCCATCTGCAAGAATCTAGAAAGGATTCTTTGTGTGTGAGTTCACCTATCTGAAATCTGGTTTTAAAACTGGATTTTATTTGTGTTTAATTTGTGAAATTTTTAATTGGGCATTTGAGCATGATCTCTCGCTCAGGGGTGGGCTTGGAATCCAAGCCCTATGGTTGGGAGGAGATCAGGACTAGGCTATTTATGTGGATTTGCAGGTGATTGTTCCAGCCAGGAAAAATATTTGAGTCAGTTTGCATGTTCTAGATAAATAGAGAAATAAATTTGTATTTGTATCTAGTTTATTAGTTTTGCATTTACTATGAAATAAAAGAGAAATGTTGAGTATCTATGTATTTTCCATGAGGAAAAATCTCTATTCTGTAACTGGGAAGAATGTTGTGAACAGATTGAAAACATTGGTTTTGGCATTTCATGTTAAGAAAAGCTGTGTAATCATTTCGGTTAAATGCTCTATTATGGCTGGAAAAGACCCTTGTAGACAACAAATGATTTTATTGATTTTGGCATACAAAATTTCAAACAGCTATTATATAGAATTTCATTATATATTTTTTGGTTAAAGTTCCTGTGTGATTGACACTTTTGTATTCCAATTAAGGTTGATCTTCAACCTTGGGTCATGCACAAAAATGATGTACTACATCAGTTGTATTTCTTGTACATATTGCAATAGTTGTATTTCTTTATATACTGCGAAATACTTTAGTGAATAAGCATATTTAAACAAACAATGCATTTGTTGTGTTATTAGTTGTGGCTGCTAAGGTAGCCGTGGACCTCCATGGCTACCATGACTCCCTTGGGAGCCATGGGCACCATGGGGAACTGTGACCTCCCCTTAACCCATGACATGGTGGCTGTGGTGGGTCTCGGCCCAACTAAGCCACCATAGGCCAGTAGTGGCATCATTGCATTCTTTGGCTTACTCAAAGTTTTAAACACTTGACATTTAATCATTGTATATTCATTTAAATATCTTCAATGATATCAATGCATATATATATCGTATGATACATACATACATACATACATATATATGTATGTATGTATGTATGTATCATACGATATATATATATATATATATATATATATACCACTACATTCGAAGTTAAGATCCCTGTATATATATCGTTACTCTAGCAGCACTCTATTTTATATTTATGAGATTTAGATTTGTAACATTTATATATGTATACAAGTATGAGCATGTATATATACACTTTTATACTTACAGAAACACACACACATATATATCTTTTCTTATGGACTCATTCATCACACATGTTAAATCAATAATCTTCTTATAAACCTGTTGCTCAGCTATAATCATATATATATATATATATATATATCTGAATATCATTATCTCTCTCATTATGTTTCTTATTGTTTTCTTTAAGAGTATATGTGTATATATAATTGATAAGAAATTAAATTAGTGATTTGAAGTTATGTTATGAGTTTTTACCTTTATTTATGTTGTGTCTTATATGGATGGGTTAAATCTAACTTAGGATAAAAAGATTTTATTTACTTTGTTTATTCATTTATAGTGTTAATTAGTTCATTTGTTTAATCAATTTAATTCATGTACAATGCTTATAGTAGATTCATTAAACTAATTAGTAGATCTTTTCTTATGTAGTTACAAACAAGCAACATTCTCCTGTTAGCATCTCGACATCAGTAGAAGACTTGTGTACTTTAGGTAAACTAACTTCTCAAATTGTCCAAACTACTGTTTAGAAAAAGTGAAAATTACTCCATTTTTATGTTCATGTCCATAATTAACGTGTTATATAAGGGTAGGCATGAAATTAGGTATCAGAGCCCAAGTTGCCACACTTTGGGAACTTTGGGAAATATTATAATTGTATAACCTTGCTTTCTTGATTTCGTAGTATGCATCCTCGACCAAGGCGCACTCATTCCGTGCCGCCAAAATCAAATCATTTCTATGAACATGTCAGTCATAGGCCTCATATACTTCAGGCTCTGCACCATCTGGTAGATGCCATACATGATAGACTTACTCCACCTGCTACTAACCCAAACCATAATCAGGAGAAACCCCATTTAGATGAGCATCACTTTATTCCTCAAGAGCATAGCAGAAGCCCTGATAGAGATAGAGTAGAGCATGTAGATGAAGGGATGGGTGAACCAAGACATTATGATCCCCCTCCTCATTTTACATGGGTAGACCAAGATGCTCCCATTGATTTCAACAAACAAATCAGAGAGTTCCTTCGCCTTCAACCTCAGCACTTTTCTAGTTCCACTGGTGCAGTCACGGCTAGGAGGGTCCACAAGGTGAATAGTCCAGACCATGTAGCAAGAGTAAACACAATGGAAAAAACTCAAAGATAGGATACAAATGCATATTTAGTCATTTGGTATATCATAGATTTGAAATAAAAACATGCCAGCAACATGCGGGCTTACATATTAGGGCTCATAGTCTTGATTTTCCAATTACAATATATGCGCAAGATATGGCTTTGAAGCACTTGATTACAAAAGAATTTGAACTCTCAAATTATGAACTATCACTAATTGACTTCCTAGGAATCTATTACATGAATATATATCATCTCCAGATCACAAGATTCCTCTGCGTCAGCCAAACAAATCACAAACTCCAATGAAAGAGATGTAACGTGTGTACACAGATAGGTCATACCTAAACAGATGGGAATCCTCCGCAAGTGAATGGAATAATGTGCAGATCTCAGGGAAGGTCAGCCACGAACTAAAGTTCCTTGAATGATGTGTCTTCTAGCTCTGCAAGTTGTGAAAGTGCTCTGCAAGTCTTCTCTTTTAGCTAATTATTTGAGACAGTCAGGATGCTCTATTATGAGAAAACACCGATCTTTTGATAGCGATATCTTTCCAGAAACTGATCCAAATGATCTAAATTTTGGATATGATGTGCATGAAGATGTCTAGATGCTAAGTCCAACTCCACAAGGTCTACAATGATACTGTGGTAGAATGTGGACCAAATACTGAAACTACTACTGACTGAACTAAACCAGAAAATGAAAGAAAACAAAATGAAATGCAAATATTTTTGGTTGATGCAAGATTTCTCTTGAACTAGGGATGCTCCTATATCATACACTCAGGTTTTTTGAAAAAGTGAGTCCCTCACTTTGTTGGGGCTAGAGGAAAACCAAGACGGTCCACCTCAACCTAAGAAATCCAAGATGAGTCTTCTTCCGGTTGGCCTTTCCACTTTACCAAATATTCCTTGTATTGCTTTCCTTTGGTGCTACGTCTAATTTTGTTGTCCAAGATGTCTTCAATATGCACTGGTGCTTGTTGTGGTAACTGCTTCTTTAAGTCTTCTTCCATGCTATTACTGAAGTCTACTTCCTGATACTGATATAGGTCTGCAATGTTGAAAATAGGTGATATGTCCAATGTCTCTGGTAGCTCCACTTCATATGCATTTTCTGAATCAAACTTTCTAAGTATCCTACATGGTCCAAACTTCTTCATCTTCAACTTGTTATATGTCTTTACTAGAAATCTTTCTTTTCTCAGGTACACCATCACTTTATCTCCAACTAAAAATTCTTTGTGTCTTCTCTTCTCATCTGCTTATTCCTTCTACTTACTGTTCATCTCCTCCAGATGTTTCCTAACTTGATTATGCACTATCTCCATGTGTCCTGCAAATTCTTCTACTTCTGCACTCCTCTTGTTCTCCATACTGATATCTCTCAACTCTGTTACTCCTCTAGGGTTAGTTCCTGTCACAATCTCAAATGGTGTTCTTTCGGTGCTCCTATTCACTAAATTATTATATGCAAATGCCACTTGTGATAGAATCAAATCCCAATTTCCTGCCTTCTCTCCCACCAAGCATCTCAACAAGTTACCCAAACTCCTATTTACTACCTCTGTCTGTCCATCAGTCTGTGGATGAAATGCTAAACTAAATTTCAAGTCTGTCTTCATCTTCTTCCAAAGTGTACTCCAAAAGTATCCAAGAAATCTTGTATCTCTGTCTGAAATTATGCTCTTAGGTAATCCATGCAATCTCACAATCTCCTTGAAAAATAGGTCAGCCACATGAACTACATCAGTTGTCTTCTTACAAGGTATGAAATGTGTCATCTTTGAAAATCTATCCACCACTACAAATATAGAATCATGTCCTCTCTATGTCTTTGGTAATCCCATTATAAAGTGCATGCTTATGTCTTCCCAAGGTCTCTCTGGTACTGTCAAAGATTTGTACAACCCAGTATTCTGACTACTTCCTTTTGGAACTTGACATACTCTACAACTCTGCACAAACTTCCTAACATCCTTATATATCTAAGGCCAAAAGTAGTTTTCACTTACTAAAGCCACTGTCTTATCAATGCCAAAATATCCTGCCAATCCACCTCTATGCTTCTCCTTTATCAGATTATCTCTCATTGAACTCCTAGGTATGCATAATTAGTTTCCTTTGAACAACATATCCTCCTAAATGAAATAGTCCAACCACTTACTTCTATCTGTCACAACATGTTCCTTACATGCTTTCCAAGTTTCAACAAAATCAAGTTCTTCCTCATACATGTTCTTCAACTCTTCAAATCCTAACACTTCAACTCTCATCTCTGTCAGCAAATTCCTTCTCCTACTCAATGCATCTACAACTTTGTTTGATTTTCCACTCCTATGATTCAGTACAAAAGTATAACCCTGCATGAACTCTACCCATCTCATATGTCTCTAATTCAACTTTCCTTGATTGTTCAAATATCGCAAAGATTGATGATCTATGTACAACAAAAACTCCTTAGGCAACAAATAATGTCTCCACTTCTTCAAGGCTTGAATTATGGCATAGAATTCCTAATCATAAAATGAATATCTTCTCCTTGCATCATTCAATTTCTCATTGAAATATGCTACAGGTCTACCTTGTTAACTTAAAACTGCTCCTATTACATTTCCACTTGCATAACAATCTACTTGAAATACTTTATTGAAATCCGGTAATGCTAACACAGGTTTCTTTGTTACGTTCTCCTTCGACAATTCAAAACTTTTATCTGCTCCTGATGTCCACTTAAATTCCTTTCTATCACCTCTCATTATCTCTATCATAGGGCTACATACTGAACTAAAATTTCTGATGAACTTCCGGTAGAAACTAGCTAATCCATGAAATGATTTGACTTCTCCAATGCTCTCAGGTGTAGGCCATTGAACAATTTCTCTAACTTTCTTAGGGTCCATCTTCAATCCTTCTGCAGAAATCACAAATCCCAAGTATACCAATTCTTCCTTCATGAAACTACACTTCTTAATGTTTATCAGCAATTTCTCTTCTCTCAGTCTCTACAATACTTGTCTTAGGTGCCACAAATGTTCTTTTGTCTTACTGAAAATCATAATATCATCCAAATATACAATAACAAACTTACCCAAGAATTTTTTCAAAAATTCATTCATTAATCTCATGAAAGTACTCGGTGCATTTGTCAGTCCAAAAGGCATCACTAACCACTCATACAATTCTTCATTAGTCTTAAAAGCATTCTTCCATTCATCTCCTCTGATTCTGATCTGATGGTATCCACTCTTCAGGTCTATCTTTGTAAAATAGTTTGCTCCACTCAAATAATCCATATTATCATCCATCCTAGGCAAAGGGAATCTATACTTAACTATGATCTTGTTGATTTTTCTAGAGTATGTACACATTCTCCATTCTCCATCCTTCTTCGGTGCTAGCACTGTAGGTACTACATAAGGACTCAAACTTTCTCTAATCAAACCTTTCCTCAATAACTCATGTATCTGTCTATTCAGTTCTTCATTCTCTGTTAGTGTCATTCTATGTGTTGCTTTGTTAGGTAAACTAGCTCTAGGTATAAGATCCATGTGATGACTGATACTCTTGATAGGTGGCAATCCTTCAGGTACACTATCTAATATGATGTCTTCATATTCTGTCAGTAACTCAGTTATCTCCTCAGGTTGTGGTTCTTCAGTCTCTGTCTTTAGGTTTTTAGGCTTCTTAGGAATCAAAGCATAACACATATTCTCATGTCTCAAACCATCTAGAAATTTCCTTCCATCTACGAAACAGATTCTAGCATTCCCACATACTTCACTCTTAGGATCATCTTCCAAAGGAATCAAAGCAATTCTCTTTCCATTTGATGTTATAGTATATGTATTCTTTCTCCCATCATGTATATCTTTCCTATCATACTGCCATGGTCTACCCAACAATATATGACATACATCCATAGGCATAATATCACACAATACTTCATAATGATAAGACCCAATATGAAATTTCACCAAACATTGCTCACTCACTAGTACCTTATGATCATCCTGAATCCATGCTATCTGATATGGCTTAGGGTGTTTCAATATTTCCAACTTCAACTTCGTCACCATCTCCTCTAAAACCAAATTATTTGAACTACCACTATCAATTACAACTTTGCAACATTTACCTCTTGATTTGCATCTGGTTCTAAACAAACTTTTCCTTTGCGGTGGTTCCTCATTTGTCTTTGCTTGAAATAGTGCTCTCCTCATGCCAAGTGATTCTCCATTCTTAGGTTAACCAACTGAACTTGGTGATCCAACATGTTCTTCATCTACATAGGCTGCTCTTCCACTGTTCTCTATCTTCTTGTTTGTACTTCCTTGATTATAGTTAAATGCTCTGTGCCCTTCACCTCCACACTTAAAGCAGGTTCCTTTGAATGTTCTCCTCTCAAATCCTCTTCCATCTCTTATGTATCCTTCACTTCAGTATGAATTAGTGTTTCCTCTACAGTATAAAGTTTTGTCATCTCTCCGGTATGCATTATTTTCTCTGTCTTCGTTCTTGAGTGTGTTATCTTGCTTGTTTTACTCTGCAAATGATCTTTCTCCTCTAGAAAATGTTCTACCTCCCTAAAATTTACCTCCTCTTCCTCTCTATCTCTGCTTATGCTTCTTGTTCAACTTTTCTTCAACTTTCAGGGCAAACTGATATGCTTCTTCCAATGTTCTCATTCTTACCAAACTCAGTTCTTCTTGAATGTTCAATCTCAGTCCATTTATGTATCTTGCCACTTTCTCCTTACTTGATTCACTATGTCCTGTCCTTATGATCATCTTATGAAATTCTTCAGTATACTCCTTCAAAAATTTCTATTTTTGTCTCAAGTTCTGCAATCACTTCAATAGTTCCAATTCATAGTCAGCAAGTATAAACTGATTCTTCACCTTTGTCACCATTCTATCCCATTTTATGATCTTTTCTTTTGCTCTTTTGTTTCTATCCAACTAAACTTCTTTCCAGCAAATAGAAGCATGTCCTTTCAACTTAGTCTTTGCAAATTTTACCTTCTCTGGATCTTCAATTTCTTCATACTCAAAGTATTCTTCTAGGTCATTTATCCAATCAATCAGCTCCTCAGGATTCAAATTGCCAGTATAGTTCGGGACATCAACTCTAGGTCTTTTCCCAATCTTCAAAATAGCTTGCAACATCTTCACTTGATCTAATTCTTCTTCTTCTCTTAGGGTTTCCTATTTTGATTAGCGGATTTAAATTCTTCATCATCATCACTTTCAACATTAGGTCTAGGTGTAAGTCCTCTTTTTCGATCTTCTTCAATAGCATCCAAGCAAACTCACATTGTCTTCATCATTTCCATCATCTCATCCATTCTTCCAGCCATAGTACCAACAACATGTATTCTCCTTCGCAGCATCTCTTCCTAGGATCAAGTGTAACTGCCTCAAATTCAGTGATCAGGCTACAAGATGACAATTGTCTCACGTTCGGCGATTGGTTGACAACACAAGTACTCTACCTCAGATTTGGTAATTTGTTCACATCAAGATCTTATGAAATGCCCTCACAAACTTCAATCAATTCATTCACTTCACTCCCAAAGATTCAAACTTCGCTCTAATACGACTTGGTGCAGTCACGATTAGGAGGGTCCACAAGGTGAACAGTCCAGATCGTGCAACAAGAGTGAACACAACAGAAACAACTCAAAGATAGGATGCAAATATAGATTCAATCATTCAATATATCATAAATTTGAAATACAAACATGTTGACAACATGTGGGCTTACATATCAGGGCTCACAGGCCTGATTCTCCAATTATAATATATGTACAAGATATGGCTTTGAAGCGCTTGATTACAAAAGAATTTGAACTCTCAAATTATGATATATCACTAACTGACTTCCTTAGCATCTATTACATGAATATATATCATCTCCAGACCACAAGATTTCTCTGCGTTAGCCAAACAGATCACAAACTCCAATGAAAGAGATGTAATGTGTGTACACGGATAGGTTAGACCTAAACAGATGGGAATCCTCTGCAAGTGAATGGAATAATGTGGGGATCTCAAGGAAGGTCAGCAATGAACCAAAGTTCCTTGAATGATGTGTCTTCTAGATCTGCAAGTCATGAAAGTGCTCCACAAGTCTTCTCCTTTAGCCGATTATTTGAGACTTTTAGGATGCTCTATTATGAGAAAATAGTTAATCTTTTGATAGCGATATCTTTCTGGAAACTGATCCAAATGATATGAATTTTGGATATGATGTGCATGAAGATGTCTAGATGCTAAGTCCAACTCTGTAAGGTCTGAAATGATACTATGGAAGAATGTAGATCAAATACTAAAATTGCTACTAATTGAACTGACTATACTAAACTAGAAAATGAAAGAAAACAAAATGAAATGCAAATATTTTTGGTTGATGCAAGATTGCTCTTGAACTAGGGATGCTCCTGCATCGTCCGCTAATGGTACATAGACATAATCATGCTTGCTAAGTCTTGAGAAGTGTTTTGCACTCAAAACCTATGAGAGCAACCATAAGGCTAGGTTGGCAATTCATTTGCTCAAAGATAATGCTACTACTTGGTGGCGTCAAGAGGAGAGAAAAGGGCACTTGACACTAGATATTGTCACATGGGAAACCTTTTTGAAGTTATTCAAGAAAAGATACATCTCCAAACACTTTTGGTAGTAGAAAATTGATGAGTTTTATGATCTCCAATAGAGAGGACTCATAGTAGCTCAATACGAGAACAAATTCCTAGAGTTGCTACAATATGTTGACTATATTTAGGATGAGAAGTTGATGGTCAATCTCTTTATCGGAGGACTCAACCATGGCATTGTAGGACCTGTACGATTGTCCAAACCCACAAACTTGAGATAGGCAGTAGAGAAACTCTTATTACAAAAGAGATCCAGCCCAAGCATCATTATAACTGAGACCATTTCCAGAACCAACCACAACAGAACTGTAATTTCTCTCGTCCACCCATGCCTCCTAGGAGTGGATTCAGAGCTGACTCCTTTCCTTCTAGGTCAGCACCAGAGCAGTAGCAACAAGGTCAGAAGGCCAAGTCTTTTCAGGGAGGACCATCTAGGTGTTGGCAGGCTCCACCTCAGAGAAGAGACCAGAAATCACAGACATAGTCTGTGGGCCTAGCCTGTACTCAATAGAGTTTCAAATGCAGTCAAGCCAGCTCTAGTAGACTTGTTTTCAGACAAAAGCACCACCTAAGGGTCCTTGTTATACAATCAGAGGTATGGGGCATATTGCTTGGGAGTGCCTACAAAATAGTTCAGTTATGGGAGGGCAGCAGGTAGCGGCTTCTGAGCCTATGTTTGGTGATGTGGGCAAATCCCACTAAGACTTTGTGCAGCAATAGATAATTGAGAGGCGGATCATTAGGTTTTAGTCATTAAGAATTTGGGTAAAATTGGTAATGTTGTTTTTTCCATACTCTTTGATTATGAGGCTACAGATTCATTTGTATCCTCATCAGTAGTGGATAAGTGCAAGTTGGTGGCTGTTAAGCAAGATGCTAATTGGGATGTAGAGTTAGCTTCAAGAGCTAGGATGTTTGTTAGTTCTTTGGTCAAGGATTATCAAATAGGATTTGGAGCTTTTTCCACTATAGCAGATCTCTGGGTTATTCATCCTATGACGTGATTTTGGGTATGGATTGGTTGAATACCCACGAGGCTAAGCTTGATTGCCATGACAAATCTATTGAGTGTTTGGATGATGTTGGTAACAGTGTGAAGATTTTAGGTATTCAGAGACCAGTGCTGCTCCAGATTATTTCAGCCATGTAGCTTAAGCACTGTATGTGGAAGGGATGCCAATTCTTTGCCATTTATATCACTGACAGATTAAAGGACAAGCCAGAGACTTCATTGGATGATCATCCTATTCTTTGAGAGTTTGCCAATGTATTTCCTTCTCATCTTTCTGGGATGCCACCACAGCAAGAGATTGACTTTCATATCGACTTGGTGCCAAGAGCACAACCTATTTTCAAGGCTCCCTATAGAATGACAATGCGAGAGCTTCAGGAGCTTAAGTTACAATTGGGAGATCTTTTGGAGAAAGGTCATATTCGTCCTAGCATATCTCTGTGGGGTGCACCTATTATCTTCGTGAAGAAGAAGAATGGGTCTCTTCACCTTTGCATTGACTACATGCAGTTGAACAAGATCACAATGAAGAATCGCTACCCGTTGCCAAGGATCAATGATTTGTTCGACCAAATTCCAGGAGTGAAGATTTTCTCCAAAATCAACCTGAAGTCAAGATATCATCAGTTGAGGATAGAAAAAGATGACATCCACAAGACAACTTTTCGCAGATGATATGGTCACTATGAGTTTACTGTTGTTCCTTTCATCTTGTCCAATGCCCCAACAGTCTTTATGAACTTGATGAATGGAGTTTTCTACACCTTCTTGGATTGATTTGTGGTCATCTTTCTAGATGACATTTTGATTTATTCTTGCATAGTAGAGAAGCATAAGGAGCATTTGCGGCAAGTATTGTAGTGCTTAAGACAGAACCAACTATACACTAATCTTTCCAAATGTGAATTCTTCTAGACAGAGATCCACTATCTAGGGCATATTATTTTAGGAGATGGGATTTTAGTGGACCCTTCTAAGATTCAACCTATTTTGGAAAGGCCCACTCCAACTCTGGAGTTTTATGGGTCTAGCCAGCTACTATAGGGGGTTCGTGGAAGGCTTCTCTAGGATTGTGCATCTGATTACTTCTCTCCAAAAGCAGGGCAAGAAATTTGTTTTGAACGAGAATGTGATAGAGACTTTTAGATTTTGAAGGGGAAACTCACCAGTGCACCTATCTTAGCGATTCTGGATCCTACAAGTGATTTTGTTGTTTACACAGATGCTTCGATCAAGGGTCTTGGAGCAGTTCTCATGTTGGAGGGACATGTGCTAGCCTTTGAGTCTTGCAAGTTGAGGATTCATGAGCTTAATTACCTGACTCACGACTTAGATCTTACAGCTATGGTATATGCTTTGACTAAGTGGCACTATTTTCTTCTTGGACACTGATTTGAGTTACATTCGGATCACTGGAGCCTACAATATATCTTTTCTCAACCTAATTTGAATGCACAACAATGCTGATGGATGGATTTTCTTTGCAAGTACGACTTAGATTCAGTATATTAAGGTGAAAGAGAATGTTGTGGCCGATGCTCTCAACAGGTGAAGACATGATTGCTCTCATTGTCAGTGAAGATGGACCTCAGGGGGCATATTTTGGAGCTTTTGCTGCAAGATGCTTTGTATAGCGAGATAGTCCAATTTCAGGGTCCCTTGAGGGACAAGTTTGAGGGGTATTCCTTTGACGATGATGACTTGCTCTGACATTACAGACATATCTATGTTCCTCCTTTAGGGAACCTCAGAGAGGTGGTTCTAGTAGAGGCTCATAGAGCACCATATGTAACACACCCAAGAGTTAAGAAAATGCATGCAGACATTCATAAACTATACTTCTGGGTAGGGATGTGGAAGGATATAATAGAGTTCGTTGCCCGTTGTCTCAAGTTTCAAAGGGTGAAAGTAGAACATCAGTACTTAGCTAGATTATTGTATCCTCATGCTATTCCAGAGTGGAAGTGGGATGTGATATCGATGGACTTCATTGTAGGTCTTCCTATGATTGTACAGGTGACATGATGTGATCATGATGACTTGTTGATCATGATGTTAGTCATAAACAAACATAGAATAAGAGTACACATTAACCCTTTACTCATCTTGAAAGATATGATGAATTTAGAGAATTCATGATCTCAAGTCTCTGTTGATTAGTTCTTAATCTTCTGACGCTACTCAGAGGTTGATGTGTGCTGCTGTTTCCATTTTGGGGCCTTACGTAGATCTCATCAGTAAGATAATGTTTCCTGTAATGATGTTGCACAGAGAGTTATTTCTACACAGGATATACTTCAAATATTGTGTCTATCTTTAAATCTTTGCATGATGTTTGTCATTATGACATGCTTTAACCTCAAATATGTTGAATATGTTCATTTATCCATAGGATGTCTGCATATTTGTACTATTTGCTTAAGATTGTTAATTATTTGCAATTGTGATGATGAAATGTTCTGAAATTGAAAGAAATTGAAAGAAATACTTCAAATTAAAGTTGAACCTTTAGCTATTGAGCCACATATACATCAGATATAGTCATGAAGAGGAGAAATCAAACCATATGTTCACCAGGACATTCCACAGCTAGATACAATTGATGCTAACTTCAAAGGAAAGGTATGAAGACAACACATGCAAACTGATATGCACTCCAAGGGATGCAACAAATCAAAGCATATATCCAGAATTCATACACAGATTACTCAGGATTTATGATGGATTGTAATCAAAACAGTCTTCTCATTCATTAAGTATGCAAGAACATATATGTATACAACAACTTTGAAATAAGCCCTGAATACTTCAGCAAACAGATTTCAATTAAGTTTCGAATGTTTAAAAAATGAGGCATCCCTGCACCTTTTATAGAACAAGAGGAGGGAGTGGTTACAATTGATCTACGATCAAGATTTATCTATTGAAATCTACAGTTCACACTTCAGTGACTAAGTCAATCCTTTACCACATGGCACAGGTTGCCAGCTGGCAACCATCTAGGCAACTTATACTTTCATCAATACTTGATGCATATATTCCTTTTATGATGCATCTTTATCAGGCTCTTTGTCATCATCATGACTTTCACCGCTCTCCCTATCTTCATCATCATGATGATCCTCTTGAATATGGACCTGCATCGCTGTCCTAATATTCTCATATACTTGCACTATTTTCTCCAATTCTCTGCCATCCTGAGTTCTTGCTTTGGTGATGGCATGTTTATGCACCTGATATTTGCTCCGGAGAGATTCCAACTTATTCCTCCTGCTGCTGGACGTTTCATTATAGTCTTCCACCTTGACCTTTATTCTCATTACTTTATCTAGCACTTCTTCTGTCAAGTGGTTGAGAGGGTCTTCAGTAACTAGCTGGAAATTACTATGCAGAGCTTTAATGACAAAATCTTCATCCTGATTTTCTATCTTGCCTTCTGCATCTCCTTCTAATATTTCCAAAACTTTAGCCTTCTGGATCTCTTCTTATTGCAGAAGTTAACCTTGCCTTCCTTTTAGGCTTTATTAATGTTTCTGAAAACAATGTAGACACATCAAATTCTTGTGCCTCTATACCTGGTTCTGCACCAATTTCTTTCTTGAGCCACGAAGGAACTTGATCTTTTAGTTGTTGGTCTCCATCATCATCATGATGATCACCCTGATCTCCGGTATCCACCATCATGTTCAATGGGGAGGGTGATCTCCTTATTTCTTCCTCATGATGCTCCTCAAGAGGGTGATCTTTGGGTATATCCTCCTATTGAGGAATTTCTTTTTCTGAAGGATGATCCTGCTGATCATCTGCATGTTTATCATGATCTTGATCTTTTGCTTCCTCCATGGGTGTCTCATCTACCTTAATGATTTCCTCATTATGAGGCATATTAGTTCCTGTAGATATTACTGTATCTACCTTAGGCTCCTCCAGCTGATCTGCAACTGTAATTTGTTCTGCAGCTGTAATAATTACTTCTTGAGCCTTATGGTCATCAGGACTTGATATTTCTTTATCCTCTTTATCTTTTGGTGAGACGTCCACTGTCTTAGGCACATCTGATGTATCACACTGTTGCTGACCCATACCAATAGCTTTCTTCTCTATTTCTTTCTGTTTGATTTCTTCAATATTCTGTGTTTGCTCCGGTGCACCTACCATATCCTTAGGATCTACATCCTCTACATATGTCAGATCTATAACTGCAGGATTTGTTACCTCATGAACTAAGGTATCTAGCCCTATTTGCTGTACAATATGCTCCGGGCTCTCTTCTTTTTTTTGCTCTATTTGCTTCATCTCTTCCAGTACTGTTTGAACTGATGGGGTCTCATGTGAAGCCATCCGAGCACCAGAAGCAAGGGTTTCCATTCTTTGTGAAGCTACATCCTTCACTACCTCATCATCGGATAAGTCAACTGTTTCATCTTATGAAACTTGACCACTTTGTACTGCCTTAGAGGTTTCTTTCATTTGCTCTTCTACTTGTTCGGCCTTGAACTTTACAATTGTGGGAAGTGGAACATTATGCTGCAATTCCTTGTTGAATACTTCCCCACCTGCTCCCCTCAACATTATGGGAGTTTGTCTGATTTCACTTCTCATAGAAGTCCTTGGTTTCTTAGGTGTAGTTGCTATCACCTGAGGTGCTTTTCTTTTCCTTGTGAAAGATATGGGGCTTTCCTCTTCTTCAGATTCTTCTTCAAGAGGAATATCCCCTTTCATTTGTTTCTGTGAAGCTTGACCTTCTTCATAGGTCTTAGTAACCATCACATCAGCCTTTTGGATTTTCTTAGACTTTTGCTTATCCACTGGAGGAGGCATAGATGATGCTGAAGCCTAGCCTGCAGCTGATGCCTCTCTTGATGCTGCCACTTCCTTAGCTGTGGCTACTATTCTCTCAATGATGACCCCTTTGGGTTCCTCTGCAGGTTTCTTGCCTCTAGGAGGTCTTTTGCACTGTTTTTGCTAAGTTGGTAACCTGTCTCCCTTGGATTTCCTCTTCTCATTTAAGAAATCATCATACTCATCAGCAGAGAGCTCTTGTCCTTTCCTTTTGTTATCTACTGTGAGGGCCATACCCTTTTTCTTCAGTAGATCTACCTGCTCATCTACCCAAGCTTGGGTTAACTGTAATATCCTGCTTGTGAATGGATCTAGGGAGATATCCTCCTCTATAGTGAGATCTGGCGTAGAGATGGTATCATTATATATCTTTTTCTCTTCATATTCATCAGCTATTATCATTCCATCATCTTTCTTCAGTTGTGCTGGGATGGAGATGCAATCAAAGGTCTTGATTTGATTAAGTGTTAACCTTTGGTATCTTCTTCTTCTGGCTTCAGCTTCATCTTTACAATCCGCCCAAAAATCTTCAAGACTCCTTTGGTGAATGGGTTGTCCCATGATCTTCTGCATCCTTCCATAAGGATCATATGATCTTATTAATGGAAATGGCTGTAACTTCATCATGGTTAAGTCAGCTATGGCTTTCTTTATATTTTCACTATCTGGGCACATATACCAGCCCATTGTTACTGGAAATAATACTGGAGGAAGCTTGTTATTAGCTTTATAAGCATCCAGTATTGTTTCAACCTACCTCATGAACTCCATTAACACTACAACATCAGTTGGATATCTTGGAAGCATGAGAGGGTGCCCTGTAAATCCTTCAATCCTAATGTATGAAAAAGTTGCAAACTGAATGAACTAGGCCCCATGTCTATATATTACCTCTTGAGCTTCCATGCTCAGTCTCTTGGTTCTATCTTCTTCCATTGTTCTCACCAAGTGCATAGGAAATGCATCATTTACCAGCTTGTAATCTTGGAGGTAATTCACTCTTTGCAGCTGGGGATGATGATCCCATATGTGTGCATCATTGGTTGTGCCTCCAATTTTTCCATCTGTGATCAAGACATCAAATGTACCCTTATAGGCACATGAATAAACTATATATGATGTCATGTAGAAAGAACAATCCAGACCTCCCAGATTCATCGCTTGCTCATCCAAAGCATCACTTATCATTTTAGCCCACATTGGCTTGCTATCCGTGTAAAGACACATCAGGATGACTGCATACATCCAGTCTTTGAAACTTCCAGCATATGGCTGGCCTGTCACTCTGCTGAGCAGGGCTATCATGTATTGGTACTCGTCATCAAAGTCATACTTATACAAATGTACAGGAAGTTTAGCTGCCGCCGGATAGGGACTATTCTTCGCCCTCCATTGATACATCTTCTTCTTGGCAGACTTCTTATTATTCTCGTACTCTACTTCTGACTTCCTTAGGTTTGTGTTGGCAACCTTCTTGCCCATTGGCAAACCAAATGTAGTAGCAATACCCTTTATTGACAAGTCAACATATATTCTGCCATGTTTCTCTACCCTCCTGGTCTGTGGGTTATAATTCCTTGCACATTCAATAACCAGCTCAGGGGTTTCCATAGAATACGGGAAACCAGCTGCACTCCACATTCCTGATACGAATACGACATCCAGCAAGGTGCTGCTACTCTTTTCATCATTCATTTTGACTGACCAGGCTGCCAGATCTGTATTCCCTTGGTGTGTGTCTGTAATGGCACCGTATTTGAATTGAACACCATCAGGATGAGAAAACATCAGTTTCAGGAATTCTGCCTCTGACTTAGCCAGCCGTTTATCTACCATGGATGCCTGCAATTAACACAACTTGGTCTTACAATTGATACATATACAAACATGCATATACATTACATATTCATTATTCATCATGCATACTACTATTCTTTCCATATTTCATTTATCCTGACATGTATAATTTGAAACTTCAAACCAGAAGACTCCATGATACCTGGATATGCAGAATTTGACAACCAGAGGGTTTCAATTACTTACCTGACACGTTTATCTTCTTAACAATGCTGATATCTGTGAAATGGACTCAATTACCAACGGTGCTCGCATATCTCGTTATGATTCAAGCTCTATGCATCCACAGGTAGCCTTATGAGGATCTGTAAGTGTGGAACTCTATAAAAACTTTTTTTATCATAGGGTAAGTGTGAAATGGCTCTGTAAATCACTTTTAACCTCTCCACTTAGGCAAATTAGGGCAAATTAGGGCAAATTAAATGCAACAGCTAATGTTCTCGTACGAAACTTTTGGATCCCGCCAAGTGTATGTATTGGGTTCATAATCGGCGGGAACCACCTACCATATCTGCGTGCATTTAATGTTATGGCAGTGAAGCATGGGGTGATCTTTGAATATTAGGTGATATTCAAAATATGACCCCCTTGGTATAATATGATCATCCATTTAGGTAGAAAGACCAATGTCGAAACATCAGGTTGGGTTGAGAATATCGGGTGATATTCAAAATATCAGGGGATGTTCAGAATGTCTGGCGATGTTTATAATATCACCCTCTGGACTAAAGTGACCTCCTGTTGAAATATCAGGGTGACGTCAACAGGATAAAGACTTGGTTCATCGTTGTCACGCTATGACATCATCGTCATGTTATGTAGGAAGGGTCATGTTTGGAAATATACCTCCACGAGCTAAAAACATGGTGACATCATCGGTATATTTATTTCTTCAATTATCGTGTTTGGATGATGTCACCAGGACATTGGTTCGGGGTGATATTTTGCGACAAGCGGATATTTCAAATATCAGGGTGATATTTAGGAATATGACCTTCGCAGAATACATGATGTTGGCGTGTTAGGTAGATATCGTTATCAGATAAATTTGACGTCCGGATGTTCGGAGCAAATGATTTTATCGGGTGATAATATTCGATCGGGGTGATCTTTCGTAAGATGTTGAGAAATATGATCCTCCCCTCGAAATATCAGGTTTGACCAGATCTTTGACTCATCATAACTTTCATTCCCTAAGGAATATCTGGGTGATCCAAAAGGCAAACTTGCATGAAATTTTGTACTCAATCTACCCATGAGGTTATTGACATGAAATGTTAACTTTGAAAAAACTAACCTCATCATGACTACTTACCTAGTCCCATTATGCAGGATCATCTGCACTCTCTTACTTTTACCAGAACGCTAGCAAGCAGAAAACACAAGCAAAGCTAAACAAAAGTTGGGTCCCTGTTTTGTCAAGTCAAAATGGGGCGTGTTGTGTAACCACACAACAACTTGCCAATAAAGAAAACACTAAAATTCTAATGATTCAAGTGATGTGAACACATTTTAACATAGCATTCTAACTCTTTTTAAGCATAAGCATCATAATCTTTCTGAATGATAAAATGTCCTCATGGTAACAATGCTAACAAAGGATCAGTAGTGTGCAAATGATTAATTATCCTCATCTTGAAAGCAAGTTGAAAACATGAGTAACTAGTGTTAAGCTACATAGTTGGGGATCCTCCCTCATAGCCAACCTGGATAGAGGCTTGCTACCAGCAGGCGTTCATAGCCCTGGCAAGGTTATCTATACAATCACCCTAAGTAGAGCCCCACTGCCAACATGCGTCTATAGCCCTGGTAGAGTTACTTAGATGGCCTAATTTTATTATATATATATTTTTATATTTATACTTCATATATCTGATATCATCATGTAAGCTCAAAATGCAAGGTATGGTCACTTGTTGTTTTAGGTTGGAGATTGCATTGGTAGCAAGGGAGTCCCTTTAGATTTTTCACTTAACACCTATACTTGTGTATTCAACAAACCCAAGGCTTTTAGGTGAGTCATTGTGAAGGAATCACTTTGGTTAAGAAAAGGCACCCTGATGACAAAATATCACAGACCTGATCATGATGACTTTCTCAAAATGAGTCACAACCTATATATAAATGTGTTCTCATCACTTGAATCTTAACAATTTTGTTATTTTCTAGGGTGATGAGTTGCATCATCCTGACTAACCCAAAACCAACACTCAACCAACAAGCAAGGCAAAAAAGAAAAACACTGTACAAACAACTATACAAAATGTACATTATGATACACATGACTGACATGAAGTTACTTAGGCTTGGAAATAATGTTTGAGGAACTGTCCATTAACTGGTAATGGAACATCCTCACCTGTCAATTTTTTAAGCCTGAAAGTACTGTCTCCTAATATTTCAGATATTTTGAAATGACCTATCCATAATTTGCCAAACTTACCATGGTCTCCTTTCCTCTCATGGGCTTTATCCTACATCAGGACTAAATTAGATATCTTGAAGGCCTTAACTTTGGCTCTTTTGTCAAACCAGCGTTTGACAATAGCCTGATGTTTGGCAAATTGGTCAATTGCCTGACTTCTTTTCTCTTCCAGGTGCATCAGCTGAAGTAACCTGACTTCTTGGTTATTGTCTATGCCTAGGTACTCTTGGGCAAACTGCAAGGTAGGAATCTTCAGGTTAACAGGGAGGATTGGATCCACCCCATATACTAAATGATAAGGTGAGTTTCCTAATGCAGCTTTGTTTCTGGTTCTATCTACCCATAAGGCATATTTCAAAAGTGTATTCCATTCCCTAGGGTTCTTGTCTACTAACTTCTTTATGATATTCAACAAATTTTTGTTAGTGGATTCTGCCAATCCATTCCCTTGGGGATAATAATTAGATGAGAATTTCAATATGATCCCTTAATCAAAGGCCCAACTTGACAATTTGGTTGAAGTAAAAGTAGAGCCGTTATCACTTACCAGAGCATAGGGAACCCCATATCTGGTGACTATGTTACTTTCTAGAAATCTAATGACATCTTCTGCACTACAAGTCTTGCTGCTAGTTGCTTCAGTCCACCTGGTACAGTAATCAGTAATTGTTAGAACATACCTATGGCCTAAGGATGATGGAGGATTAATAGGTCCTATGAAATCCATGCCCCATTGTGCAAATGGGCGCGCTTCCATCATTGGTTGCAGAGGCTGTGTAGCATATCTATCTCTGTTGGCAACAACCTGACATACATGACAGCATTTAATGTGTTCAGCTGTATCCCTTAAGATTGTAGGCCAATAATATCCTGCTTTGAGGATACCATGTGTTGTAGCCAAGGATGATCCATGTGCTGTTCCAAATTTATCATGTAATTCTGATAAAACTTTGCTTGCCTCTGGCTTTTCTAAGCATCTCAAATATATTCTTTCATAATTTTTCTTGAAAAGTACTCCTACTTTTATCATGTACTTCTGGGATTTTATCTTTAATGCTCTTCTCTGTGAAGCCTGCAGTCTTGGAGGACATCTTCCAGTAATTAGGATGTGCCTGATATCTGCATATGACTCTTCATTGTCCCTAGCATTGATAAGATACTACTAACTTACTATGTTTGGATCAATCTCTAATATCATTTGGCTTAAAGCTTGTCCTCTTACCAATTTCATGGGTGTAATCTCCATGTCATATTCTTGTAAAACTGTGATCCACTTAGCCCTTTTTTCACCAGGCTCACTTTGCATTAGCAACATCTTCACTGCTGCATCTAGCACCACAACAATCACCTTGCTTCTCAAGATATAGTGCCTAAATTTCTTTACTGCTCTGACCAAAGCAAGTGCCTGCCTTTCAACATCTACATATCTCAATTCAGCATCTTTGAAAAGGCAACTCATGAAGGCAATTGGTTTTTCTTCCTTTTCTTCGTTTCTCTGAGTTAGCACTGATGCAGAGGTATGTTCTGAAGCAAGTGAATAAATATAAAAGTCTCTAGTGTAATTTAGACTGATAAGGACAGGAGCATTAGAAATAGCCTTCTTTATGTCTTCAAAGGCCGCCTTGGCTTCTGATATCCACTCAATCTTTGCATCCTTCTTTAGCATAGCATTTAAAGGTCTGACTATTTCTGCAAAGCCAGTGATGAATTTTCTGACAAAATTTATCTTAGCAAAGTAAGATTTGAGCTCTTTCTTGCTTCTTGGAAGCTGTAATTTCATAATGGACTCCACCCTGTCAGGATCTATGATTATCCCATTTTCAGTTATCAGGTGGCCCAACAACTTTCCTGTTGTCACCCCGAATATGCATTTCTTAGGGTTCAGGGATATCCCATACTCTTCACATTTTTTCAGTATATTTTTGAGATCTGTTACATGATTTGTTCTTTCTTTGGAGAACACTGTTAAGTCATCCATGTAAATGACTATGCATTTTCCTATTAAGCCTCTGAAGGCTATGTCCATTGCTCCCTGGAATGTTGCTCCAGCATTTATCAGCCTAAACAGCATGCGTCTATAAGCAAATATCCCCCACTTTGTGGTGAAGGTAGTTTTTAATCTGTCAATCTTGTCAACCATGACCTAATTGTAACTTGAGAATCCATCTAGAAAGGACATCATTTTAGCTCCATTTACAATCTGTAGAACTTCATCCAATGAGGGTAAAGGATAATTATCCTTCTCTGATGCTCTGTTCAGGTTCCTGAAGTCTACACATAGTCTGATGTCTCCATTTTTCTTTCTTACTGGCACTAGATTAGCCACCCAAGTGGAGTGCCTCATAGGAAATATGATCCTGGCATTTAACAACTTCTTGACTTCTTAAAAAATTATCGGTTCAAGCAAAGCATTGACTGGCCTTTGCTTCTGTCTGAAAGGTTTAGCATCTGGCTTGAGAGGTATAGTGTGAGTTATGACTGATGTGTCATATGTCTTCAACTCATCATAAGTCCATGCTATTACATGGATGTAATCCTTAAGGGCCTGAGTTATTCCTTTTAACTCTTTTGGTGTGCAAACTTTACCAATTAGGACATTTCTCTTGTCTTTATTTTGTCCAATATTCACTTGTGAATACTGTCCTCCATCAGCCTTGGGAAGATCCTTCTGCTTCAGCATATTATCCAAGTCAAAAGCTCTTTCTAATTCAATCATACCTTTGGGGATCCTATTGCTAGGAAACTCTAATATTTCATCTTCTTCCCAAACATGATCTTCTATATTGTTCTCATCTATGATCTGAGCATCAAATATGTCTCTGTTAGAGATGAAATCAAGGATATGCTGATCATCATCAAAAACCTGGAGGTTAGTAACATTATCAGGTATTGATGGCACTGATACCAGCTCGACTAAAAGTCTCTTCAGGCCAGATATGGACAAGGGTTCTAATGTACTGGCAGCCTGTACTAAGGCATTTACCCTATGATTCTGTTCTCTAGGTACGTGGGTGATATTAAATGCATCAAAATCTTTAATCAAATCCCACACTCTGTGTCTATAATTTGACAATTTCTTATAGTTGCAAGAGTAAATTCCTCTTACCTATCTGACAACTAAATCTGAGTCTCCAAAGACATGCAAAATTTTTACCTTCTTCTTGAGAGCAAACAGTATCCCATGAATCAAAGCTTCATACTCTATCACATTGTTAGTGCAGGGGAACTGTAATATGTAAGCAGCTAAGTAGAACTTTCCTGATGGATCAATGAGATCAATCCCTACTCTAGCTCCTTGTTTGGACTTAGATCCATCAAATCTAAGGATCCAGGGTTTATCTTCAGTAGGAGGCTTGGCTGAACTTTCTCTTTTCTTTGTAGCTCTGGCAGCTGCTCCATCTGATATCCATTTTAACTTAGGAATTTCAACATTCTTGGACTTCATCTTTTCATTCTTCTGGGAAGCTGATTATTCTTCTTTCTTTTTAATATCAGGAGGATGATCCTCTGGATCTGGTAATGTATGTCTCTTTAAGACATGTAGGCACAGTGAACAGGTAGTCTCTGAGTGAGGTGCTTCATGCAACCTACACCATCCTTCAGTCAGTGCATCCTGTGGATGCTTCTGTTGTTCTATCGTCTTTTTAATTTCTCCTGATAGAAACTCCTTGAATCTAGTCAGGTTACCGCCTCTGTCTTCATCAGACAGTTCATAATCTGACTCCATCAGACAATCACTCCTAGGGGTGATCTTTTCTTTCATCTTAATATTTATTTGGTCATATACTAGAATTTCTTCTGTTCCCAAAACTTGATCTCTGTCATGATCTGTCACCTTTTCTATGGTTCCTGCAGAAGACAAACAAGAATCAATATCATCATCACCACTGGATGCAAAACTTACCTCAGACGATGATGATGCCTCACTGCACGTTTGCTCCAGCTCCATATCTAAGCATGTTTCACAAGTTTTCTTTGAATGCGCTTCTTCGTGTAATCTGCACCAACTATCAATCAAAATGTCATGAATAGGTATATTTAACAATTGACAATGTTTTACTTGCTTGGACAGATGCATCTCAAAGTTTCTGAAGTGATCTATTTCATTCTCATTCTCAAAATTCCTATCAGGTTCTACAACTGGTATGTCCTGATGATCATCATCATGATGATGATGAAAGTCAAGCATCAGGATTTCTTCTATCCTGATAGTCTGTGGTCTAATGGCATAAACTTCGGGTTCAACATTCACGTACATGATCTCATTTGTTTTGTTGTACTCGGTGATCATGTGCTTCATTCTAGGCTCATCATCTATTCTTATTTGGTTTGGTATACCTTTCCAAGGTAACCACATGTGACTGAAGTCAGTAGCCATATATCCGTTGAGGGTTTTAGACCAGTCCCTATTGAGCAACATCCCGTATGTATCAGGTATATCTACTACCTAAATATCAATGTAATATTGGATCCTAGGATCAGATGCTAGTTGCATGTGGATATGAGTTAACTCCCCTACCACACTTACTTCTATTTTATCTAGCTAAGTTACCTTCTTCAAGGATTTAGCAGGATGCAGTCCTAAAGCATTGCATATAGACAGGGGCATGACATTTGTAGATGCACTTGAATCTACCAAACAGTTGTGTAAGTTCCTGCTGAACATCCTTATAGTAAGGAGGAAAGGGGGCGACTCGCTTTTGTCCCTGTACAAGGTCATGTGGGAGGTTTCTACGGCTTAGACAGTAGCTGGCACTTTATGTTTGACAGTGTTATCTTTAGGAGCATGATCCCTATTGCTAGGCTGACCTGGGGAATGACTATCCTCTTTAGGAGCAGGATCATCTAGTGATTTCATGAACGCCCTCTTAATTGTAGGAGTTTTCAGCAATTCTGACAAGGACAGGCTGATCTTTACCTTCTTCATCTCATCTGCTAGATATGTGACTAGTTTGTCAGACTCATGAGGTAGGCCAACAGTTTTTGATATTGTGTTTTGTGGTGACAGATATTGTGCATTTACCTTTGGAAATCCCAGATTATTACTTGCCTTGGGATCAGGAGGTGTGTTAAAATTATTCGAAGGTAAGGAACTGGGTAATGGACCAGTAGGTCTATTAGGATTACCTCTCAGATTATAATTGTGCTTACCCTGGTATTGCTACTGGTAAGCATGCACTTCTTCATGTTCATTGGATGGCTTGTTCTCATCCTCAAAGGGGAAAACATAATTTGACTTAAAAGCCATGGCAGATTCTTCACATGCCTGGTTATAATGCTGGTGAGATGACATAGTCTGTTGATGATGTTGATCAGTATAGCTTTCTAATACAAATGCAGAGTCATATCCACAAGGGACAATTTCATTTCCTTCCACCTGAGGTGGGTTCCCAGAAGTATTAGATACTTCTGTCTGGAAAATGCTAGCAACAATTCTAAATTGTGGACAGTCTAATTCTGCATGAGCATTTGTATTGTGTATTCTACACCAATTGGTGAGGGCCGCCTCAGCAAGATTGACTCTAGTAGTCTGTTTGGCTTCACTAGGTGGATGATTATCTAGGGGTGATGGTAGTGAGCCATTATTTGGCCTGGAGTTCCATACTCTAGGTTGTCTGGGAGGATTGTTATTATTTCCACCACTGTTGTTGAAATTATTGTTGTTGTAACCCCTATCAAGATAACTAGGTTTGTCATTGTTATAGCCTCTATTTTGGTTAGGCTGAGATTAAAAGTTCTGATTCCTCAAATGAGTGACCTCTGTAGTTAGTTTTCTTAGCTGAGCAGAGATTTCTTTAATTTCTTCTTTCTCCTCCTGAGCTTTAGCTACTACATTTTCAGTTTGAGGCTTGAAGAAAGAGGATCCAGTATTATTATTCTGGTCCACACATTGAGGTGTCAGTGCTTGTGTAGGATACTGAGGCACTTGACCATTCCCATTAGGAGGAGGAGGCATGATACTCAATGGAGATATCTGCAATGGTGTTGGCATTATTGCTGGAGGCAGCATAGCTCCATTATACTGTGGTTGGGGAGGATATTGTGTAGGATATGTTGGATACATGCCAGGTGATGTAGGGAATGCAATATTTGGAGTAGGAGCAGGGACTAACTACTGATTCACTTTGATAGCTTCTTGAAAAGCTCTTGTCAAGGTAGTGATTTCAGGATGTGTTCTCCTGATGAACATAGAAGTCAATGGATCTAGAGATGAGTAATAAATACTCCTGGCAGCAGCATCTCCTACAATATATGGGGTAACTAACTTGGATAGCATTTTCTGGAACCTAGCATTGAAATTGGCAATAGGTTCTCCCTCAAACCGCTTGATTGTGGCAAATAGGTGGTAGTTCATTGAAGGATCTATTGGTACCTTGAACCTATCAGTGAAAGCTTTCTCTAGGACATCACATGAACTGACAGAACTCTGACCAAGACTAATAAACCAATTATAAGCCTCTTCCCCTAAGGAAAAAGGAAATAATCTGCATACAACGTGCTGATGTGCAATTCTGGCTCGACAGTAGGCTTCTTTAAAGGTTCTGATATGATCATCAGCATCTTGATAAGGATGATATTTTGGACAAAGTTTGTCCAGATTCTTTGGTAAATTGTGATATACAGTGAAGGTCAATGGTGACTCTGCTGTAAAGAAGGACATTGCAACTGGAGGCTGAGCCTGTGGTACAGTCGGTTGAGGTTGGACCTGGGGTTGAGGTTGGACAGGAGGTGTCATAGATAGTCCAGAAGGTATTTGCAAACCAATAGGAGTTACAGGAGGAGGCTCTGGTGATGCTCCTGATGCACTAGATCTTGGAGTGTGATGGATGTCCACAGTTCTAGGTCTGAATCCTCTAACAGGTAATTCATCAAAAGGTTCAGAGGATCGTGACCTGATATTTATCCTATGAGCCAGGATTTCTCAATTTTGAGGTAAATTGGCTGGAACTTTGTAAATATTAGTTGGAATATACCAACAGTGACTATATTTATGGTCAGGATCAGAAATTAACCTAGTATTTACGAAATATTTGCAGCTATACTGCAAATATGAGGTGATTTTTGGTTTGGCAACACTCGCAGGCTGATATCAGGTTTCTAAAGTAGGATACCTCAAATCTTTGACAAATTTACATGAAATAAGGCCGATCTTTGCAAATACATGATGATCTACTGTAAAGATTGCAATATTTATGATTGATTTCAAAAACTTTACACAGGATTAGTGTATATCGACTCAAAACAACAAATATTTGTGTTTAGCTTGGAAATTTAGCGGTGTCAGAGTGTTACCTTACAATCTTTATCATCATCTAAGGAACTGATGATGATCCTCTTCCTGTGGCCCTCCTTCTAGCGCCAATTTATGTTGATCGTGATGTTAGTCAAAAACAAACATAGAATAAAAGTACACATTAACCCTTTACTCATCTTGAAAGATATGATGAATTCAGAGAATTCATGATCTCAAGTCTCCGTTGATTAGTTCTTAATCTTCTGACGTTACTCAGAGGTTGATGTGTGTTGTTGTTTCCATTTTGGGGCCTTACGTGGATCTCATCAGTAAGATAATGTTTCCTGTAATGATGTTGCACAGAGAGTTATTTCTACACAGGATATACTTCAAATATTGTGTCTATCTTTAAATCTTTGCATGATGTTTGTCATTTTGACATGCTTTAACCTCAAATATGCTGAATATGTTCATTTATCCACGAGATGTCTGCATATTTGTACTATTTGCTTAAGATTGTTAATTATTTGCAATTGTGATGATGAAATGTTCTGAAATTGAAAGAAACTGAAAGAAATACTTCAAATTAAAGTTGAACCTTTAGCTATTGAGCCACATATACATCAGATACAGTCATAAAGAGGAGAAATCAAACCATATGTTCACCAGGACATTCCACAGCTAGATACAGTTGATGCTAACTTCAAAGGAAAGGTATGAAGACAACACATGCAAACTGATATGCACTCCAAGGGACGCAACAAATCAAAGCATATATCCAGAATTCATACACAGATTACTTAAGATTTATGATGGATTGTAATCAAAACAGTCTTCTCATTCATTAAGTATGCAAGAACATATATGTATACAACAACTTTGAAATAAGCCCTGAATACTTCAACAAACAGATTTCAATTAAGTTTCAAATGTTTAAAAAATGAGGCATCCCTACACCTTTTATAGAACAAGATGAGGGAGCGGTTATAATTGATCTACGATCAAGATTTATCTATTGAAATCTACGGTTCACACTTCATTGACTAAGTCAATCCTTTTCTACATGGCACAGGTTACCAGCTGGCAACCATCTAGGCAACTTATACTTTCATCAATACCTGATGCATATATTCCTTTTATGATGCATCTTCATCAGGCTCTTTGTCATCATCATGACTTTCACCGCTCTCGCTATCTTCATCATCATGATGATCCTCTTGAATATGGACCTGCATAGCTGTCCTGATATTCTCATATACTTGCACTATTTTCTCCAATTCTCTGCCATCCTGAGTTCTTGCTTTGGTGATGGCATGTTTATGCACCTGATATTTGCTCCAAAGAGATTCCAACTTATTCCTCTTGTTGCTGGATGTTTCATTATAGTCTTCCACCTTGACCTTTATTCTCATTACTTTATCCAGCACTTCTTCTGTCAAGTGGTTGAGAGGGTCTTCAACAACAAGCTGGAAATTACTATGCAGAGCTTTAATGACAAAATCTTCATCCTGATTTTCTATCTTGCCTTCTGCATCTCCTTCTAATATTTCCAAAACTTTAGCCTCATGGGACATCATATCATGTAGCTTCATGCTGATATTCCTTAGTTTATTATTGCATCTTTTAAGTACATCACATTCAAATCTGACGTCCTTATTCCAGATATCAATCAATAGGGCTGTGTTATTATTTAGTACTTGATTTTTTATTAGAGTCTGTGGATCAATCCTCTTCATTTCATCCAAAATGTTCATGATCTTTTCTAATTGAAATGACCTCCTGCTGATCTCCATCTGCAGCTTATCTACTTTTTTCTTGGAGATGCCCAAAGAATTCCACCTCTTCAAAGAGGCCTTTGCCACTTCTTCAGCTCCATCGAGCGCGGATGACATCCATTTCAACATTATTGTTGATTCATGTTTCATGAGGTTCAACTTGTTAACCTCCTCTTGAGAAATAGTAGTCAATGGGACTGCATGATCAGTTGATGTATCGTCAGGGTTAATTAACCTTCTTATATATGCATGCAGCTGAGCAATGTGCTCTTTATGCTGCTTATTCTTCTCTTTCTCTCTTTTAACTCTTTGAGTTAATGAATTAATAATGTCTTTACCTTCTTGGCCTTCTTGATCCTCATTAGCGAATCCAAAATCAACTGTGCTAATCTGGAATTCATCCAGAGCGATCTTCCCCTTTTCTTTATCCACAGTAGGGAGTGCTAACTGTGCAGTCCTCCTGCCTGTCACAGAATCTCTTCTTATTGCAGAAGTTAACCTTGCCTTCCTTTTAGGCTTTATTAATGTTTCTGAAAATAATGTAGACACATCAAATTCTTGTGCCTCTATACCTGGTTCCGCACCAATTTCTTTCTCGAGCCACGAAGGAACTTGATCTTTTAGCTGTTGGTCTCCATCATCATCATCATGATCACCCTAATCTTTCGTATCCACCATCATGTTCGATGGGGAGGGTGATCTCCTTATTTCTTACTCATGAGGGTGATCTTTGCGTATATCCTCCTGTTGAGGAATTTCTTTTTCTGAAGGGTGATCCTGCTGATCATCTGCATGTTTATCATGATCTTGATCTTTTGCTTCCTCCATGGGTGTCTCATCTACCTTAATGATTTCCTCATTATGAGGCATATTAGTTCTGTAGATATTACTATATCTACCTTAGGCTCCTCTAGCTGATCTGCAACTGTAATTTGTTCTGTAGCTGTAATAATTACTTCTTGAGCCTTATGGTCATCAGGACTTGATATTTCTTTATCCTCCTTATCTTTTGGTGAGACGTCCACTGTCTTGGGCTCATCTGATGTATCACACTGTTGCTGACCCATACTAGGAGCTTTCTTCTCTATTTCTTTCTGTTTGATTTCTTCAATATTCTGTGTTTGCTCCGGTGCACCTACCATATCCTTAGGATGTACATCCTCTACATATGTCAGATCTATAACTACAGGATTTGTTACCTCATCAACTAAGGTATCCAGCCCTATTTGCTGTGCAATATGCTCCGGGCTCTCTTCTTTTTTTTGCTCTATTTGCTTCATCTCTTCCAATACTATCTGAACTGATGGGGTCTCATGTGAATCCATCTAAGCACCAGCAGCAAGGGTTTCCATTCTTTGTGAAGCTACATCCTTCACTACCTCATCATCAGATAAGTCAACTGTTTCATCTAATAAAACTTGACCACTTTGTACTGCCTTAGAGGTTTCTTTCATTTGCTCTTCTGCTTGTTCAGCCTTGAACTTTACAATGGTGGGAAGTGGAACATTATGCTGCAATTCCTTGTTGAATACTTCCCCACCTGCTCCCCTCAACATTATGGGAGTTTGTCTGATTTCACTTCTCATAGAAGTCCTTGGTTTCTTAGGTGTAGTTGCTATCACCTGAGGTGCTTTTCTTTTCCTTGTGAAAGATATGGGGCTTTCCTCTTCTTCAGATTCTTCTTCAAGAGGAATATCTCCTTCCGTTTGTTTCTGTGAAGCTTGACCTTCTTCATAGGTCTTAGTAACCATCACATCAGCCTTTTGGATTTTCTTAGACTTTTGCTTATCCACTGGAGGAGGCACAGATGATGCTGAAGCCTGGCCTACAGCTAATGCCTCTCTTGATGCTGCCGCTTCCTTAGTTGTGGCTACTATTCTCTCAATGATGACACCTTTGGGTTCCTCTGCAGTTTTCTTGCCTCTAGGAGGTCTTTTGCTCTATTTTTGCTGAGTTGGCAACTTGCCTCCCTTGGATTTCCTCTTCTCATTTAAGAAATCATCATACTCATCAGCAGAGAGCTCTTGTCCTTTCCTTTTGTTATCTACTGTGAGGGCCATACCCTTTTTCTTCAGTAGATCTACCTGCTCATCTACCCAAGCTTGGGTTAACTGTAATATCCTGCCTGTGAATGGATCTAGGGAGATATCCTCCTCTATAGTGAGATCTGGCGCAGAGATGGTATCATTATATATCTTTTTCTCTTCATATTCATCAACTATTATCATTCCATCATCTTTCTTCAGTTGTGCTGGGATGGAGATGCAATCAAAGGTCTTGATTTGATTAAGTGTTAACCTTTGGTATCTTCTTCTTCTGGCTTCAGCTTCATCTTCACAATCCGCCTAGAAATCTTCAAGACTCCTTTGGTGAATGGGCTGTCCCATGATCTTCTGTATCCTTCCATAAGGATCATATGATCTTATTAATAGAAATGGCTGTAACTTCATCATGGTTAAGCCAGCTATGGCTTTCTTTATATTTTCACTATCTGGGCACATATACCAACCCATTGTTACTGGAAATAATACTGGAGGAAGCTTGTTATTAGCTTTATAAGCATCCAGTATAGTTTCAACCTGCCTCATGAACTCCATTAACACTACTGCATCAGTTGGATATCTTGGGAGCATGAGAGGGTGCCCTGTAAATCCTTCAATCCTAATGTATGAAAAAGTTGCAAACTGAATGAACCAGGCCCCATGTCTGTATATTACCTCTTGAGCTTCCATGCTCAGTCTCTTGGTTCTATCTTCTTCCATTGTTCTCACCAAGTGCATAGAAAATGCATCATTTACCAGCTTGTAATCTTGGAGGTAATTCACTCTTTGCAGCTGGGGATGATGATCCCATATGTGTGCATCATTGGTTGTGCCTCCAATTTTTCCATCTATGATCAAGACATCAAATGTACCCTTATAGGCACATGAATAAACTATATATGATGTCATGTAGAAAGAACAATCCAGACCTCCCAGATTCATCACCTGCTCATCCAGAGCATCACTTATCATTTTAGCCCACATTGGCTTGTTGTCCGTGTAAAGACACATCAGGATGACTGCATACATCTAGTCTTTGAAACTTCCAGCATCAGGCTGGCCTGTCACTCTACTGAGCAGGGCTATCATGTATTGGTACTCATCGTCAAAGTCATACTTATACAAATGTATAGGAAGTTTAGCTGCCACCGGATAGGGACTATTCTTCGCCCTCCATTGATACATCTTCTTCTTGGCAGACTTCTTATTATTCTCGTACTCTACTTCTAACTTCCTCAGGTCTATGTTGGCAACCTTCTTGCCCATTGGCAAACCAAATGTAGTAGCAATACCCTTTATTGACAAGTCAGCATTTATTCTGCCATGTTTCTCTACCCTCCTGGTCTGTGGGTTATAATTCCTTGTACATTCAATAACTAGCTCAGGGGTTTCCATAGAATACGGGAAACCAGCTACACTCCACATTCCTGATACGAATACTACATCCAGGAAGGTGCTGCTACTCTTTTCATCATTCATTTTGTCTGACTAGGCTGCCAGAACTATATTCCCTTGGTGTGTGTCTGTAATGACACCATATTTGAATTGAACACCATCAGGATGAGCAAACATCAGTTTCAGGAATTCTGCCTCTAACTTAGCCAGCCATTTATCCGCCATGGATGCCTGCAATTAACACAACTTGGTCTTACAATTGATACATATACAAACATGCATATACATTACATATTCATTATTCATCATGCATACTACTATTCTTTCCATATTTCATTTATCCTAACATGTATAATTTGAAACTTCAAACCAGAAGACTCCATGATACTTGGATATGCAGAATTTGACAACCAGATGGTTTCAATTACTTACCTGACGCGTTTATCTTCTTAACTATGCTAATATTTGTGAAAGGGACTCAATTACCAATGGTGCTCGCGTATCCCATTCTGATTCAAGCTCTATGCATCCACAGGTAGCCTTATGAGGATCTGTAAGCGTGGAACTCTGTAAAAACTTGTTTTATCACAGGGTAAGTGTGAAATGGCTCTATAAATCACTTTTAACCTCTCCACTTAGGCAAATTAGGGCAAATTAAATGCAACAGCTAATGTTCTCGTACAAAACTTCTAGATCCCACCAAGTGTATGTATCAGGTTCATAATCGGCGGGAACCACCTACCATATCTGCGTGCATTTAATGTTATGGTGGTGAAGCGCGGGGTGATCTCTGAATATCGGGTGATATTCTAAATATCGGGTGATATTCAAAATATGACCCCCTTGGTATAATATGATCATCCATTTAGGTAGAAAGACCGATGTCAAAACATCGGTTCGGGTTGAGAATATCAGGTGATATTCAAAATATTAGGGGATGTTCGGAATGTCTGGTGATGTTTATAATATCACCCTCTGGACTAAAGTGACCTATCGAAATATCGGGGTGATGTCAACAGGATAAAGACTTGGTTCATCGTTGTCGCGCTATGATGTCATCGTGATGTTATGTAGGAAGGGTCATATTTGGAAATATACCTCCGCGAGGTAAAAACATGGTGACGTCATCGGTATGTTTATTTCTTCAATTATCGTGTTTGGATGACGTCAGCAGGACATTGGTTCGGGGTGATATTTTGCGACAGGTGGATATTTCAAATATCAGGGTGATATTTAGGAATATGACCTTCACAGAATACATGATGTTGGTGTGTCGGGTGGATATCGTTATCACATAAATTTGACGTCCGGATGTTCAGAGCAAATGATTTTATCGGGTGATAATATTCAATTGGGGTGATCTTTCGTAAGATGACTGATGTTGAGAAATATGATCCTCCCCCTGAAATATCAGGTTTGACCAGATCTTTGACTCATCATAACTTTCATTCCCTAAGGAATATCTGGGTGATCCAAAAGGCAAACCTGCATGAAATTTTGTACTCAATCTACCCATGAGGTTATTGACATGAAATGTTAACTTTGAAAAAATTGACCTCATCATGACTACTTACCTAGTCCCATTATGTAGGATCATCTGCACTCTCTTACTTTTACCAGACCACCAACAAGCAGAAAACACAAGCAAAGCTAAACAAAAGTTGGGTCCCTATTTTGTCAATTCAAAATGGGGCGTGTTGTGTAACCACACAACATGACCGTGGATAAGATGGCTAAGATGACACATTTCTCTCTGATGAGTTCTTCATACAATGCTGCTTTAGTAGCGAGAGTATTCTTGCATGATATTGTCAGGCTTCATGGAGTTCCGAGGAGGATCATTTCAGACAGAGATCCTATTTTTACTTCATTCTTTTGGACGACTCTACAACAAGCTTTGGGCACACAGCTTAATTTCAGCACTTCTTATCATTCGGAGACATATGGGTAGACGGAGAGGGTGAACTAGGTATTGGAGGATATTCTTAGGATGTATGCCATGGATCAACAATCTTGTTGGGAGGAGTACTTGTACCTGGTAGAGTTTGCCTATAATAATGGGCATCACAGTTTGCTTGGCATGGCACTGTATGAGGCTTTGTATGGTATACCTTGCAAGACACCATTGAGCTGGGATCGACTTGAGGATTGTGTTGTAGTAGGTCATGAGCTAGTTCATGAGATGGAGAGGTAGGTGACCTAGATTTGTGAGCAGTTGCATATAGCACAGGATCAACAGAAGTAGTATGTAGACACCAGGAGAGTGGATCAAGAGTTCCAGGTTGAGGATAGAGTCTTCTTGCGTGTTCGAACACATAATAGTTCTATCTGTTATGGAAAGGGCTCTAAGTTGGCACTAATATATGTTTTTCCTTTTGAGATCCTGGAGAGGATTGATCCTATTGCATACCGCTTAGCATTGCCACCCATCTTGTTCTGTATCCACGATGTGTTCCATGTTTCTATGCTTAAGAAGTATGTCCCTGATTTATCTCATGTTCTGGACTGGGATGCTCTATAGGTGACACATGACAAATAGCTAACCCTAGAGCCTATTCATATATTGGATCATCGAATGTTGGCACTGCGAGGACAACAGTTGGACCAGGTCAGGGTCCAGTGGGATCTCTACGATGAGTCGACGGTGACATGGGAGGATACAACTCGAATGAGATCTCTATTTCCTTATATCTTTGAGGGCTTCTAGGAGGAAGCCTAATCTTAGATGGGGAGGATGTGAGGGCTAGCTAGAATTGCCCTTAATATTATGATGTGATATTATTTATAGTGACTATTTTGAGCACTGTGTTTTGACATGGTTGATACTACTATTTTTGGATCATAGATTTATGTGTTTTGATATACATATGTATGTGTGGACATTGTCATGGATCATAGATGATATTAGATGTTTTAAAAGAATAAAATATTTTTGATTATGTGGTATTTATGATTATGCATTTATTTTCCGCTAAAATGAATATTTTAATTTAATTGTGAAATTTAATAAATTATTTGATTAAATAGATATTTTAGATATTTAATATTGAATTATTTGTTGCTTTGACTATATTTTCCATGAGATACTCATGTTCAAAATTGAGTTTTGCAGGTGGGCAACCCACACCCTTTTTAGTTCGAAGATATGCTCAATTACCCAAGTTCACTTGATTTTTCAAATTTTTACTGTGATTAACCAGTTGGGTTGTGCCAAGGATATTTGGGTTAATTATCTTGGTTACATTTTGTTTTAATCATTTTTATGAATTATTGGTGTGAAGGTATGATGGTTATTAATTCTATTTTATTTTTTTATTTCATTTGTTGAGGATGGATATTTAAAACAAAGTTGTGTTAAATTGTATTTTTATTATTATATTGTCTTTTTGGTTTTCACTTTGGAAGTGGAAGGCTTTGGTATGTAAATTTGTTTAATGGAGGAATTTGATTCAATTCCTCTCATGTTGTGTATGGGTTATTGGGATTTTGGCTCCTCTTTGTTTTGTGCTGAAAGGAGATTGGAAAAATCTAGTTTTTCTTGGATGGGGATGATGGAAAAGATTGTTGGAAGATGGCTAGAAATTGTTGATTGAGAGGGATTTATTTCAGTTTGGTATCTATTCTTGGGCTGCTCCTAACTTGGATAGCCAAGGTAAGATTTTATATTTCCTTTGAATTCTAGTTTTGTGAATGTGAATTGTGTAATTGGGTGTGGTTTATTGCTATTGGCAATTGAAGTTTGTATTGTATGAAATTTGGCTGTTATTGTTGCAAATTGGTTGGCATGTATGTGATTGGGGTTTGGGTGTAAAAAGGGAGCGGATCTCACCTGAGGGTTGAGAGCCTCCCTCATGTGGAGTTGAGGAAGGCGTGGAGCCTCTCTTAGGGAAGTTGTGGCATTTTGCATTATCGAGGATATGAGGGTTTTGGTGTTTTGAAGGGTTGTGATTTGGAGGTGTGTGTTGTGGCTTGGATGGAAGGGTTGTGTTGTTATGGAGATAGTTGTGATTTGATGGGTGGAGTTGTGCTGTGGGTTGTTATGGAGAAAGGGGTTTGAAGGGTTGTGGAGTTGCTGTTATGAAGGCATTATTTGAGAAATGGAGAAATTGTTAGTAATATGGTGATTAAATTCCCAAGAGGGAAGGGAATCCCCTTTCTCTCCCTTTGCAAGAATCTAGAAAGGATTCTTTGTGTGTGAGTCCGCCTATGTGAAATTTGGTTTTAAAACTAGTTTTCATTTGTGTTTAATTTGTGAAATTTTCAATTGGGCATTTGAGCATGATCTCTTGCTCGAGGGTGGGCTTGGAATCTAAGCCCTATGGTTGGGAGGAGAGTGGGACTGGGTTGTTCATGTGGATTTGTAGGTGATTTTTCCAGCCAAGAAAAATCTTTGCGTTAGTTTGCATGTCCTGGATAAACAAACAAATAAATTTGTATTTGTGTTTGGTTTATTAGTTTTGCATTTACTATGAAATAAAAGAGAAATGTTGAGTATCTCTGTATTTTCCATGAGGAAAAATCTCTATTTTGTAACTGGGAAGACTGTTGTGAACATATTGAAAACATTGGTTTTGGCATTTCATGTTAAGAAAAGCTATGTGTAATCATTTTGGTTAAATGTTCTATTATGGTTGGAAAAGACCCTTGTAGACAACAAATGATTTTATTGATTTTGGCATACAAAATTTCAAATAGCTATTGTACAAAATTTCATTATATATTTTTTGGTTAAAGTTCCTATGTGATTGACACTTTTGTATTCCGATTAAGGTTGATCTTCAACCTCGGATCATGCACATAAATGATGTACTGCATCAGCTGTATTTCCTTTATATATTGCAATAGTTGTATTTCTTTATATACTGTGAAATGGTTTAGTGAATAAGCATATTTAAACAAACAATGCATTTGTTGTGTTATTAGTTGTTGCTGCTAAGGTAGCCGTGGACCTCCACGACTACCATGACTCCATTGGGAGTTGTGGGCACCATGGGGAGCCACGACCTCCCCTTAACCCATGGCATGGTGGTTGTGGTGGGTCTCAGCCCAGCCGAGCCACCATAGGCTAGCTGTAACCTCATTGCATTCTTTGGCCTACTCAAAGTTTTAAACACTTGACATTTAATCGTTGTATATTTATTTAAATATCTTCAATGATATATATATATATACACACACTACTGCATTCAAAGTTAAGATCGGGCTGTATATATATTGTTATTCTGGTGGCACTTTGTTTTATATTTATGAGATTCAAATGTGTAACATTTATATATGTATAAAAGTATGAGCATATATATATACACATTTATATATGTATACAAGTATGAGCATGTATACACACACACACACACACTTTTATGCATATATATATATATATATATATATATATATATATATATATATATATATATATATATATATATATATATATCTTTTCTTATGGACTCATTCAACACACATAGTTAAATCAATGATCTTCTTATAAACCCATGGCTCAGCTATAATCATATATATATATATATATATATATATATATATATATATATATATATATATATATATATATATATATATATATATATATATCATTATCTCTCTCATTATGATTTCAGAGTAAAGAAAGGTATTGGAGAAGTTAAATATGTTTCTTATTGCTTTCTTTAAGAGTATACATGTATATATAATTGATAAGAAATTCAATTAGTGATTTGAAATTATGTTATGAATTCTTACCTTTATTTATTTTATGTCTTAAGTGGATGGGTTAAATCTAACTTAGGATAAAAGGATGTTATTTGCTTTGTTTATTCATTTATAGTGTTAATTAGTTCATTTGTTTAATCAATTTAATTCATGTACAATGCTTATAGTAGATTCACTAAACTAATTAGTAGATCTTTTCTTATGTAGTTACAAACAAGCAACATTCTCCTGTTAGCATCTCGACATCAGTAGGGGACTTGTGTACTTTAGTTAAACTAGCTTCTCAAATTGTCCAAACTAGTGTTTAGAAAAAGTGAAAATTACTCCATTTTTGTGTTCATGTCCGTACTTAACGTGTTATATAAGGGTGGGCATGACATAACTTGGTTTCATGGAGCAAGATAACGTCTAGTTTCTATTGTAGACACCCAAATTTGTCCCAACTTTGTTCATGTCTAGCAACACCTTGATAAAAACATCACTTAGACATCATGTAGCATTTTGTCCTAAATCCCACTCTTAACCCCATTTATTCCATTAGCCAATTAATTAAATAAATTTTATTTATTTAATTAAAATCCCATTCAATCCCATCCTTATCCTACTTAGCCAATTAATTAAATAAATTTATTTATTTAATTAATATCCAACTCATATCCCAACTAATTCAAATATTTTATTTGAATTAAGTTCTCATCATAAGCCGACTTTCCAATTAATTAAATAAATTTTATTTATTTAATTAATTTATCTTACCATTGAGCCGACATGCGTGCCTCTTTCATTTAAAAAATATAAGTGGTACTACAGCCTTTTATTAATATCTTTCATATGTAGTACTTTTTATGTACACAAGCACACATGAGCCCTATTCTCCTTGACACTTGTCAAATGACTACAAATCCCTTGAAGAGTGGGGATAACCTAATCAATCCTAGCCGTCCACATCAATCAATTAGGTTTTTAATCTCAGCCGTCCATTGGAACCAAACCTTTTCTATAAATCAACCCCCTCATAAGCCATTAGCATGCATTGAGCTTCAAGTAACATTATTCTGCCAAATTATCATTAACATGCATTGAGCTTCAAGTACCATTATTCTGCCAAATTTTCTAAGATTGCATTGAGCTTCAAGTACCATTATTCTGTCAAAATATCATTAGAGCCTTTGCATCCTTCAGCTATCATCCTCATATCATCTTCATCTTAATGTTATGCTGCAGAAATGAGCACCCAACATTCTTCCAACAATAATCCTTCAAAATCTTGCATGCTCATGCGAGGTGGAGAAGAGCAATGGAGATAAATCAAGCATAGCGTGGAGATCGGTTTGCATTTACATTTCTTATTTTGATTTTCATGTTGTCTTGTGCTTCATTGTGCATTGCTAGGGTTTTATCATTGCTGATTATACATTTACCCTAATTTGCAATTTTACCCTAACATACATTTGGCACGCCCGGTGGGACTCACTTCGTTTGATCTTTTTTGCAGGTTTTTGTAGTAAAAATTTGCATTCATATAACCCCCATTGTTGAGTTTTGCAGGTTTAATTAAATTTTTGTTGCAGATCTGCTACTTTTTGGACAAAACCCTAGGTTTTAAAGATTTCATCATATCTTCCAAACGGATTTGAATTTTTCTACAAGCTTTTAGCAGAAGTTTGTCCATGATATAAGGAAGCTACAGCAGAAAAATTTCGGGTTTATCGCGATTTTTGCGGGATTTATCACGTTTTTATGTTTTTTCATAAAATCGCAATTCTGGGCGTAAATCAGCGAAGTTTTCAAAAATTTTATATTTCTGGAAAGCTCTTGAAATTCTAATGGGGGTCTCTATTTTGCAGATTTAATTTAGAGGTCGTTTATATTGCGAAAACATCAGATCTTTGCCGACTGTACCGTTTTCATAAATCTGCATTTCTGGGCGCAAATCAGGGAATTTTTCTAATTTCTTTACATTTTCGGAAAGCTCTCTGAAAATTAATAGGGGTCTCTTCTTTGATTTTTTAATTTTTGAATCAAAAATCTATCAAAATAATCAAATCTAATTCGGCTATGCATCTAAAATTACAATTTTTCTTGCCTGATGAGCCTATTTTTATGCCTGCATTATAATATCATTTTTTTTATGTTGTAGGTGATCATAAGGAGCTAGAGCAACATTGACATCAACATCTACAACAATTTGGATAGTGAAATAATCAGGTGCACTCATTCTAATCTTTCATCTCTTTCATCTTCTAATCATTGTTTGCAAACACATTTGGATTTTGGGCATAAAACGAACAATTGTTTGCAAATTCACATGAAAACATTGGGCTAAAACGAACCATTGTCTTTCATCACATTTAGATTTGGGTTTTAAAATAAACAAGTGCTTGCATTGTCTTCCACACATTGAATTTCTAAGGTTAATGAACCCCATGCGAGTGTGACCAAGTAAATGTGTATGCTCTCTCCTCGCGTCCCAACACGAACTTGGAGATCAAAAATATTTACTTGTGTTGCTTTTGTTTAGCCTTAGAGAGGCCTGCCTTGGTATCCACCCCAAGGGAACGACCTCAAGCGGTACTTTCATCCGGTCCGCTATAAAAATCAGAGGATAAGGCGAAAGCCAAGTCTAACCGGTATTAGCGCTCACCATACAGTGCTAACTCGAAAGGAGGTGTACCATTGTGTATATTAAAACTCCTAGTAGGGTTAGTTAAAGTCTTAAGTGGCTTGCTGGATGCTCGTGGGGTGCCGGTCCCCCGGATTTTCATTAGAACCTCCTTGTGATAGTGGCCTTGCCTTAACTAGGACTTGTTGAAGTGTCTTCACGTGCTTGCTTAACCATCATCACATTCTTCCAAACTACAACTTGCTTATGTGTCTTGCGTGAGTGATTCATGTGTGTATATGCATAATCATTTGTTTGAATATTGCCACATCAAGCTCTAAACACCAAAACACATAAAGACAAGTCATCCTACACATTCTTCCAATAACATTCAAACCTAATCACTTTCATCCCAAACATAGCCAAGTCATCCAAACAAGCCACATCATCATCCAAATCCCTAAACAAGCACTTGCTAAAAGGACTTAAGACAAACACTTGGTGACAACATGTCTACACTAGAGGACCTAGAAATCAAATTCCAAAGATTCCTCCAAAATCTTTATCAAGGATCACAACCCCTCAACCAAGATGCCATTGAAATATTACAATTCTTCCTCCAAAGAGCTCAACCCCACGCAAGCCAATCACCTCATCTGCAAAACCTCGTAACCCAAGTTCAACACCTTTTAGCCACTAGTCAAGCTCAACAAGTACAACAATCCTTAGCCACTTCCTATCAACCTAATCCACTTCATAGCCACATGTCATATCCATCCACTTCATATCAACCTAATCTACCTATCCACCAAGTCAATACCACATCAACCTATGAACATCCACCTCAAGCTTATCCAATCCCTCATACCACCATTCCAATGCACTACCAAGCCCATCCACAAAGCAATCAAGTGATATTACAAGAACAACATCCAAGTCCCAATGGCTCTTTGTACATAAATCAAGCAAATCCAAGTACACCTTTCCAACAAGACCACCAAGCACCATTAATAGACCTAAGTCCACCTTTACAACAAGAAGCACATCCAAGTCCCAATGGTCCCTTGTACATAAATCACAGCCTAATTTATCCTATGCAAGATCTAATAACCTTTGACAAGGGAGATACCAATCTAGAGTGGCCTCCATCATCCAATCACATGCCAACACATAAGCCTAAAAGTCCTATCCCAACATCACCATGTGATCCTATTCCTAGTCCATTAATCCCTCTACCTTCCAAATCACCAAGCCCTCCACTACCTTCATCACCATGTCATTCTAATCCTTCACCAAAGGATGCAGCTGAGATAGTTTTACAAAGAATGCTTGAAGCAAACCTTATTGAACTTCCCCCCATCAACCCATGTGAAGAAAGTCCATATAATGAACATGATTATTGTGCATACCATAGGACCAAAGGCCATAATACAAATCAATGCCCAATATTTGTTCCAATTGTTTATAAGGTGTACCTACCTATAATGGGAAAACATGCCACATCATCCCAATCCCATGTATTACCCTCATCCAATCCAAATCTTAGCATATCAAACTCAATTATCTTTCCATCCAATCAAAATCCTAGTCCTACGCTTACAACATCATCCTCTATTATTGCTCATCCATTTACACATACCCTTGCGAAGGATGTGATCCATTGGCTACTAGCTAGGAATAAACTATCTCCATGTCAAACACCCATTCATGAGCCTACCAAAGAACTTCCAAAGGTCATGTCCAATCATATAATCCCATCATGTGGTCCACCTATCCTTGAGCCTATTCAAGAACCTTCCATTAACATACCTAGCCCTTCAAGCCCATCATGTGACATACAAGCCATCAAGCCTATTCAAGAGTCATCATGTTCTCATGTTCTTGACCAAGAGCCTTCCACTTCCATTCAAGCAACTCAAGAGGTATGTCAAAGGTTTAATCCTAAGCATGTGGAAACATCAAGCCCTAGTCCAACTCAAGATCAAAACACTTTCATGCAACCTATCCATAATATTTACCTTCTTTATGATCAAGATGATACCTATGAAGACGCTATCCATGAGCACCTTGATCCTATCCATAATCCTATATCTATCCATGAGCAAGATATCCAAATTGCTCCTAGTCACATGCCATCTAGCCCTATCCATAATGAGCAAACATCCACTTGTCATGATGAGACACTTGTCCCACAAGTAAACATAAAAGATCAAACAAATAACTTGGATCATAGTGAACACAATGCTAATCAAGATTCTAATGATCCTCCTTTCACATCCATCATCGATCCCATTTCAAATCCATCATGTCCTATTGGTCTATCCACCCTTATACATGAGTGTTCCTCTTTAGGACAACAACAACCTTTGTCCTCTACTTCATCTTCTTCATCCAATAATGAGCTCAAGTCTAATGTTCATAGCACACCTAGTCCCATTGTCCATCGCATACTCCAAAACATGAACTACCAAGGCAAAGGTCTAGGACTTTATGAACAAGTTATTTTGGAGCCAAACCATGTCAAAGTTCCTCCATGCTCATATGACTTTGGATACACACCCCAAGGTAAACAAGGCCAAGATGTTGGTAATCTCTTCGTGCATCCTAAACCTACCACTTTCCATCATATATCCTATCATATACCCAAGACATATGTAGCCATTCTATCTCCATCATCCTATAAATATCAAAAGCATGTGACCATACATCTTCCGCCATCCACTTTGCCTCCACTTTTACCAACTCCAAATATCCCTCCATCCACCTTACCACCATTGCTTCCAACACCTAACATACCTATCATTCATAAGTATCCTTACATCCCTAATCATGGCCAACAAAAGCACACATTGTTTAAGCATAAAGCTTTCAATCATTCCATCCACTCCATCCATCCCATGGGATTCCAAAATAAACATTTGGATGCCTTTATCTATAAAGCCAAAAATCCAACTAAACCTCCTAAGGACCCTCATGCCTTGGGGCATCAATGTGAAAAGTCTCTAAATCATCCATCTTTTAAGCAAAGTACATTCAAAAAGCTATCCAAGCCCATACCTCCAAATGCAAAGCCCAAAAGTAAAATGGTTTGGGTTCCTAAGCAAATAGCTAGCAAAGCGAATGAGGCATCCTCATCCACATCTAAGCAACCATCCAAACCCTTACCTCCAAATGCAAAGCCCAAAAACAAAATGGTTTGGGTTCCTAAGCAAATAGCTAGTAAGTCAAATGAGGCATCCTCCTCTACATCTCAAGAATCCCAATTACCTACCTCCATCCAAAAGCCTATATCCATCCAAGAGCCTATCCAAAACTTTCAAAATTCCCACAAGCAAAGCAAAAGCACTAAAAATACTAAATCTATGTGGGTTCCTAAATCACTTCATCAACCATTTCTTAAGCAAACATCTCCATTGCTTCCTACACCACCATCCCATCAAAAGCTTCAATGTTTATCACGGTGTGTGCAGCCATTGGTCATGGTTCCCTTCCACTCCGCAGCACCTCCACATAACTACAACTCCCCATCCTTCATCCATTATCCTACATATCTTTCCCATCACCTTCCTATGGCCCATGCTTTGGCATAAACTTTCCATCCATCCTCATTCCATAAGCCTATATAAATCCACTATCCCCATCCATCTATCCTTGCATGAACCTTTCATAATTCCACATTATAATCTACTATCCACCTAATCCATCTCCAATCGACACAATCCCTTATCAACATCTATGAGCATAATGACATGGTCCATGCGAAGACATCATCCATCTCTAATGGGACAATATCACCTCTCATAGTACTAGCCACTTGAGTCCCTCCTATCCATTACCATGGTGAAAACCTGGCAAATGGGCACCATGTGTACTTGTCATCACATCTAAAAGCAAAAAAAAAAAAAAAAAGCAAAAGAAGCAGAAAGAAATCAAAATAGTAAAGAGAAATCCCTTCATCCAATGGTGAAAACCTGGTAAACAGGCGCCTTGGATAAGTACCATGATGAAAACCTGGCAAACAGGCGTCGTGCGTAGGTTGATCTTCTATGTCACTTACACTTGGGGGCACATTGTCTCATCCAACCTATCCATTTCCAAACTATTACCATACCATCCTACCATCCTTAGCCATTACATAAACATGCCTATCCTATTGAACCTATTTACCCATCCTTCCACCTTTTGATTTTGATGAAGATACAGGGAAAAAAATGTTGAAACATGTTTGGATCTTTCTTGGCATACCTTCTTTCCAAACCAAGTCCTATCCATTGACCATTTATCCATCCCATTTAAACCAATCCAATCATGTCATCCCTTGGTCATGAACTTTGTCATGCAAAGAATCCTAAGCATTACCACCTAGAATGGGGCAAGTTATTCTTCTGATGCAACATAGCCTTTGGAGATCACATCCTAGCTCCCTTATGATCCATCCACTATGGCGTATCCTTATCACGAGCTTTACATCTATCATGAGCGTTCCACCATAGCCTACCTATCCATTTATCATGAGGCATGCATCCATTCTTTTTATGGCCTATCCTCTTATCTATCCATCCCACTCTCATGAACCTTCCATCCCATCTAACTCTCATCAGTCTTTCATCTTATCCACTATCATCTATCCTTTTATCCTTTTATCCATCCTTTGCACCTAGACTTGGATTTCCCTTGTCATTGGTATCAAGCACAAAGGCTACCCAAATTGTAAATCCATTGACATCCCAAAACATTTAAAAAACCAAAAAAATCAAAATATGTCAAAAAAATCCAAAAAAAATCAAATATCCCAAAACGAAAAAACTCCAAAAAAAAATCAAAATATTCTCAAAAATCCAAAAAAATTAAATATCCAACCAAAAATCCAAGCAATAAAACCAATCATCATCAATCCCAAACAATCCACTCCATCAACATTCAATCAAAATCATCATCATCAATTCTTCCTATCAATAACATTCATTCATCCATTTCAATCAATCCATTTCCAATCATATCAATCAAATCAATCTAAGCAATGATCTTAAATCCATGTCACACTTATCAATATCAAGCAAGCCAATCAATCAAGGAACATTATCCAATCAACTCAATAGGTTTTGATCCTAATCTTGTCATGAGCCCAATCAATCATCATCAATCATCATCAATGGGATATAGCGTTCCCACATCCTTATGTTGATCTAGGGATATATCTTTCCCCGCAATGACAACACTATCTATAATTATCAAAACAAACAAAAAATCAATCATTGGTTTATGACTTGACAAGGGCAATACCTTGTTTGTTTTACATCCTTTGAGCATACTAAGAACACTTGCTTATGCTTAGACTGAGTGGACACTCTAATCATTACACCATCACTATCGTCATTCAAAACAATCCAATCATCAAAACAATCAACCCAGCAATAGCAAACATCAACATCAAAGCACATCAAGCTAACCATCAAAACAAATCCAATCACTTTAGCAAATCAAAAGTAGCTCAATCCACCACATATCATCACATCATCAACATTTCATCAATCTCAATCCATTTTTATCATCTCATCACTAAAACACAACATCAGAACTACATCTCATTTCCATCGTTAAGTGCCTTGATCCCGTGGATATAAGGTATGTAGGCAGTCTGGAGTACGAAGGAAGTGCCCAGATTCAGGCACAAGCGATTTTCCTCTTTCTTCTCTCATCATTTCTTCTATCATCTATCTTATACATCATCAATAAACAACTTCTTCCAACCAATCTATCATAGCACATCAATCCAATCATCACTTCATCTAATCAGCATTTCATCATCTTCCAATCATTCCAAACAAATATCCAAATGCAAGCCCATCCTTAAGCTATACCAATCAAGTTAATCAATCAAGCCAAGTTATCCAAGCTCAATCAATGGTCTTGATCCTAGCCTTGTTGTAAGCCAAATCAATCAATCAACTAGCCAACCAACTCAGCAAACAACCTTGTGTTGATCTAGGGATATAGCTTTCCCCACAATGACAACACTCTCAACTATCATCATCAAACAATTAATCATTGGTTTACAGCTTGACAGGGGCAATACCTTGTTTGTTTTTGTATCATTTGTGCATGCTTGCTTGCTTGCTTGTGTGTGTTATCATTTTATCTTGCATTTGCATCATATCAGTATCAATCCAGCTAATATTCATATCTTGTATTCAGACAAGGTTATATTACGCTGGGGCACGAGACACATCGTCACCCTGGTCCTTATACCTTGGTGCATAACGTCAAGTGCTATATCAAACATCATGGTTGCTCACATTCACTGCAGCATAACGCATCATCCTTTTATCTATCTATCCCCTTATCTTTCTTTTGTAGCCAAGCCATTTCTTTTCAAGAGCATACCCGTGTTTGTCCAACCCACCTATCCTCTCGAGGGGGCATCATTATCCCATTTCATCCTTACATCATCATCACTATCCTATCCTCTATCCATACCATAGCTTCTTTGAAATGATGTTACTCGACATAAAGCTTATCATCTCGAACATCATCTCAAAGAGGGGCAAAATGTAGACACCCAAATTTGTCCCAACTTTGTTCATGTCTAGCAACACCTTGATAAAAACATCACTTAGACATCATGTAGCATTTTGTCCTAAATCCCACTCTTAACCCCATTTATTCCATTAGCCAATTAATTAAATAAATTTTATTTATTTAATTAAAATCCCATTCAATCCCATCCTTATCCTACTTAGCCAATTAATTAAATAAATTTATTTATTTAATTAATATCCAACTCATATCCCAACTAATTCAAATATTTTATTTGAATTAAGTTCTCATCATAAGCCGACTTTCCAATTAATTAAATAAATTTTATTTATTTAATTAATTTATCTTACCATTGAGCCGACATGCGTGCCTCTTTCATTTAAAAAATATAAGTGGTACTACAGCCTTTTATTAATATCTTTCATATGTAGTACTTTTTATGTACACAAGCACACATGAGCCCTATTCTCCTTGACACTTGTCAAATGACTACAAATCCCTTGAAGAGTGGGGATAACCTAATCAATCCTAGCCGTCCACATCAATCAATTAGGTTTTTAATCTCAGCCGTCCATTGGAACCAAGCCTTTTCTATAAATCAACCCCCTCATAAGCCATTAGCATGCATTGAGCTTCAAGTAACATTATTCTGCCAAATTATCATTAACATGCATTGAGCTTCAAGTACCATTATTCTGCCAAATTTTCTAAGATTGCATTGAGCTTCAAGTACCATTATTCTGTCAAAATATCATTAGAGCCTTTGCATCCTTCAGCTATCATCCTCATATCATCTTCATCTTAATGTTATGCTGCAGAAATGAGCACCCAACATTCTTCCAACAATAATCCTTCAAAATCTTGCATGCTCATGCGAGGTGGAGAAGAGCAATGGAGATAAATCAAGCATAGCGTGGAGATCGATTTGCATTTACATTTCTTATTTTGATTTTCATGTTGTCTTGTGCTTCATTGTGCATTGCTAGGGTTTTATCATTGCTGATTATACATTTACCCTAATTTGCAATTTTACCCTAACATACATCTATAAATCTAGTTAAACATCTTTTGTTAGAGGCATTAAGACCCCTAACATTCCATGAGAGAACTTGCATTGTGCCTATGAGGGGCCCTTCCCCCCACTTTTCTTTTTGTTTATCAAAATTTAGAGTAGCTTGTGACCCTACTTTTATCTCTTCTAGAGTTACCTCCTCTGCAGTTTTCCTACCTCTTCTTGTTGTGGGTCCACAACTAGATTTTTGTTTGTCTAAATTAGTTTGAGAGATAGTACATAAGGAAGTGGAGACAAGATTTTCCTTATCCCCATCTTGGTTAGTCATCTCTCCATCTTCAACTTTTTGGTCCTTAGGAAGAGGGTTAGTTTGACACTCATGGGTAGGGTTCTTAATAGGATGAGAGAAAGATATTTCGGGATCTTCCATGACCTCGTATGCTAGGTGGGGTGATGAGATCCCCATCAATATCAGGCAGTACATGAGTGTCCCCCACCTCATTGGTATTAGGATCCAGATTTGTCGCCTTGTTCCCTGAGAACTTTTGCTTTCTAGTTGAAGAATTGAGCTTGCAACTGGTAGAGAAATGTGATTTGTACTTACAAAGTCTACAAAAAGAGGAGAAAGCTCAATTTTGACAGATTGGCACCACTTGCACATACCTAAATCTAGAAAAATACGCTTGGGGAGTAATTTAGAAGGGTCCTTTAAAATGTAGAGTCTAGCATAAGCTTTGGAATCTCCATTAAGGATATCTTCATTGCAACATTGAATTTTTTGAGAGGAATCAATTTCCTTCAAGATGAATCTCTCCTAGTATTCTTCTCACAAGTTTTTATAGTTGGATCCAAGTTAGAATCTTAGGGATTTGAAAGCTTGTGGGGTCAACATTATAAGGAGACCATTTTTTAGGAATACGTTGGCACCCTCTATTGACCATGGGCAACTAGACATAATTTCTTTTTCCCTTTCCTCTTCACTAGGGCATTTGATAATGAAGAAACTTGTTGGAATAAATTTGGTGCATTCAGAAAGCCCCCAAGAAGATTTGATACAAACCTCTATTTTCTCTCTAGTTGGCCACGCACCACAAAATTTCTTGATCATAGTAGTTTGCCTTATATCAGACATGCAACTATCCAGGGTTGAGTTGCACAAAGAGATTGATTTCACCAATCTCTGACTCTAGACCTTGATCAAGATCCAACAAGGGCTTACAAAGGATCTTTTTGGGTCTTACCAAGGCATATCCTTTGGCTATCTCTTGTCTTTCCAAACATGAGGGTCAACATCCTATTGAGGGGACCCAATTTTCTTTGTTTGCCCAAGAGGGATCTCCAAGCACCACATCAACAAAGCTCTGTTGTTCCCTACTTCTCCCCTAGCACTTGATTGAAATATGCTATTTTAAGTGATACTTCAAGTCGGACTTCTTCCTTTGTAAGTTCTCTATTGCCTTGGATGGCCTACTTCTGGAAACCATGGTCACCATGATATTTCCATAGCTTACTACATTTTGGGTCTCTCTTTTTTACGTTTTCCTTCCATTGCTCTAGTATTTTCCTTTGATACTTAGTTTTTTCTAAATTCTCTACCCACCTTTGCTCCATGTTTCACTTGCATCTTTATATAGGTGTAAAATAATTTAATACATGTACTTTTATTATAAAATTTGGTCACCATGATATTTCCATGCCTTACTACATTTTGGGTCTCTCTTTCTTCCATTTTCCTTCCATTGCTCCAATATTTTCCTCTGATACTCAGTTTTTTTGAATTCTCTGCCTAGCTTCACTCCATATTTCACTTACATCTTTATATAGGTGTAAAATAATTTAATACATATACTTTTATGATAAAATTTTCTTAATTGTTCATCTCTAACTATATAATCAAACAATATAATTTAAAAAATATTTTAATAATATTATTAAAAAAATAATATAATATAAAAAAATACCTCTTAAATATTAAAAAACATATAAATATAAAAATATCAAATTTTAATATATCATAAATATGATTTAACTATTATAAATGAGAACTAATTTAATTTAACTTTAAATTTTTTTTTTTTTTAAAAATATTCAATTTTAACATAATTTACACCTCGACCATAGACAGCGAAGGCGAAGGCATAGGAAGAGGTCGAGCAAGCAGCTAGGGTTTATCCTTAACCTTTCCTTTAAGAAGTGTGCAAAAATATTTTTTATAATAATCTATTCTAATTTATGAGCATTCAACTATATACTTATCTTAATTTAAAATAATAAAAAGTAATTTGACATAAAAATAACATAAATTGTTTTGGGAAGCTTCTTCACTAACCATCTTTAATGGGAAAGAAGTGAGTTTTACTCCAATAAAACACTAGACATTTGGCATGAACTATATTTGGTGAAAACGTGCTTATAATATAATCATATATGTTGGACATATTTTCCTTGTGCTAAGTAGAGCAATCAACCACCGCTTTACTGATGAGAAACGAAACCAAAAAAATACTATAAAATAAAGATTTGTTTAGTCCCCACTTTGGGTGATAATGTCCTTAGGCGTTCTTTATAAATCAACTATGGAGGGACCATCTTAAGCACTCAAAATGGCTCATGGTGACCATAAAACACAATAGAAAGCAACCCATTTTAGAATGATTCTTTATGGTAGAATGATGTTTAAAAAAATGGGCACATAGTGGATGTTGACCTTAGAAAGAATCATATGCTAGAAACCATGAAGGTTGTTTTTAATGAAAATGGGCCAAAAAAGAACATGGATATGGAGTAGAGGTCGATATTTGGTCACAAAGAAGCATGGGTAATGGTGCCATATTTGGAGGTAGGAAGAAAACTTTAGTCATACGGTTGTTACAAAAGTCTTCCATATAAGAAAATAGTACGAATCTTTTGAATACCTATGTTGAAAACAAGGCCTCTTTCCCTAGCTATACTTAGGTTAAAGGGTTTCACATATTAAGGGAGTCAACTAGGTAGAAAGTGGTTTGTTAACCTAATTTTCTTTAATTTCTAGACCTCACTTAGAATTGTAGGGGCAAAATTTTCTTTAATACTTTAGAAGAGGTTTTTTGATTAAGTGTTATGAGTTTTTAGTTGTTAGGAGAGAGGATTTGATAGTCGAGTATGGTCTTATAATTGTGAGTGTATTGGAAAAGAAAAAAATAATGTCAAAGTGAAACATAGTTAAATTTTGATCTAAATTATATTGCTATTTTAATTTTAAAGTGTTACTTGTTAACTATGGATGTATAATTATTGGGCAAGTGTGCATGTACCATTATCACCCTCTAAATAGTGTAGTAAACATTATCCCATGTTTTAAATAAACTATATAATGATCAATGTGTGGATCTAAAAACAACAAAAAGAATATATGTTATGGTCTTAATGTGACATCAAAAATTACATCTTGAATTCTTTTGTATAAGCACAAGGCTTAAATAAGTCAACAACACACCTTAATATGTTTAACAAGTTCAAATTGCAATCCTTAATATAGACACATCACTCCAACTACTAATATTTAGGGCTGTAATATCTTGTCTATATGCTTCCACATGTAGTCCACCTTCATTGTATTCATTACCTAAATTTAAATCTCTTCCTCCATTAATTACTACAAGTACATGAAAGGAAGCTAAGTTGTGTAAGGCTCACCAAAATGAAATCCAAGCACAATAAAACATAATACATAAGTATTTGTATTTAGAATTCAAAATAGATTAATGAGATTATGCAAAATCCAACTCAATCCATAACCTCTTCTTGCAACCATTAGAAACACATTACTTGGATCAATTTTATTTGATTTTTAGAGACGGAAAAGGTCTTTAAATTGATAGCAAGATTTAGTTCACTACTTTCACTACTACAATTTCTATTGCCACATGATACTTTATGGACTGGTCAACCTATCAGAATTTGGATCCATAACTATTCCCTAAAGGTAACTAATAATATAAAGGTTTAATATTGTAATGGAAAAAATCACATACCCATGAGATTCTCCCTTATTTTTTGACACATGATAACTAGGTTATCCTTATACATTGACTAGTATGCAAGTTGAAAAATAACCTATCCTAGCCTTATTCCATCTCCACACATACCAAGGGTTTGAACTTGTCTACTAAATCCACCATTTGTCACTCTGGTTTAGATTAATAGGTGCAAAATTGAACTATATTGCTTCCACATGTGTGGATCTAAACCCTAAAATTTTAAATTTAAACTTCTTAAATTGGGCCCATGTTTCCTTCTCTAACCAGCCATTATGAGTCTACTAAAGCATGAATTATTTCAAATTATATGCTAGGATGGTGTATTTAGGACTAACCCTAATTCATTTGAATGATCTAGGAGCACATCTAGAAATCAACAGTGAAAAAATAAAAAGGTTTTACATTAGCATCCTAGGATTATATTGCATTATTGTCTAATGTCTTCAATCCTTATTCATCAGTGGTAAATCAACCCTCCTATGGGATTGAGTAGAGAAGAATAAATACTTACCTAGCAAATCCCCAAATGGTGTCTATCAACACCATTTTCTCAAACACAAGTGTATCAGATTAAGGAAAACCTTCTCTAGTCATCAAAATTATGCTAGATTAATTTTGTGAGTGAAATTCAAATTTTGCATCAGATTCGCTTCCATCAACATGAAGTTCATTGAACCACATGCATGAAGATTAGATCTATAGTAGTGACATTGAACCAGATAGTCAACAAAGAATTTTGTTGTCCCTAGGTTGTTATCTAATAGATAGATTCCCTAGTACAATGGTGAGTTAGTTTGTGACATTTGTGATGGTCTTTTCTTCATTAGATTGAGTGCTAAGTACTATTTTGATTACTTTATTTAATTTCTACAATAAGTACAATGTTTATCATATTTTTAGTTATTAGTGCAAGCTCCTTATCCTAGGTTAATTTTTTTATCATTGTGATTTATTTAAATTGCCTAGAACATTTGTGTGAGGTATTATTTTCCCTTATATAAAATGATTAACCCAACATTCCTCCACAACTTAGGGTTTATTCTTTTTATTCCTCCCACCTACCTTTGGTTAGCGCTCCATTGATATGTCATTCACTATAGATTCTCATAGACCATTATCTTTGTTTGCTATCCATGCATGCCTCATTGATTTTGATACCTTCTTACATTTTGTGGCATCTAATCCTTTCATCCCTAATACTCATATGTTTTAATGCCATGGATGAGGATGCATTTTCTATGGACGTATTGTTTTGTCATGTCTCAGTTTTTTCTCCATAGAGTTGGTCTTGGATGTATTCACTTCACTTGTCCATCTACTTAATTTTGATCATACCTACCCTATGCCTAGTGATAATGATTATGCACACCATGATGTTTTACGTTTGGATACTTTTTTGTCACATAATTTAGTTCATGCTGATGATACATCTTGTGTGATGGACATGGATGTAGTAGTCCTAACTTGTATTGTTAACATTTATGAATGATATGGATTGTAATGTGTTTTCTTATACATTGGATATTCATGATGAAATTCTTTGTGATGAACATTCTTTTACATTTCATTTTAGTTCTATGCATATTCATGATACATTACATGATAACATGCATTATAACATCAGTTTTTTATTAAAGGGTAAATCAAGTTTTTAAAGGACCTGAAACCTTATTACAACCATAAAGGATCATCTACACATCAACTAACCAATAACAAGATAGTAGTAAGTTGCCAAAAAAGGCACAAACAAACAATAAAAGAATACCAACTTAAAAAGCCAACAAGCGAGTAACCATCATAGACCAAATAATGGTGGCTTGAAGCCAAAACACTCCAAAGAGCTTTGAATATAATCACTAGGCCTAACCATAGAATCAATGTTTGGTTTCTCCTTAACAACATTCCCCTTTTTGTTGTCACCCCCGAATCAAGAGACCTCGCATCCAAAGGCAACATCATTTTTTCCTTACATTTGGAGAGTGAAACAGGTGAGGTACCAACCATGTCCACATCCATCAAATTTTGCACTTGATTAGCCAACTCAGAACCCCTCCCAATAGAGTCATCTAAAGAATCACCTTCCATGACACCACTCATCATAGGTACAACCTCTGAAGGTTGAGCAAGATCCATATTTTCTTTTTCCTTCCAAGAGTATATCACCTTCCTAAAGTTCAGACAATGAGCAACAGAGTGGCCAACCTTGTGGCATTTTTGGAACATGATAGAAGAAATTTTGTAGAGAATCTCTTACTTCCACACCCCAAATTTTGAAGACAAAGTTATATCATACGATAGCACCAAATCCACCTTAGCATTTACATAGAATCTAGCATATAGTAGTCATTTCTAGAATTTGATCACCTCATCAATGACAATGAGCTAACAAAAAGTGCTAGCAATACCCGCCAACACCTCCTCCTCCCAATTCTCCATCAGTAAGCTTAAGAGCCTTGCCTAAATAGGAGCCCAATTGATGTATTCCTTTGAATAGGATTGAAACTGGGTTCCCATTTTTCAGGAAGATACTTGATCTGCCCAGAAACCATGAAACCTGCAGGAGGATTTGAGCATAATTTTCATAGGTCAAGAAATAAATCAAGAAAAAATGTTCCTCATGGTATCTATGTCAAAATGGATCTAAGCATTATGATGTTAGTTAATTAGCTTCCCATGTAGAAGTTATTAAGGCTTCATTATCATCTTATTTATTACATGATGATTATTGCTCTTAGCGAGGAGTTATTACATGATAATTTTGATGGTATTATTGATGCATCCTTACATGTTACATATTTATTGTTTTCTAATTATGAGTACTTAGATGATGATATCTTATGATTATTGAGTGTAGACTTCATTTGAGTGGTAGAGAATTACAATAGTTTGATTAATCTTATTTGTTAAATCATTTACTTCATTTAAGTGGTAGAGGATTAGAATGGTTTAATTCATATTGTTTATTCTATCACTCTTTTATTGATTTGGCACATACTTTTTGTTGTATTTTCTTGTCCTAGAGTGCTTGAGGATTGTGTGAACCTAGTTGAGCCTTCTTGTGATCTGTATTTAGATGCTTATCTATCCTCTTCACCTATTACCCATATGGATTATTGAAAAGTGGTAAAGTTAATATACTTGAGATGCATTGAAGTAGATTAACTTTACTCCATTTAGTAATATGTTAATTAAACCAACTCAATGATCTAGTCTAATTAAAACAAAATGAATTGAAACTCTTATTTTGGAATTTTTATAGTTATGAAAAAATAAAACACGTTTAGCTATTGGAACTACAATTTTGACAAAATAATTACTAACAAAGAGAATAAAATGACTATGATTGATACAAATAGAATTCTAGAATTGTAAATAGTTTTAGACCTTATATTTAATTAAGATGAAATTCCACTTACTAGACTCTAGGAAAACTACATTGTCACTTGTATAGGTGCATTATTATTTGAGGTTAATAGAGAAATAACATAACATAATTAAACCTATACCTCTTTCACATAGTGAAAATAGAAACAAACAATACAAAATACATAAAATAAACAATAAAGTACAAAATAATAGCAATATGTTATTAACTAAATTTCTTTAAATCAAATGCTAAAATTCAATATAGAAGAGTTTAAGAGTATGAAACCTCCATGTGAGTAGATCGTCTAAAATGTGCCTATAATTGAACAAAGAGAATGGGGGTGACTACTAGGGATCTTGCCGAAATGGTCAAGCACCTATTTTAATCTTTCAACCTCAACAAGTAATCAAATAGAAAATAGATTGGAGTTGAGTGTGTGTTCCTATCCTACAAGTGTATAGAACTAAGAGCATCACTTGATAACATAAAACATGAGAGTATCAATAACTATGTCTACCACTATCCTAGTATATATGGAAATACAAATGGGAGATGAAATGGAATATCTAGAAATGTCAAGAAAGATTTAAAGGAGTATCAAATTAATATGGATAGGAGGTTTTGTATTGACTATCCAAGAAAGTGGAGAGTACAATAAAAACCTCAAGATGATCCAAATACTCACAACTTGAAATAAAAATAAATAGATTTGTAAAACACCCAGATGAGATACCGCATCCACATGGACTAGGAATGAAAAGAAGAAATGAAAATAAAAGGGGAGGTAGAAATGAACAATAACAATATCACCTTATCATGAAACTTGTGATGAGAAGAGTTTCAAAATGGGTGAAAAGGAATTTTTCTTTTTCAATGAAGTGTCTCCCTAAGAAATCTAGCAAGCAAAGATTAGAGAATGGTAGCAAAGAGAAGTTGCAGGATTCCAAGTATTTGCAAATAAATAACAATAAAATGCAAGTAAAAATCAAATAAGAGAGCTCTTAAGTATATTGAGATGGAAATAATGTTGTAGCAAGATCAAATTAGCATGAGAGCAATAAAAAATAGAACCATTTTATTGCATGAGAGATTGCCAAAGAGAATACCCAACTTTTCAAATCCACACTCATCTATTGCTATTATTGGTAAAGAGGTTAGAGGTCCAATCTTATTCAAACTTGAAATAATCTAGGAAAGGGATGGTTAAAAACAAATAGAAGTTAAATTGTCACTATACTAATCATTAAACATAAGTCAAATGGTTGTACTATCATGGGATGGAATCATGGCCGTGTAGACATCAATGTAATCTCATTTTAGTCTTTGAAAATTCAAACTAAAAATATTAAAAAATGGTTACAACAAACAAAATAAAAATAAAAACATAGAAAATTCATAACAAGGAACACTAACACATAGACACACAACAACTTGGCATCTAGACCATAAAAAAGGCTAAGGATAGCCTAAAATGAGCCTTAGAAACATGTTATAGGAATGAGCACTAAAGCGAGTACAATTTGTAGTGCCAAAATTATAGGGTATGCAATTTTTGACATTACATTTTTCCCCCACTTTAGTGGGCTAATGTCACTATGTGATATTACCTAGTTAAAGTATAGAAATGAAAATTCTAAAAATAAAATATGTGGAGGATAAAGAAAAAGGATACACAATAGTCTTTGAGTGAGGAATCTATGCCCCCAAGCTAATAATTGGTTGATCACACAATAGTGTGGACCCACTTGTGGGACATCCTAAATTTTGCTTGAAATCACATATTTTTTAGAAAAATTAAAGAGTTAAGCCTAGGGGGTTATATCTAAGGGGGTTTGATCTAAGGGGGATAGATCAACTCCCTTAGATTAAACACCCTTAGATATTATCCCCCTTGGATTAAATCAAACCCTCGATGGAGTCTCCTCAACACCTATCGAAATGCTAACAAAAAATAAATTTCACTTCACTTTTGGGGGGATCAAATGAAATCACTTGGAAATATGATATTTTCTAAGTATGTAGCCCCTAGTATTAACTTTCCAAAAATAGTATTTATGTATTATGTTTTCTTTAATATTATATTTTTAAAGTTTTATACAATAAATGTAGGTCCATATCTCCAGATATGCCGATCCTTCAGGATAAAGAAGAAGCTAGGATTTGTGTTTTTGGCAAAGATCCAGGTGCACATAAGAAAGGAAAGAATCTGGGAATGATGGATGATAGCTTACGTGACTCCTATATGCAAGCCTGACCCCTCATCTAGGGTGTAGAAGAAGGGAAGGTGTGAAGTTTCAAGGAAGATGTGGGGAATGACATGATGATGATGGGTCAGGAGGCAAGTAGAAATGACTTGTAGTTGATTCATCCTCGAATCAGGCACTTCCTGGTGTGAATGGGAATCATGGTAGTGTTATGTCGTAAAAAGTATCCCTATGAATTTTTACCACCTAGTTTAGCTCCTAGGTCCCCTTAATTTCATTATGCATGCTTAACTCTTATCCTGGAGCAAATTCCCCCGAAACCCATGTCAAATGGGGCCTAGGGGTCAACTTTAATGCTTAATCATGACTTAAAATCATGCCTTGGACTTGGGCTCCTGCACCCTAGTCCAACCCTATTTTTTCGGGACCTAAATTTAAGTTGTCGGCATAGGACCTTTAAAAAAGTTTCCCTATGTCAGTCTTTTCAATTTGAACTATGAACGTTAGCGAGAATGCATATATAAACATGTATAGGACTTCATTTTAAACCTATATGGATAATATGAACTTGTGATATTGAGCTAAGGGATTCCAAGGCATTCATTGTGTTGCAAAGCAGAATTGTGTTGTTATTATGTTTGTTTGTTGCAGATTTGGCTTCATCAATCCATCTCCTCATAGTGTGAAATATCTTCATCTCCATGAGGGCTTCACCTCCAAGGTGACATTTATTTGTGTTTTCAATCAATCTATTTCATCATTTGATTTTGCCTTTGTCTACTAAGGAGACACACTCTATCTAACAATGGTGTTGGAAGGCTTGAATATCATTCTGGGGCTTGATAGAGGCAAGCTCTTAAACACCACAACCCCCAAACCCCTCTCTTTGTGATTGTAGGTTATAGGTGTGGGATTGTGCGAAGTGGAGTTGCAGAGGATCAAATTAGAGGATAAAGATTCAGGATCTGAGAAGAAATTGCAAAAAACCTAACCTACTAGACTAGGGTGCCTACCCCGTAGTCCTCCCGACTGACATCTCTGGAAACTCTAAAGTAGGTTACAGTACTTCTCACCTCACTATTCCATATTTATAGAAAAATGGCCTATTGGACTAGGGCGCTCGCCCCAATGTCCCTGAAGTTTCTACCTTTAGAAATCTGAAACTTGGTATGTTTCTAATACGTATTTAGTGCCTTCCTGTGCAATCATTTATTGTATCTGGTTCGTCTGTATCCAAAATCATATAATTAGGGTTTAAGGATTAATTGAATTAGGGTTTGACATATCTAGCAATCTAATCTATCTTTCCATATCATTCCTAAGTGACATCAACCTATAGCTAAGTCCTCTCCATCTGTAGTGACTCGACTCGATCGTTGTCCTTGAATGTTATTTGTTTAAGGAGGGTTTGATTGAATCTACCTTAACCACATTTCAACCTTATCTTCCTTTTACATATAATAGTTAGATCTCTCCCTTTCCTACATTCTAACAAGTTCCAAAGATATGCATGGATGGTATCACTAAAGATAGAGAGGAGTATCTACAAGAACATGCCCTTACTTATAGATTTCCAAAAATTTGGTTAAAGCTATGTGATCTACATTCCTAGATCTCAAAAAATTAGAAGGAATGAATGGAAGGAGAAACATGTTTATACCCCTGCACTAGGGGTTTTTCATAATGGAATTTAATTTGATTGAAGATAAGGAGAAGGTTTTGAAATATGACCCATGGTACTATCAAGAGGATTTCTTGTGCATCAAACCCTAGTATCCATCCTTTAATCCTTGAACTGAGGTTTTTGTTCCTACTTTCCTCTGGGTGCATTTTCCCTACCTTCCCCTAAAATTCTGGTAAATAAAAAGTCTGTGGGCTATTTCTAAAGGCTTGGGAAAATATCATTTTATTTCACTAAAAATAATTAATTTCACCAACACTACATATGCGCAGTTGTGTGTTGAAATGGATCTAACCAAGGGTCTTTCGACGAAGATCTCTCTGAAGGTGGGTAATAGATGTTGGAGGGAACCAATATACTACAAAAAAATTACGTTCAGATGTAGGAAATGTTTTTCTACAGATCATTCCTCCCCTCGATGCCCTAAATTTCAAGCTCAAGTGCGAAGTCATAAGGATAAAAAACTTACTTGGTGGGTGGGTGCAGAGCCTCACCAGTACAACATTTCTCCAGAGGATCAAGAAGTGATAGTTTCTCATGATGCTAATCTAGGTACTGATGTGCAACAGGCCACTCCACCTCCTTTGATGTGCAAAATTCATCCTCTGCGGCAATGTCAGGGGGCTCTTTGGAAGAAGATAATCCAGGGAATTTATTTGTGGAAAACTAAGTCTCAAAATCAAGGATTGTGATGAGGAATCCACTATTTTCAGCCCAAGGGAAAAAAATTTAAATGTAGTGCCCTCTCCGAATAATGACCAAGAATGGACAGAGGTAAAAAGGAAGAAAACTACCCCATCAAAAATCAAGCACCAAATGGAGCTAAGGTATTCAAAGAAAGGGAATCCAAATTTATGGAAGATTTAAATGTGGACACTAATTAGGCCTGGTTTGATGAGGTTACAACTTTAGACGGTCAGGAATAGTAGGATATTGTTTAAGATGGGTGAGAAGGATTTACTGTAGTTGAATAGATTTTAGTAGTTATTTGGTAGATTTGCTCTAATCTCACATCTCAGGGGATTAGAAGTGTGTGGCTAAGAGCCAGATCCCTTTTTTGATGGTTCTTGGATCCTAAACTAGGTTTTATAAACAAAAAAATAATAAAAGCAGGTCCATCATGAAAAAATAATGACCTCTATTCAAGACACTAGGAAAAATAACATTGTTAGAAAAATCTCAAAAAATGCATTGCACTTCATATAGATGTCTTGTTTTAATGAAAAATAAAATTTTAATTTTGATATATATATGATAAGAGAAATGTATTATGAAAGAATATAGGTCTGAAATTTTTGTTAGTACTAATTCAAAAATCAATAATAATATTTAATAAAAAATTACCAAAAAATATCTATGCATTAGATAGTTGAGTTAATGGTCTAAAATGGTCTAATTCCAATAAATCATGAAATTTTTTCATTTGTAGTGAAAGTTATGCATTATGAAATAATGTCACTCAATAAAAATAAAAATAAAAACAAAAAAGATAGAAATAATTCTTTAAAAAATATAAAAAAATATAGCTTGAATCTACATAGAAAATTTCATAACTCATTAATCTACACCATCTATAAATTCTTGAGAATTTGTTCCAAATAATTGACACAAATTTAAAAATGCTAAAAAAATGTTGATTTTGAGTGTCCCACTTAGGCCAAAAAGTGGAACACACTATTGTGTTGTCACCTAACTACAAGATAATATATAAGGAAAAATAACCTACAACAACAATATATTAGAAAAACATAACCTATAAAATAGAGTATGTCAATAAAATCATATATAATCCAACATATGCACAACACATGTAAAGTGGAACTATGCAACACACATATATAAGAAAAACAAAGGTTCCAAAAACACAAAAGAGAAATATAATCAACATGGATGTCAATATTTTCTAGCATGCTTTGTTGCTAGAAAATGAAAGGACACAATCCCAATATGCTTTGTTGCTAGGAATCATATAAAAGCATCACAAATCACATGTACTAGTGTACTATGTTGCTAGGTGATCCACACACAAATACAATACCAAGGGTTACATGTCTAGCATACTATGTTGCTAGGTAATCCTAATAAGGGTGGTCATGTTGGACCATTCTTTGTACTTGCGACCACATGGTGTTGATGCTATGGAAGCATGCCAAAAGTGTGTAATTGATGGATATGGATATATGGTCCCTCTTAAAAATAATTACATAAATTGTGTATTCAATTGATTAAGGTAGAAAAGGGAAGAAAATGTCCTTAAGAAACACACATTTAACATCTAGTATGCCCCCAAGGTCAATGATTTTTTGACTTCAAAAAATAGAAAAAATATAGAGATGTTGCTTAGGTCAAACTACAATGGTACATCTAAAAGTATGTCCAAAAAATGACATAAATAGAAGTTAGGCAATGTCATATGTAACATAGCAATATCACAAAAAAGGCACAAAAGGATCTATATGTGTTGGGGTCAGTATATGTTTGTCATTTATAATAAATTTATAGAGGAATTATCATCATTCTCCAAGGCACATATAACTATAATCACAAGGGAAGAAGATATACAACAAATAGAGATTAAAAAGTCAAACATGTTTTCAGTTAGGTCAACATGATACAAAAATAGATGAGAATATGTAGTGTGAATTGAGTCCATTTGAATTAAATGACATTAGAGATCTATGCAAGCTATCAATGAACATTGAAGAGTTTTTCATGAGTGATAATTAACATATTAAGAATGAGCTTCAAAATATAGGCATATTAGTGGCCTACATGGACATCCAATGTAAAACCATAAGCTACCAATGCATGATGAATAAGCGGAATGCCAACACGGGAAGAGGCACAACATGTAAAAGTAAAGATAAATCAATAAGCTTCCATGTGGCTTGTTTTATGTGGAGACCGAGCAATTTCTATTTAGCAACCAATTTTTTACTGTGTACCATTCCATCACCCACTTTGTACTCATTGTAGATCCTCCTCTCCTCTAATGTTGTCTATTTATTCAAAAAATTTAAAGGGATTGGTTTTTTTTAGCGGTAAGGCCCACTTGTGAAATGGTTGCAACTTTCTATGGGAAGGATTTTTTTCCAAGTTTTAATGTCTATGTGCTAAGGGAAAAATCGACTTAGAATTTTTAAATATTGCCAATATAAGTTTTATGCCCCCCACCTTAGATGCACTCACCCTATGAATTCATAATGTATATATTTTGCAATTAAGAGCAAGAAGCCAGAGAATTGATATGTTTAGATGTATTATCTTTTAGACCAAAATCTATAAGGTTAAATATTTTTATGGAAAAGGTAAAATCAAATCTCAAGAGCTAAATTTTGTTTACATAAGGACCGAAATGTGTTAGGTATTTTATTGCCACAAAATTACTAGGAAAAGCTGAGAAATCTCACAAAGTTGCTTGGATGGTAATGCCATATTTTATTGCTAGATAAATTTCTCATGCGCTGGAAGAACAAATTCTAAGTGGAAAATGTAGAATTTTTTCTAAAAACAAATTGGGACAAAGAAAAGTTTCATTGTGCAAGGATGAGCATAATGAAAGAGAACATATTCATTTAGCATATTCTTTTGTACCCTTATGCAAGGGTAGATTTAGGGTTGAGATTTAGCCAAGTGTCAACATTGTGTCCAATTTGGGCATTTTCTATATGCTATAAATTGTATTTTCTAGGTTTCTTGTGTGTGTAGAAAGACAAATTAAATTTAAGATTTTTCACTAATTAAGGAAGGATTTTAGGATCATATTAAAGCTAAGGATGATAGAGAATGTATGGAGGTGTGTGTGTGTGTGTGTATTCCACATACACACAAGTGCATGACTATATTATGTCTAGAACTAGTAAAGAAATAAAATTATTCATAAAAAATTAAAGATTCTAGGAGACAAAGGACACAAATGCATGACTATATTATGTCTAGATAAATTACATATTGCATAATAGTTTGACAATAGTGCTCTCCTCCAACACCAAAGTCTTACTAAGCATTTTATTGTTTCATTAGCTCTACCTACTAGTGCTAATGTATACTCTAGCACCCAAATCCAATCCCTGAGTTGGAATCTAGTGTCCCACTACATTTTTGTTTGACTCTAGCACCTAGGTCCTAGTAATTTATCCCATGCTAATAAAAAAGATTTCAAATTTGTCAAAATTGTTGCTTTTGTTATTCTCTATAAGCCTAGTTGATCATCATCATCCTTCAATATTTAAAAGGATGAAAATCTCTTTCCTCTCCTTATATTTTCATAGTTTAAATTATTTCATTTCTCATAAAACCTAGATTATAGAAGATATAAATCTATAAAGTATTTGTATTTCCATCATATGATAGATGTGTGATGAATCGAAAATGGGTTTTGATTTTACCTAAGATTTTCTCCAAGGCTTTAACTTTTACTCTCTACAACACACTAGATAAGATTAAAAATGAAATATATTTTTATGTTTTAAGAAATCAACTCCACTATTATAAATAGAAAGTTGAGAGAAAAATATTATCTAGATATTTTTCCCTTTCATACTTAAGCTAAGTGAAAATAGAAAGGGAACTAGTTGTTGATGATGATTGTTAGTCATAACAACATGTATAAAAATTTGCACAACAAACCTTTATTATCTTGTAAAGTACGATCAACTTAAGATAAGCTGACGACTCCAAGTCTCCGTTGATCAGGTCATGATCGTCTGACGTTACTCAAAGGTTGATGTGACAGGCTATTTTCCATTTCAAGGGGTCTTACATTCGTTCAAGTGATCGGTATTGTATTGTATTATGTAAATTCACTCCACAGAAAGGTTAATTCTACTCTATTCCCAAGGATTATTGTGATATTTGTAAGTTTGATCAATTCTTTTGATCATTAATCATTATGAATTTACACCTTCTTCTACACTACATATTTATTTAAATGATGTGTCTATAAGTGGATATTTATGTGTATTTCATGGATATTTATCTGAATTTGCATGATATTTATCAATTTGACATGCTTTCACTCAAAATATGCTCTATATTTTCAATTGCCTACGGGATATATGCATATTTCATGTCTATCTGCTTTTGATTGTACATTATTTGCAATTATGGAGATGATTTGTAATGAAATTCAAAGAAATTTAAAAGAATACTTCTAGTTTTAGTGAACCTTTAGTTATTGAATCACATACACACAAGATACATTCATGGAGAGAAGAAATCAAACCATAAGTCACCAGGGTGTTCCACAACTAGGTATGGTTGATGCTAACTTCAAAGGAACAAGGAATGAAAACAATATATGCAGACTGAAGAGCACTCCAAGGGATGCTGCTAATCAATGCATATATCTAGATTCCAATCATAGATTACTCAAAATTTACAATGATTTGTAATCAAGATAGCTCCTCTTTCATTAAGTATGCAAAACATGTATATTCACAATAACTTTGAAATAAATCCTGAATTCTTCAGCAATCAGATTTCAATTAAGTTTCAAATGACTAAAAGATTGCACCCCTGCACCTTTTATAGAATAAGGTGAGGATGCAGTTACAATTGACCAACAGTTAAGATTTATCAATTCAGATCAATGGTTGACAATCCTCCTATGACTTAGTCAACTTTCTCTCATGGCATAGGTTGCCAGCTGGCAACCATCTGTATGACTCACCATTTATAAGTACCTCATGCATATGCTCACTTAGTGATGCATCCACATTCACTCTTCAGGTTCTTCTTCTTCTTTTTCCTCTTGCTCATCGTTCTCTTCATCTTCATCACTTTCATTATCACTATCACTCTGATATACATCCTCTTTCATGTGGACCCTTACGGCTGTCCTGATAAGTTCATATGCTTGCACTATTTTATCAACCTCTCCCCCATCCTGGATTTTAGCTTTTGCTATTGCATGTTTATGAGACTGGAACTTAGCCTTGAGAGCTTCCATCTTACATTTCCTGCTGTTTAATGTCTCATTGTATGTCTCTACTTTAACCTTTATTCTCATAATTCTATTCATTACCTCTTCTGTCAAGTGGGTGAAAGGGTCATTTGCTACTGGCTTAAAATTATCATGCAGGGCCTTAATAGCAAAATCTGCATCTTGGTTCTCAATTTTACCTTCTATTTTCCCTTCCAAGGCCTCCAGGATTTCTGCCTCATATGCCATCATGCTGTGTAATTTAACACTAATATCCCAGAGTTTACCACTGCACTTCTTCAAGACATCACACTCAAACTTGACATCCTCATACCATATACTTGTCAGCAGGGCAGTATTATTATCTAGTACCTTATTACTTACAAAACCTGTGAATCAATTCTCTTCATCTCACTCAGAGCAGTCAGGTCCTTTTCCAATTGAAATGACCATTTTCTTGTATCATTCTGCATTTTATCTACCTTCCTCTTTAGACTATTCAAATAATTCAACCTCTGTAGAGAGGTTCTCAATACATCTTTAGCTCTAGTGAGCACCGAAAAACATCCACTTTTCCATCACCATTGCCTCATGTTTCATCAGGTCCAATTTGGTGACCTCCTCCTGTGATATGACAGTCAATGGGACTGCATGATCCACCGGTGTATGATCAGGGTTAATTAACCCTCTCCTTTTCCTTCTTCACCCTTTGGGTTAAAGAATTAATAATATCCTTCCCTTCTTGACCTTCCTGATCCTCATTGGCAAAACCCAAATCAACATTTGTGATTTGGAATTCTTCTAGGCTTATTGTGCCTTTCTCTTTTTCTACTGTGGGAAGGGCTATCCATGCGGTTCTTCTGCTTGTGGTAGGATCTCTTTTTATGACAGATGTTAATCTGGCCTTCCTCCTTGGTTTCATCATGTTCTCAGCAAACAAGGTGGAGACATCAAACTCTTGAACTTATGACACTTGTTCTGTACATATTTATTTCTCTAGGTAATGAGGTACATCACCTCCAGACTCTTGATGACCTTTGTTAATATCATGCGTGTCCAGCTCTCCAGTGTCCGTTTCTACCCTTGGTGGAGAAGGCACCTTCTTGATTTCATCCTCACGTAGCTCCTCATGAGGGGGATCTTGTTGGAGTTTTTCTTGTTGAGGGGATGCCTTCTGCAAAGGAGGATCCTGTGGAATTTCCACGTTTTGATCCTGTGCTTTATCCTGTACTCCCTCCTTTGGATTTTCATCTTCTTTATTATCCTTCTCATTCTGTGGCATACTAACCTCTTGAGAGGCCTGTGTATTTTGCCCTTGAGGATCACCCCGATCATGGGTCACTTCCTGGCTTCCACCTAGTGCATTGATATCCTGTGGCTTGGGGTCATCTTGGCCTGATTTGTCCTCTATTCTTGGGACTTCTCTAAGTAGCACCTCCTGATCCTCTTTATCTAGAGGTAACGAGGAACCTCCCTGAGTCTGAGCAACACTAGTATTTGATATAGCCTGATCACCCCCATTCTTCTGTTGGACTTCTGATATTTTTGGTTTGGTGGGTGCCTCATGCTATTATTGACCCTGATCAAGAGCAGTGCTATCCTTCTCTATATGTTCTGCCACTCCAGTCTTCTTAGGCTCTCCAGGTGCACCTTCTTCTTTACTTGGGCTTATATCACCCCTATATGCTAAATCTATGGATGCAGGACTAGTAATGTGATCAACCAAATCGTCTAGCCCTATCTGTTGGGCTGCCCTTTCTGGGCTACCTTGTTTCACTTCTTCTACCACCACCATTTGAGCTAATGGGGTTCCATGAGGAGTCATTCAGGTGTTGGAATCTAGAGTTTCCATTTGTTGAGTGACCACATCTTGGACCACCTCATCATCAGATAAGTCCATTGTGTCATCTAAAGAGAAAGGAACCCCTTCCTCGTCCTGAGCGTTTATCTTGTCTACTCCTCTACTTTTTCATTTTTGAATTTAATTATGGTGGGAAGAGGAACATCATGCTGCAGTTCCTTCATGAAAACTTCACTACCTGCACCTCTCAACATGATGAGGACAACATGGATATCCCCCCTCATGGTCGTTCTTTGTTTCTTAGGCTGTGACATCAACGACATCCCCCTCCTCTTCTTACTAGCTACCTGCAAGTCATCATCCTCATGTTCTTTATTCAACTGTTCTTCTTCTAAGGGGTTTCCCTCTTCCACCTCATGTTGCAGGGTCTGGCCTTCCTCCTCCTCTGTAATTTCAACAGTAGGCCTCAAAATTCTCTTAGTTTTTAGTTTTTCTGTTAGAGGTTGTGCAGATGAGGTTGATGCCCGAGCTGATGTAGATGCACCCGCAGTTGTAGTGGCAATCCTCTCTATTATCACCCCTTCGGTTCATCTTCACTTTTGTTACCCTTAGGGGGAATCCTCTTTTGTTTTTCCGTAGGCAATCTTTCCCCATTGGATTTTCTCTTTTCAGAGAGGAAGTCATCATATTCCTCATCAGACACCTCCTGTCTCTTTTTCTTATTATCAACCGTAAGGGCAACGCCCCTTTTCTTTAGTCTGGATACCTTTGTATCCACCCAAGCCTAGGTTAGCTGGATCACCCCCCTCATCAGCTGATCTAAGGATATATCCTCCTATTGTGTAAGATTTGGAGTTGATATGGTGTCATTATATACCTTTTTGTCCTCATATTCATTGGACATGATTTTCCCATCATCCTTATGCAACTGTGCTAGCACTGGGATACAGTCAAAGGTTTTGATCTGATTCAAAGTTAACCTTTAATACTTCCTTCTCCTCACCTCAACCTCGTCATCACTATCGGTCCAAAATTCCTCTAGATGCTTTTGATGTATTGGATTTCCTAGTATCTTCTGCATCCTGCCATAAGGGTCATATGATCTGGCTAGAGGAAATGGTTGAAGATACATCAGTTTCAATCCCCCGATGACATGCTTTATACTCTCTAAATCCGGGCACATGTACCAGCCCATGGATATTGGAAAAAAAATTGGAGGTATCTTCTTCTGTGCCTGATAGGCTTCAACTATGGTAGATCCCTACCTAACGAATTCCATCAAAACGACCCAATCAGTGGGGTATCTTGGTAGCATAAGAGGCTGTCCCTCAAATCCCTTGATTCTAATATATGAGAAAGTGGTGAATTGCATAAACCACACTCCATGCCAATAGACAATTTCTTGAGCCTACATGCTCAACCTTTTAGTCCTATCCTCCTCCATAGTTCTGACCAGATGCATAGAGAATGCATCATTCACCAGTTTGTAGTCTAGGAGGTATGCCTTTTTGTGTAATTAGGGATAATGATCCCATATGTGTGCATCATCAACATCATCACCAGCCTTACCCACTGTCTTCAAAGCATCAAAAGTTCCTTTATATGCACAAGAATACACCACATATGAAGTCATGTAAAATAAACATGTTTGGCCTCCCAGGCTCCTCATTCCCTCATCCAATGAGTCACTGATGATCTTTGCCCATAGGGGCTGGTTGTCTGCATATAAGACTATTTGGATGATCCCAAACATCTAATTCTCAAAATTTCCAGCATGAGGCCTGCCGGTCATTCTACTCAGTAGGGCAATCATATATTGGTATTCATCATCAAAATCAAACTTGTACAAATGCATATGTAGCTTGGCTGAGGCAGTGTGTGTACTACTCTTTGATCTCCATTGATACATCTTCTTCCTCACATTCTTCTTGTTATTATTATAATTTGTTTCCAGTTTACACAGGTCCATAGTCACTATCTTCTTCCCAACTAGCAAATTGAAAGTGCCGGTAATGCCCTTGACTGAGAAGTCTATGTATATCCTCCCATGCTTCTCTACCTGCCTGGTTTTAGGGTTATAATTTCTTGCGCATTCCACTACCAACTTTGAATTATCCATAGCATAAGGAAAATTGGCTGCATGCCACATTCCTGAGACAAACACCCCATCCAAAATGGGATTATCCTTATCATGATCCAATCTGGTTGACCATACTGCCAGATCTGTATCCCCTTGGTGTGTATCACCAATGACTCTGTACTTGAACTACACTCCCTCAGGGTGCACAAACATGGGCTTGAGGAACTCTGCCTCAGACCTATTTCTCCTGAGATCTACCATGGATTCCTGAAATAAACATGATATATTTTACCCTACTGTGTTCATATGCACTCTTACAACATTATGTACTTCTATCATGTATACTCTGTATATTACTCTTCATATCATGTATACTCTGTATATTACTCTTCATTTTACCATTATACGTATTACACAAAGCCATACCCCAGTAAAAATAAACACTATACCTGAAATTACAGAAAATGACAACGAGAGGGTTTATATTTACTTACCTGACAATGTTTTCTTTTGTATTGGATGAGTGATTATGAAGAAAGACTATAAACGCTTAAGATCACCTGTTCTGTTACGTCAAATAATCTAATCCGTTGACAGGTAGCTATTGAGGGTTTGACTTCAGAGCTCTGTAATTTCTTGATTTATCGCAAGGTGAATGAAAATGACCTTTGAATTTTACCTTTAAAACAAATCAATAGGACAGATTAGGGTAAAAACGCTTTGTCCTGATTAAATCTATTGATCGTCTGCAGGGAATCCATAGATGTCACCAAGTGTTCAATTTGTATTTGTAATCGGCGGGAGTTCATCTACCGCATTTAATTGCATTTAATGTTAGGGGGGTGATCTTAGAAAGATCAGGGGATATTCAAAATATGACCCCCCTTCTAGATATTATGACCTCCCTTTGCTTTTGCATGGGATCACTAAGTGTAAAGAACCAGGTGATATGGTCAACATTTGACCATGCACATATCAGGTCACAAAACTAAGATCAGGTGTATCCAAAATATGACCCCCTCGGATAAAATTGGGGTGACATCATCATGTCGGTGACGTTTAATTATTATGTTTTAATGATGTCATCGTCATATTAAAAAATATGACAGATATCAGATACATACCCCCCTCGTGGTTTAGACAGAATGATGATGTCATCATCAGGGTGATTTCCTTAATTCATTGGAATCGAATGATGTCACCGCCATATTGACATAGGGTGATATTTGCGAAGAGGGTGATATTCGTAAGATGACTGATGTTAGAAATATGGCCCCCCTGCGGGATAGGTGAAGTCTTTCTAATAGGTAGGTATCGGCTCCTATTTAAATTTGACGTCTGTGCACCGCACACCTGGGGATTATCAGGTGACGATCATATATCTGGGTGATCTTATCAAATATGACTAATGTTAGAAATATGACCCCCCTCACCTATGATACCAGGTTTGACTAAACTTTGACTCAACATAACTTTCTTCCCTTAGACAATTTTGGGGTGATCTAAAACATAAACCTACCTGGAATTTTGTGTACTTTCCACCCATGAAGTTAATATTGGGAACTACCAAATTTGGCAACTGACTTCCTCATAGTAGCAAATCCACCTCCTTACAAGGTGACATGCATGACTGATTTTACCAAACCACCCAAAGCAGAAAACAAACAAGCCACAAGCAGCAAGAAAAGTTGGGTCCTTGTTTTGTCAAGGCAAAATGGGGTGTGTTGTGTAACCACACAACACTAGGTTGAAAATTAGAAATTACAAAAATGTACCTATTGGAGTGATAAATAAAATATAGAACTAGAAAGTACAATAAATAATAAACCTGGTACCAAAAGATAGACCTCACTACTAAGGACATAGTTGTGATGCATATATATCTATGCAATGCATTGTCATTCCAATCACACATTGTTGTCCTGATCACATACTATCATCTATGTGTCATGTTGTCTAGAAAATTTGTAAAAATAAAGTTTACTTCTAGATTTTGAAATTTCTTGTACAACATAAGATAAATCCATCTAGTAGTAATAAGAAGAGTACTAGATAGCACAAAACTGATAAAATGTAATTAAATATACACAAATGCAATAAAATCATGAAATGACAAGAGAGGGAATAGAATAAGCAAACCTTCATGAATTTGTATCATGCAAACCTTGTAGCTATGGATACAAAAGAAGGTTTGGACTACTTAGGAGCTTGCCATGAATGGTCAAGCCCCTATTTTAGTCTTTCAATCTCCATGGATAGCCAATGATAAAGATGAGAAGGAAATGAGTGTACTCCTAGATTAAGTGCATCTAGAACTAGAGAAATAAAATGAAAATGCTATGAATATTATTCCTAGGTTCTAAAAAAGCAATAAACTATTGTGTATGAATATTAATAGGAAACAAAAAAGCCAACAAGTGGCAACAACACTAATGGATTCACAAGTGATATAAAAAATAGAGATAAAAGAGCAAGGTTTGAACACTATCAACTCACACCATGAATGGAAGTAAAAACCTACAAGAATAAAAAGATAGATGTCCCTAAGAGTGCCAGGAAGCTAAGAAAATCATGCTAGATAGTAGGGTGCTCAAAAACCTTCAAAATGATGGTAGAAGATGTTGGCAAGAGACACATTGTAGCTTCATGATTGTTGTCATTGATGGCAACAAAGTTCATCCCACACATCCGCAGGACATGGTGTGTCTATACCAGAAGTTAGATTGAAGAGTGTTGTGGTCCGGTAAGCAAGAATAGAGCATGTGGCAAGGTCTGACAGTCAGGTCCGGATCTCTCAAAGGAAGTATCTTAGTAAAGTACGGACTTGGGGAAGTCAAGAGGTGTACCTTGACTGATACATTCCAGAGATTGAGCCTCCAGTGATGAAAGAGTGAAAATATATGAGCACCTAAGTGTTGGGTTCCTGTTTAGCAGAATTGACAGAGGAAGAACTAACCGGCAGAGCATCAGACCTTAATCCGGATGAGTTATTGGTGGTGATCAAGTTTCTTAAAGTATCATTCATGATTGGCCGATATGATTGATGACTTCTATAAGTGTCTCCTTGATACGCATCACTTAATAAGTAAGGATTCAGCTGACAGATCAGAGTTTGGGAAAATATTGACTATTCTAGATGCCGACTAGAAAGGTGTTGAAATCATTGGTGCAGATATATATACCAGATGGATTTGGATGTGAAGGTGTGTGTTGTGTGTTGATGTGTGCAAAGAAAAGCAGAAGAGCAGTGTGGAAGCAGTAAGGCAGGTCCAGTATGTAAAAGGACAGCAACACAAAAGAAGAGAAAGGATGAAGTGCAGTAGATCAATATACTGAGCCTAACCAGAACTGAACTCCAGCATATGTGGATGCTTCTCATTAGTTCAAGTATCTTGTTACTCTCTTTATAACTTTTAGACAGTGAGTCTCTTGTAGGTAGTGAGCCTCTTGTGAGCAATGTGCTCGGGCAGTGAGCCCTAATTGGCAAGTGCCATTTGGTACTTCTATTCTTCTAACAGAGAATACATTCTTAAGTTAGTCACCTCGTGGTTTTTCCCTTAACAGGGTTTTCCACATCAAAATCATTGTGTTATGTGTATTGACTTTGTTTCTGCTTTCATGATTATGGATGCTTATTTTCTTTGATGCTGCACTAGTTGTTAAAGAAGAACAGAAAGATAAATTAATTAAGATAATTGATTCACTCCCCCCTCTCAGTTATCAACAATTGGTATCAGAGCTAAGTTCCTCCAAACAGAGCCTAACAACTTGAGGAAGATCTGGGAATTCAAATGGATGTGTATGGCATGAGGGAACAACTTCAGTCTGCCCTAGATGATCTTGAGCAATCTAACTCTGAAGTCAATGAATTGAAGGAAAGACTCAAACAGGCTGATGATTTCATAAATGAACTAAAAGGGAAACTGAGTATCTCTATGAAAAAGAGAAAGGATCTACTTCAGCAATTGACAAGTCAAGGTGAATCAAATGATACAAATGAAGATCTGAAGGAGAAAATCAAGTTATGTGAAAAGTTATCAAAAGAGGTCATTATGGTAAGACATGAAATGGAATCAGGAGTTATGAAATTTACCCAAGAAATTGAAGAGAAAAGAAAAACTGAAGATGATCTAAGACAATCTCTCAAGGAGAAATCAGAAGACTGCCACAAAATGGACAGAATAATCAGGCATCTAGAATCTGATCTTGAAGATGCTAGAGATAATGAAGAAAAACTTGAGGATCAAATAGACACTCTTAAAAAGGATCTTCAAACAACAAATGAATACAAAGAGAAATTCAAGATAAGTTCAGCTCAACTTGAAGTTCTTCTTGAAAGCCAAAAGAGGGTAGATGACAAGCGTGGCTTGGGATATGAGAAAGGTGAAAGTTCCGGATCCGGTCAGAAGAATTTTGGATCAGGAAATTCAAGGAACAGGCCTAGAAGACCTCCGGTAAGGCAACCTAATGCTCAAAGATATCCATCCTTCAATGATTACTGCCACAATTGCAATAACTTTGGTCATAAAGCTAATCAGTGCAGAAAGAGAATGAATCAGACTAATACATCTTTCTTAGGACAGTGTTTCAACTGCAAAAGGTATGGTCACAAATCTCATGAATGTGGAAATATGCAAATGAACAATTCATTCAATGGTAGATGCTTTGCATGCAATAGAATGGGACATATGGCTAATCAATGTAGATCAAGAGGATATCAATCAAATATGCAAAGAAGTGTTGTTTGCCACAATTGCAATAGATCCGGTCATATTGCCAAATTCTATAAAAGCAAGAATTAGGACAAAAGGGGTCCGGTACATCATAATCAGAATCAAGACAAAGGAAAATGAAAAGTGAATGCGGATGAAGTTCAAAGTGAGATGAACAAGATTTGGGTAAAGAGAAGTATAGAAAATGTAGGGGATGGATCCGCACCAAAATCTGGTGTTGATATTCCTTCCAGAAATTAAAAAGTGAGCTCTGGCTCAGGGGGAGACACAAGAAAAACATTTTCCCCCAGCCAGTTAATTGGTGCCAGAGTTGGCACAAGGAAAGTTGCAGATTAAAGGGTTCATAAAGGAACATCTAAATAAGCTTTGGTAAAGAAATGAAAGATCCGCAAGAAATTTTGAACAAGTTAACCTTCTAAGACTAATCCGGTTCAACAGTCATCCAATAAGAAGTAGGTTTTTCATAGTTAATGATTCAAACTGAGGAATCTTAATCTGCGGATAGATGAAATGCTTGGAGAAAGGAAGATAGATTGTAAATCATCACTAAGAACAACTCTAAATGCTTCTCAGTGATCCGAAAAAGATTTTTTTCTCAGAACAAGGAGAACAAGGCAAACCATAATAACTTAAGGTATGCATTTATTGCAAACAAAATTAGGGTTTGCGGAGAGATAAAATGGTTCTTGTATTCATCATTTGTACATCTGCACTCGAGAAAAAGAGAAAAGGATCTCTATAAACAAATTGTCTCAAGCCTCTCGAAGATAAACCGCAAAAGTCAATTCTTCCAGCAATTCGATTCAGCTCATACCATGAAACCTAGAAGCGCAAAAGGTATTTTCCGTTCTTGAATATCTTTCTGTAAATCTTCTTGAAAATGGCTACTCTAAATGATGTGAAGATTACTGATAGGCCACGCCCTAAATTTAAGAAGCATCCCTACAAATCTCTTGAAGTGGATCCCTCAGGTGCATTTTCCAGCATTCTGCATGGTATTTTGCATGTAGAAGATGTTAGGGTTTACATTCATGTGAATATTGAAGATTTTGGGGAATCCAAGTTAATGGATATCTATCACAAACAATTGATAGATGACTCTTTTGAACTCAAACCCCAGTACAAGGCTATCCGGGACAAACATTTCGGTCAATACATCCATTTCCCCTATTTTGAAGAAGATGAGTGGGTCCGGTATGTGTTGAGTAGAGTGCATGATAACTTCTTATGGTTGAATAGACCATTTAAGATCACCAAGGATGCAATGAGGGCAGTAACTAGTTTGCACTCTTCCGGAGGGTTACCTATTCTCAAATCTGTCAAAAACCAAACTGTAAGTGAGGCTACTGGATCAAAATTTGATAAGAGAGCAATGGCCAAAGAAGATATCATTGATCTGGATATCAAGTTTGCATCTATGATAATTGGCTATAAGATATATCACTCCAGCAGGGAGA